>JACATO010001010.1:0-287500 GCA_018389105.1 Nautilus pompilius
TTCTCGGCCGTCTATGGCGGCGTCTATGTGGTATGAGTTGAGATTTTGTGAGACGAGGAGCGGTTTGAAGAAGACCATGCTGTTAGTAAAGCCTTGATCTTGTGGAATGGTGTTAGTGGGAAAAAGATGCCTAGAATTTAATTTGGCCTTCCACCATGTCACGCTGTGACCGTTTAGGCGGCTTCTGGGAGCCTCCCAGCCATGCCGCTGTTGTCTTCTTCTTGTTTATTTATTTGCTCCCAAGGCCCTTTCGTAGGACCTCGAGAGCGCCGAGTGCCTCCTGCAGGCTATCCATGTCCTGCAGGAAAAGCGTCGTGTCGTCTGCATACTGCTGGACTTTGACGCCACCTATACCCCTAATGTTTCCATTAGAGCGGATATAGGCCGCCATCGTCTCAGCAGTGAGAACATAGAGCATGGCGCTCAGGGGGCATCCCTGGCGTATGCCTCTAGTTGGGTGGATAGGCGAAGAGAGGAAACCGTTTTGTTGTATTTGTGTGGTGATGTCCTTGTAGAGGATGTGGATGAAAATTTACGAAATACTCCCCAAAGCCTAGGGCTTTAAGTGTTTCTTATCAGAAAAATTCCAATCTACCCTGTCAACGGCTTTCTTTTGATCAACGGCTAGCATAATTCCAAGGGAATTTTCCGTGTCTAGCCTACTTGTAATTTCTCTGAACAGCTGGAGGGTATTCGTGATACTCCTACCAGGAACTGCACAGGTCTGGTCTGCACTCGTAACTTTACCAATTACTTTGCCTAGCCGGTTTGCTAGCACCTTAGTGATAAATTTTATAGTCACTATTTAGGAGACTTACGGGCCTTCCAGTTCTCAGGGTACGTCCCGTCGCCCCCCTTCGGCACAGAGGACGATGGTGGCGGCACGCTGGGATTCTGAGAGAACCCACTACTGTATGCGCTATTCGCAACGAAAGTCAGGTCCTCTGCTAGGAGATATTCAAATCTCTTATAAAAGTCTAGCGTAAGGCCATCCTTTCCGGGAGTCTTGTCTTTATTTGAGGCCCTAATAGCCTGTTTTACCTCATTCATGTTTATAGGGCCTTCGCAGAGTTCGGTGTCTAGGGGGTCTAGTTTATTTTCCAGACACGCCAAGATTTCGTCCTGAGCTGAGGGACAAGTGTCTTCTCTAGTGTATAGTTCGCTATAAAACCGAGACTCTTCATCTAGGATATCCTCCAAGTTTGTGAGGGTCTGGCCGTCTTTGTTTATTAATTTATTTATGGTTTTCCTATCACCATTTGCTTTCTCTAAACCACAGAAGGACCTCCTACAACCTTCACCGTTCATGGCCGGTACTCGGGCCCTAATCCTCGCTCCTTCTGTTTTGTCTACCTGAATGCGGTTGATCTTTGTTTGGATGGCTCGTATTTTATCTTTGTTGTCTGGCCCTAAAGCGGCCTGTTTAAGCTCTAGCTTTAGTTCCTCTTTAAGTCTAGATTCTATATATAACTTATATGCACTACGTGCCTGACTATACCTTATGCTAAAGTTCCTTAGTCTGTCCTTGCCTAAGTCCCACCATTCCAGGGGGTCGGCGAACTCGTCCTTGCGCAGGGACCAGTCTCTCCAGATGTTCTGGATGCTCTCGACGTACTCCGACTCAGTCAGAATAGCGTTGTTGAGCTTCCATAATCCGGGTCCTCTGGTATTTGCTTGAATCAAGAAGCCGGCCGTAACCTGGGAATGGTTCATGCGATGCGATAACGTCGTGCGCCACGTCCTGGAGTTGCCTAGCCATGTGTTTAGATGCGTACACTCTGTCTAGTCTAGTGGCTACACTATACTTTTTACTATAATGACTGTACGACAACACGTTTGGGTGTTTATATCTATACGCATCGACCAGGCCAAACCGCGAACACATGGTCTGCAGTTGTGGCGCTCCCATCAGATGCGTCCTACTTTTAATGTCTGCTCCCTGCCTGTCTAGCTCATGGGAGGGGACACAGTTGAAGTCTCCTGCAATGTAGATGTCGTCTGCAGGGTATGACCTAAGTTCCTGCTCTAAGATATCATTGAAGCGCAGAAAGAACGCTGTCCGCTCCTTCGCAACGGTAGGGGCGTACACCGATACAATCATTACTTTTCTTGGAGCTGGTTTTGGTAGCTGGGCTATGACGATCCGTCCGTCGTCGTCTTTGTAGGTGTGTTCTATTTTTGGTTGTATGTTCGGGTGGAAGAGGATCGCGACACCTTTCTTTCTACCTATGGGGTCTAGGCTGGTTACCCCTAGTCCAGGGGTCTCCAAACTTTTCAATGTAAGGGCCACATTATATATTTCCCACATTTATGCGGGCCGAAGGAATAAAAAATGAAAAAAAAACAAATCAGTGCCAGTAATTTAATTTCCTCAAATATTAGAGTATAAACATGGAAAAATTAAAACATATCTTGTTGGAAAAAATCGGTAACTGAATAGATTCCTGCCTTTAGTTTTATGCAACCCAAATTAGTGTGACGAATGATACTGTCGTTTTGACTTCCAAATTTCATTAAAATCAGGTTCCAGATTAGATGAGCCAATTGTAAGAATTGATTTCAAATGATCATCAGACAAATTTGCTCGATAGTTAGATTTCACATACTTCATTTTGGAAAATGTTTGTTCACACAAGTATGTTGTACCAAAAATGGACACAAAACTACAAGCAAACTTTATCAAATTTGGAAACTGATCTGGCCGCAGGCATTATAAAACTCAATCAGATTTCCTTCTCTATACTTATCTTTCAGTCTGTCATCTGCCTGGAGATCAATAATTTCCATTTGAAATTGAGTTGGAAGATTTTCAGCATTGCAGTCAAATGGATTATGAAAGAGCCTGATTTCATTTGCTTTGGCATCAAGGTCAGCAAATCGCTCCGGAAACTGTTTTTTCAAATCTGAAATTATTTCATTTGCAAATGAAGAAGGAAATTCAACTTTACTTTCTGCATGAAATTTTTCACAACATGGAAAATGAGCAAAATTCTTAACTTTCACCTGGCCTTCAAGTAGCGCAAGTTTTGCTCTGAATGCCTTGACATGAACAAAGTAGTCACTGATCAAATTTGTTTTGTCTTGCAACTTCAGATTCAATTGATTCATATGACCTGGCATATCTGCAAAAAATGCCAATTTCAAAATCCATTCCACATTCTGATAATAATGGCTGGGGGTTTAGTTTTCTCTGTGAGAAATAATCAATTTCTAATCTGAGCTCAAAAAATGCAGCAAACCTTTCCACAACTAAGCCATCTAACTGCTGTATAATAAGGCAAGTCAACAAACTCTGCATCAATTTCTTTCAAGAAATCACGGAACTGGCGATGGTTGAGTGCATGAGATCTAATGAAATTAACCACAGAAACAACAGGTTTCATGACACAAGACATATCAACATATTTTAGGCACAATGCTTGTTGATGGATAAGGCAATGCAGAAAAATGGGTTTTGAGAATCCTCCACCCTCACAAGCTGTTGTAATTTGGCCCAACTAAACCCTTCTTTGTCCCAGACATATTCTTTCCTCCATCAATTGTCACACACTGCACTTGTTTCCATTCCAGTTATATTCTGTCATAGTTTTACTTACTTCATTGAAAATGTCCTCTCCAGTTGTTGTGGTGTGGCATGCTGTGAACTGATGCTAATTCTTGGGTCCATTAAATTCACTATCAACACCACGAATGAATACTAAGAGCTGAGAGGTATCACACACATCAGTTGATTCATCCAACGCAAAGAGATACCAACAAAATCTTTTTTTTTTTTCCTTTATTTGCCGAATTATGGTCGCCTCCTAAATCTTCAATTCTACGAGCACAGTATTTGACCCAAGACTTATCATTTTGAAGAGATTTACTTTTTCTGGACATACCTCTCCTGCTGCTTCCACTATACACTCTTTTATGATACTACTATCAGTGAAAGGTTTTCCATTTTTGGCCAACACATAGGCAACTTTGTAATTGGCTCTAGTTGAAAGTTCATTTTCAGATTTTTTCTTACGGAAACAGCTTGTTGAGAATGCAGACTGTGCTGAAATGATTCAAACTTTTTAGTGCGTTCTGCTCCTGTGAGTGCGAATAACTTGAGCCATGTTTAGATTCATAGTGCCGACGAATATTGTATTCCTTCAGAACAGCAACACTGTCTCTACATATGAGGCATAAAGCTTTATCATTTGCTTTCACAAAAAAGTACTTTATCTTCCATTCGTCATTGAACTGACGACACTCACTGTCCACTTTTCTTTTCTTTATCTTTTCCATATCTGAAAACATAAGGGTATTAGTCGTATATTAGCAGAAAAGATATGAACAAAAATATAGTTGAGTAGAATATCGAAGCAGATTAAGATGACGCTCAAACGAAAAATATCACAAAAAATAACAGCAAAAATATTCCCACAACGCATTCAGCAACACTACGCTTAGGGTGCCCCGCACACCGCGAGCAGTATAGCAGGAGGAGAGTGCAGCAGTCCACACGAGGGAGCAAATGCTCCCGTTTTAGGGAACACTTGCTGCCAAACACCAAATTTGCTCCCAAAACGGAGAGCAATCAGCAAATGCTCCTGTGTTTTTACTGGATGCTCCTGCTTTCGATCATGATGGAAAGCAGGAGCACTTGCTCGACGAACAATTTTGCTTAATAATTTATGAAGACGGGTATTAAAACTCTAAAAATGTAGAAATTTAGCCTTCTAAATTAGTGGAAATAAATTCTACAGGAAAAAACAGCTTGTATGTGGTGTTAAAAAGTAGTATTATAAAGTGGTAAATATTATGGCAACAGCTTTCGTTGATAAACTTAATGGTTACCATTTTAACTATTTTAAACATACAATATTTTTTGGCTACAATAGTATTATTGCTATTTTGTATAACTAAGATGAAGGCATTGTCAAAGTACAGAGAAAAGAATATTGTACAGTGTTTGTGCTCCCCGTCGTGGACGGAGCTGTTCTAACGTCCATCTCGGAGCGGCCAGCGACAACCACACACCACGCAGTCCAGACAACACTGCCTGCAACACATCATCAGCGATCAAACCCTATCAACACCTCAGTTCACTCACCCCCCGCGCTCTCTCTCACATAACACACACAGAATACAGCGAAGCCCCACTCGCCCTCCATCCCCACAATATACAGTTATACACAACTGATTGGTTGTAATGCACAGCACATGCCTACCAGTACTAGTATCGGTGCGTCACACTGTCGAGAGAGAGGGAAACTGACTTGGACTGAGCCCCAGCTTTGAATAATTCAGCGATGCCAGTCGTACGATAATTATTTTTCAAGGCCACCACACAGTTTGTTTGGCGGGCCGGATGAAATTACGTGGCGGCCGGATGTGGCCCGCGGGCCATAGTTTTGGGAGCCCTGTTTTGGGAGGAGTGCTAGGTTGACTCCCTAATCGTTCTCTTTGCGACACGTGGTCGCATGGTTTTCCTTATGGACAAGAGGATTAGATCGTCCTCGTTGTCCGATGGAATGGGCATTGCTAAGGGAGGAGTTTCATCTCCCTTTATATCTTCTTTATTATCGCTCGCTGGCAATTTGTCCTTCCTCTTTTTTTGCTTTTTCCTATCGGGAGGGGGTTTTTCACTTACCTGTTGTTTTTCGGCCTCCTCCTCCCTTTTTTTCCTCAGTTCTTCTAGCCCAGTACATGTATCTCTTGTATGTCCAACCATCCTGCACGTCTGGCAAAATGGTGGAGGACTGGGCTGGTCTTTGTAGTATACTTGGAATGTATACATGATTCCATCCACCTCCTCATGTATACGTCTTGGGATAGGTTCCCTTAGAATCATTTTCCCGCTGCGCTGCCCAGATAGAAATGGCAGCTGCGGGAGACAGTCATACTTAAAGGGAACTAGTACTTTCCCCGTATCTTTCTAATATTTTTTGGGGGCCCCCACACCCAGTTGTTAGGGGAAGACCCCTTATCTTGATCCACGCTAGTGGGTTTGCCCCTCTCATTACTTGGCTTACTCCTTTTATTGTCAGTGTTTTGTTGAGAGGAGTTCTGCATTTTCAGCAGAAGTACACACAAAATCTCAGTAGCTCCCCCATAGCTACTGAGAACTGCCCTTACCTTGTCTTGTAGGCCAGCATTTACTAGCGCTTGGCCTACTTCAGGGGTTTGAAACCTGTTCTGCGCATGTATGAACAGGGAGCTTCTGTTCAAATTTCATGTTGGTTGGGTAGGCCGGCTCCAGGTCCAGCTCCCTCAAAAATTCAGAAAAGGTCGGCTCCAGGTCCAGCTCCCTCAAAAATTCAGAAAAGGTCGGTATTCAGTATGGTATTCGGTAGTCCCCATCAACCTTTTCTGATAACACATTAGCATATGGTATCATGTTGCTAGTTGATGGCTGGGGTTCCATCAAGTACTCACAGAGATCCACATATACAAAGAAAATTCAAAGTAAACAAAAAGAAAAGAATACAATTAGGAAAGATTTTAGAAGTGGAAGAATTGGATTATCTTAAACAGAGGTGGAGCAGCTATAAAAACAAAAAGTGTCGTTAAGTAAACAGAGATCTAACCAGACCAGGGAGGGGCTTATCTAAACAAAGGCTGTAGAGTATTGATTACAGACCTAGGCTAGCTCCCAAGAGTCGGGAAAACGTAAAATACACTAACTGCTAAAACTTATAGGATATTTCTAATTTACAAATAAATGAAAAAATTTCTAAGTACCAAAAAGAACAAGAAAAATTTCTATTTCCTACAAACGAAAAATTTTCTAAGTCCTAAAAATGAAAAAATTTTCTAAGTTCTACCACAAAAATTTTCTAAGTTCTAAAATTTAGCAAAATTTTCTAAGTCCTAAATTTAAGTTGAAAAGCTAAGTTTTAACACTAAAACCTAAAATAATCTAAACTACAGCAAAAATATTCTATGTCCTTACCAGCTAAATAACGCCTACAAAAAACGCAAAATACCCTAACAAAAACCGTCTGATTCTACCTCAGAAAAATTGCGGAAAAAATGTTCCGCTTACCGGAAGCTGACAGTATGCTAACTAGCGGAACGGAAGTTCCTATCCTAATTATTCTAGCTACAGAAATTTCCCTAATCTATTCTCTCAAAAACGCGAAAATGTACAATTTTGTAAAAGCTAACTAACAGTGGATTTTCTAATCTAAAAAGCGACAAAAGCCGAACGTATTGAAGCAAATAAGCAAAAAAAGCTTGGAAACTATGCGAAAATAACACCTACCTTTCGACGAATCTGTCGGGCTGGTCTCCAAAAGGTCTCTACTTCCGAGAATTTCGGGTTCAAGTCGTCCTTCAGGGTCTCTAGTGCAAAACCAAGTTGATCTTAGCCAGAGAAGGCCGAGAAGCCATCAACCAGATCCTGTTTTATTTTTACGAATTAATGGCGTGACATCCTTGGCAAACACATCCAAAACCCCACCTTCCTCGCCTTCCTTTCGGGTGGCATTTGGATGTCTTAGTTTTGGATTTGCTGCTCTTTGGGTGAGCAGATTCAGGGCGGACTGATGTCTCCTCCACGGTTTTACTGTTTCCACAGGTCTGGTTATCTTCCTCTGGAGCTGAAGTTGGAGGGGTTATGGCGTCCTCCGCGGGTGTTGATCTGTTGGAGCCAAATTTTCCACAGGTTGAGTCGTCTGTGGTGTTTTCTCCTCCAAGGGCTCCTTCGGAGGATCTTTAGGGGTTTCAGCGCTCTGGCAACTCTCCTCGGTGCACCTGCCCCTTTCTTTGCAGATCTTACAAAACGGTGGTTCGGTAGGCTGGTCTTTGTAGACCACCGAGAAGGAATATGTCCGACATTTCTCTGGTTCTTCTCGGGATAGGCTCCCGGAGAATCATTTTATCGCTCCTCTGTCCTGAGAGGAATAGTCAGGAAATCATCGTACTTCAAGGGTACGATTACCTTTCCACACTTGGCCAGGGGCAGTCCGCGGACCTTTACCCGGACCACGGGACTGGCCCCTCTTACAGTATAGTTTATTCCGTTAATGGAGAGGCTTTTGGTCGAGATTAATTCAGCATCTCGATGGCCCCTCCATAGCTGGAAATGACTGCACAGACTTTCTCGCTGAGTCTGGCATCGAGCGACGCTTTCCCGACTTCCAGGCAACTTACCGCTTTGTTGGCCTGGAGGAAGAGCGAGCTGCTCTTCTCGGAATTTAGATTCCGAGGGTTGGACGGATCCGTGTCCGACTCCCTCAGGAAATCTCTGAAGGACCGACCGTCTGTGTTCCTCCGTTGTCCTCATAGTCCTTCAGATTATTATTGCTAGCCCCTACCTTCCTTTGTCTAGCCGTTCTGGCACAGCTGGAACCTGCTGAGGAGGCTGATGGCTGAGGCTCCATCGTTTTTTTAATATTTATTAAGTTCGAAAAAATACAAACAACTGTAAAGGAAACTAAGTGGAGATAGGAACAAACAGAATAAGGACAGAAGTATTTAAATAACTTACAGTTGGCAGGTAAACTAAAGCTCACCGAGAAAAGGGGGAAAATAAGCTAAGTGTTCACGTGATCGCTAAACCTGGCTCATCGTCCTGGGGGCATCACAGAGTTGTATCCTAAAGATCCGTCCAAAATGAAAGGGCACCTTTTCGGGTGGGCACTTCCATTCCATCAACCCCCTGAGTCATTGTGACAGATAGGGGGGGGGCTGTGACTGATTCTAAAAAGTGTCGGAGGGGCCTCCAGCGAGCGGGCCCGGCTGTCTTCCGTTATTTCCCTTTTTGGTGGTGTGGGTGGGTTAGATTCGGGGCTGGTCCGCTTGGGGCCTCGTCTCCTTGATTTTTGGCTATTTGGGGGGTGAGGAGTTCACGCCTTTGTCTGTTCCAGGGGCCTGGACACCTTCCTCTGGAGCTATTGCTTCAGAGGTTGTGATGTCCTCTGGATCCTTAAACTCCATGGGATGTGGTGTTACAGGAGACTTTGCTGTGTTTCAACAGATTTTTCTAACAGAGATCAAAATTGTTAATGTATTTATTATTAGTTTTAAACAAATGTTTAGGGCAAAATAGAAGTGTAGTATTAAATGATAACAAAAACTATTGTACATTTGAAGATGGTGGTGGTTTTGTTTTTTCATTGTCATGATGCTGAATACTGTATCTCTACCACTGAATTGTAGATAAGCTTTAATCTGTCTTATCTCTGTGTCTGTATTATACTAAAGTCAGTTCATTGGAAGCACCATAGCCAATGGACCTATCTATCGTATGTCTAAATGATTGTAAACTGGTGTACCTTTGACTCTCTGATTGTATGAGTTGAGAAATATTTGATGCTTGAAAAGAGAATATTATCCTCAGCTACCATGAAATTGGTAATTCAAAAAATATAGAGTAAATGAACTATGTATGGTTGTGTGGATATATATGCCTGAAAAGAGCCTGGCTTTTTCAAAATTTGTCATATTTACTGTGCTGGATTTTTGAGATAACTGTGTGGTACTGGGTAGTTGAGTATGGCAGCATTGTTGTGCATCATTACAGAACAACATCCACCTGATTATAGTAAGTCTGACTTTCATCTTTTCTGATCCATGAAGGTGGTCATCAGAGGGGTATATTTGCTGATGGCAATTCTGTTTAGGCAGCAGTCCACAACTATTTACATTAACAACCATATGGCTCCCTACCCCCGCTGGCTTGCCAGCCGCAGCAATGACTCAGGCTTGCGTCAGGCCACTGATTGCTGTTGCGGATGGGGGCTGACAGTGAACTGTTGCCACTGGGGCTTTCTGCTAGAAAAAACATGGACCTGCCACACAAGAACTTGCGGAGACAGCAATGGACGCACACCAGTTCGGCTTCACTCCATAGATAGGCTGGGTACAACAACCAAAACTGATTTTTACTTACAGAATTCAAAACCTTATTTACCAGCAGCAGAAGTGCACTGTCTCAAGCCACCTTGAAAAAATATAAATTAATATTTTAGAAACAGAAAATTGGATTCTCTGTTCTGTTTTAGAGAACCGAAGCTACTTCACATCAGGAAATGTTTTAAAAAGAGGCTTTAGTCTCATGTTTACCTGTAAAATTGTTGTAGTTTGGTTTCTAATGTATAAATTTTAAGGTGATATATGTATTGTTTTTGAAGACTTTTTAGAAAAATGTCCATGCCATGACTTTATTTAGGAATTTATTATTTTGTTTTGTGCATTTTTTAAAAATGTTTGTCTTTATTTTTGTTATTTGGTTTTGGTCTTTTTCCTTATGGTTGACTTGAAAATGTTTCAAATAAAAGATTTAATTAAAAACATTAAATGTCTGATTAGTTATTGATATTTTAGTCAATAATTCATTTTTCTAGCTATAAAGGTATCATTGACAAGTCAGCAAAACCAATGATATGTAAGTATATATATTATCTTTATTATTAAAAGTAACAAAAGAATAATATGAACTTAAAATGCTGATATTGCAATTTTCAGATTATGAAAAGCAAGGTGATATGTAATTCCATTAGTCTACATAATACATAGCATTAATGCCATCAGAAATGTCCACATTTGCCAATTTTGCTTCATTTTTATTGTGGATGCAAGAAGAACATGGAATAAAGGCTGAATGGTAGACATTTGAAGTATTCCTTCATTTTTTACTGGTGGATTATGTATTAATTTATTATGTTACAATGATGAGATAAGATCTTTGGGGCTGTATTTTGCGGGTATATTGGTCAAGCAAAAATGGGGTTGCTCACTTGCCCCATAGGCTCTGGAAAGCTGCCTGGCTAATAATTGAGAGAAACAGTGCCAATGTCCATCTCCACATTTCACCCAACTGTCAACTATAATCAACACTGATTCAGACTATTTATCCAACTAACATGGAAAGGGTCAAACAACTGAGAGCTCTAGATGACAGGTGGTTTCTTTCATTATTCTTGTAGGCCAGGATTAGTATTGAGGAAGTTGGTTTTGCATTTGTCTTTCCCCCACCCACCCCGTTTCCGAGATGTGCCATATTACCACCGCTATTTCTATTGATCACCCCAACTTTCTCAAAATTCTGGATCCACTCCATGATAACACAAACTATAAAAACAACAAAAACACAAACATAAAATTTTACACTGCAAACAAACTTTAAAGAAAATGTTATCATCTTTTTAAAATTTGTATTGTATCAGATAAAATGCTTTAATAGAAGAAAATCAAATCAGTCAACAACCTGTCATTTGACTTCCAGTTATCCAACTGGTCTTTGATATCTGACTTTTCCAATATAAGCCAAGTAAATTCATTAAATATCCAACCTTTGTGAAATAGTTAGCATCCTTTACACTTCTTGCTTGACGGTAGGTTGCAGCATGTTATCTAACTAATATTTAAAATAGTTCAGCCAGTCTTTACTACTGAACAAAACTAAGAAAGTTGTTGGATAAGCAACAACACTGGTTTAGGTATCCAACCATCTCTAGATCCCATTAGGGTCAGATAACAGGTTGTTTACCCAAACAGTTCTGAAAAGGGGAAGTCGTCAGCTCTCACATTATTCTTGAGACTTCATCAGTGAGAATTTTTAAAACATATATTATGGAAAATAAAGGAAAAACAAAAAGGCTGTGGAGAAACAATTAACAAGTCACAGTGATGAAGTATTTGAGAGAAGCAGCAGGAGCTGGAGTAAAGAATTGCTAAGCACCTATAAGTGTATCTTCTTACAACGTGATGCATCTGGACCTACTGATGGACCTCCTCCTGAAGCTATTCTTATACCAGGTGAACATCAAAGTGAAGTAGCCATGATTCGTAATGGATGTTGGTAGCATTTCTTGCAGAGTAAGGGTTTGCTATGAGAGGTAATGATCAAACAATTAGGTCTGCATGCAATGGTGACTACTTTGGTCTGTTGGAATTGATTGCAAAGTATAACACATTCTTGGCATAGCACAGTCAGACTAAAGCTAACAAAGGCAAGAGACGCATCAATTATTTATCAGCAAGTGTGTGCAAGGAACTGACTTAGGTCATGGCAAAAGTGTTGTAGATGTCCTGATTGATCGAGTTAAAAGAAAAAAATATAATTCAATATCTTTGGATTCATGTGAAGACAATGCTCACATTCACCAACTTACTGTCATTTTGCAATATTTCAAACTAAATCGGCCTGTGTAGCGCTTTGTAACCTTTCTTAAGTCAACAGGCCATAATAGAAAAGAAATGACAGAACATTTCTAATATTTATTCAAGGTGCTAGGATTAACATAGGGGAATTCTGTGGCTGATATTGCAGTAAAGCATGAGGACCATATGATCAAATGAGTAAACTTAAGACAGGAATTTTATCTTGCAAGCACTTCAACAACATCAGCAAAACTTTGGAAGCAGTGTAACTCAATTTGAATTCTGTGGCTGGTGTTTTGAAGTCACTCAAAGATTTAGTCATGATAATTTGAAGAAGCTGGCAAGATTCTTTCAGGAAAAGAAGATTGTTAGGTAAAAGGTGTTGAGCTCATCCATATTGTGCATCAGCAGCCATAAGCTGATGCTAAAGGAAGCTTTTCATAATAAGGTCTGTTAACAATGTATCAACAGGCTTTTGGTATGCCTGAAATTTCACTTAACCTACAGCAAATTATGTAATCTTCTTGGATGTGGACCCTGATTCTATTACAATTGATGCAAGTAAGTTGTTGGACTTCTACTACAAGCAAGATCTGGATATCAACCTTGGTGTTCCAGTTATTCCTCTGTCTTTTTGGATCAGAAAAAGGAAGACTGCATCTTGGAAACATTTATGTATAATATCATACTTCACAATGATGTTCAAGTTACTTTTCCTAACATAGAAATTGCTTTGAAGATCTATCTCACACATGGTCACTAATCTGGTAACTGATCCTTTTCAAAATTAAAGCTGATCAAAAGCTTGCAACAAACTACTACGACTCAAAGTAGTCTCACAAATCTTGCCATATTGACGCTGAATGGGATATACTTTGTAGTCTTGTCTATATGGACATTGTTCACACGTATGCCAGCCAAAAGCAACACAAGGCATTGCTTTGAAATACATACTATACATATTTAGATTTGCTATATTGAAATGTAAATAGGAAAATATAAATAAAAAGCTAACCTACTGAAGTTTTCTAAAGCCCCACAAACATTTAAATCAGCTGTAAATACCAGGCACTTTCTCCATATTTTACAGCATTTTATTTTTGTGCCCTAGTTTGCATTTTTTTTAATTAAAAAGGAATTCTGGCTGAGTTTGGAATATTCTGATAAGTATATCTGAGTTATGCTCCGTCTCTCTGTCTGTCTCTGATTTGCTTCATGCACTGCAGGATAATGACTTTTTGAAGTTTTATTTTTTAACCAGCTGGAGTATCTGGTGCTGCACAAAAAATCACTTGAGGCCAATACGCAGCAGTCCCAGGTTTTGAAGTACCTACACCCAACATTTGGGGGCCTCTAGGTGCTATGGTTCAGCTACAGAAAAGTAACAAACACTCGAAAACATGTATTAGATTGTTATTTAAATTTTAAATGCCAACATGTCTATTTTTAGGAAAAAGTAATCAGCGTAAGAAATTTTAAAAAACCCTTCTTACTAGACAAGAAACACAGAAAGCCCTTTTCATGACACCTGCTGGAATGGAGTGCATAGTTTGGTCAGAATCAATGACGACCAGAAACAAGTGAAAGTAGAGGCCCAGGAAGTTCTGTTAAGAATACAAACAATGGTTAGTGAGGAGTCTTAGCAGATCTGTAAGATCATCCTTCGTAAATTCTTCTGGAAATAATAAACATTATAAAAATTGTGGATAATATTTTAACTGATCTGGCTGAAGTTAAGTACAGACAGCTAAAAATCAACAACATCATTGTCCAGGACAAGATACTTCCAGTTGATGAGGTTAGTGTAGGGTTTAAAGAATAGCGAGTAGTCTGTGTGTGGCAGTTGGGCACCAAGCTTGGGGAAACCTCAACAACAGTAGCTGGTAAAAGTCGTCCGGCCCAGTTAGTACAGTATCTATCTATTTCGCGTTGGCTGTTTAGGTGTAGTTCTTGGAGACACATGATAGCGTGGTTTGCGGAATGTTCTGGATGATCCAGGTAAGTAATCCAGTGTTTATTGAATTTAATCCCTCGTAAATTCAGGGATAAATATTCCAATCGTCTAGCCATGATCGCTATACCGATCTCGTTCGTCCGTGGACGTTACCTAGTTGTGTCCGAAAGGAAGGGTCACCGATCAGGTGGGCACTTCCATGGGGTCGGTCCCCTGAGTCACGTTTGGAGGGGCATCCAGCGACCGGGCTGTAGGCGATTCAGCCATCCTCCTCTCTCAGCTTTCTGGTGGGTGTGTGTGGGGGGGGGGCATAGATCCCCTGACGGTTCTCTTGCCCGCCTTTTTCCGCGTCACCTCGACGAAGGGGGTCGAGTCTCCTTCCTCCTCGTCGCTCAGGGAGACGGTGCCAACCTTGGTGCGTTCAGCCGGTGTCTCCTTTTACGTCATTTGTACTTCTCGGGGAATTTTACACCCTGCACTGAGTGGTGGCCCCTAATTTTAATCCACGCTATGGGGCTGATCCCTTTAATGTCGTACACAGCAGTTCCTCGGTGGCCCCGCCGTCGTGTCGGCCAGCGTCCAGCGAGGCCGGACCTACATCGGGACAATGGATGGTTTTGTCTGGATAGAGGAATAGCGAACTTTTAGCCTCAAAGTCCAGGTTCCTCGAGGAAAGCCCGGAACGACTGTATCCCGTTACCGGCCTCATCAGCGAGGTCGGGTACTCGTAGGAACATCGTTGGTGTCTCGCCGGTACCCGACAGGTTAACAATAGACGGAAAGAAAAGGATGGACGGAGCGAGGAGCCGGGTGGGATGGAATAAAAGAAAGATACAAGATGAGAAGGAAGACGGGAGCAGAGGATCATCTGTTCTGAGATCAGAAAGTAGAGGATTAAAAGGTCAAACAAAAGAACTATAACACAAAATAACCCGAGTATCCACGGAATTCACAGAGAGAAAGTCTGAGTCCTCACTGAAAATCTGGGAAATAATCTGAGTCTAAGAACTGATCTCACGGAGCCAAATTAAACTAATCGGTAAGAAAGCACCTGACCACTTAATATTAATGAGCTACGGGAGAAACTAAGTTTGTCACCCTAAACACCCACAAAGTGCTCACACGGGGTCCCTAACACAAGGAGCTGACAGTGGACAGAGGCTGGCTCCCCTCGTCACGTGGCTGGTCCCTTTTACGTTTAGACTTTTCGTACAGAGGAGTTCGGCATTAGCCGAGGAACTGCCAATTATCTCAGTAGCCCCGCCCCCCTAGCTACTGAGCACCGCCCTCACTCGTTCGTTCAGGCCGTCCGACTTCTGAGGTGGCCATGCTGTTGTTCCAGTCTATGAAGAGACAGCTCTTCTTTTCCAATCTTAGGTTCTTCCGGTTGCCTGGCTCCATATCCAGCTCTTGCAGGAATTCCATGGAGGACGGAATCCCGGTGGCCCCGTCGTCCTTCGCGGGAGTTGGATTAATCCCTACGTCAGGGCTTTTAACAGCCTCGGCGACGATTCCGCATCACCGGTTGATAGCTGGGGCTCCATCAGTTACTATAAACACAGAGAGAGAGAGATGATTAGTAAAGGCGACAGAAAACAGTCGGTGGTCAAAGGGTGAAGCAGTGAGTGAAGTAAACAGAGCACGAGTCAGGTGGAGGGGAACAAAGGAGAGAGGGATCCTGTCACAGTAATTAATCTAAGTCAGGAAAATAATTTATGTCCTAAAATTATTCTAAGTATTAAACACGGAAAATAACCGAGCTCTACGCGATAATCTACAGACAATAACCCGAGCTCTACGCGATAATCTACAGACAATAACCCGAGCTCTACGCGATAATCTACAGACAATAACCCGAGCTCTACGCGATAATCTACAGACAATAACCCGAGCTCTACGCGATAATCTACAGACAATAACCCGAGTTCTACGCGATAATCTACAGACAATAAGCCGAGTACGCGATAATCTACAGACAATAACCCGAGCTCTACGCGATAATCTACAGACAATAACCCGAGCTCTACGCGATAATCTACGACAATAACCCGAGCTCTACGCGAATAACCCGAGCTCTACGCGATAATCTACAGACAATAACCCGACTCTACGCGATAATCTACAGACAATAACCCGAGCTCTACGCGATAATCTACAGACAATAACCCGAGCTCTACGCGATAATCTACAGACAATAACCCGACCTCACGCGATAATCTACAGACAATAACCCGAGCTCTACGCGATAATCTACAGACAATAACCTGAGGGCTCAGCACGAGCTAACAAAGAGATAAATAGCAGGAAAGTGATCCGCCCACCTAATGAATATGCATGAGAACCTGACACAGGGTTAATCACCAAAGCCCCTCTCTGACTAACAAAGTCCATTCTAAACTAATCTGGCACCAAAATCGAAGAGTGAACACAGGATGGAGAAAACTAACTAACAATAGGTCGCTAGGCTGAGAAATTCACAGCACGAGGAACTCGAGAAAAACGCACGGAAATTTGAATAAATTTGCATAAAAAAGTGTCTTACCTTGAAGATGCTGTATCTTCGAAGAAAACGGCTCTGCTGTCGGAATTCGGGGTCGTCCGAGGTTTGAAGGGGAGGCTGGTGAGAGCAGGGGGCTGCCCAAACTCCTCCGTGAGACGGCAGGAGAGGTACGGTTTGTCGTGGCTGAGACTCTCGGATACAGAGTTCACTCTCCGCCTGTCCCTAGAGGTGTATGCTGGGGTGACCGGATGAGGGAGGCGAGAGTCTGAGATGAGGCTTAAAGTGCCGTGTGAGGAGAAAATGGATGGAGACAGGTTCTCCCCTCGTCACGTGGTGGTCGGAGATGACGTCAGGTCGAGGTGTAGACGGGAGGTTGCCCGGTGACAGTCGTCATGCTGACCGACGCCCAATTCCACATCGTGGAGGCAGAAGCTGGAGCAGAGGTGATGAAGCTGCAGGAGAGAGGGAGAAGCGAGGTTAGTCCAAAAGAGGGAAGAAGTGATAGATGGAGGCTGGGAGACGGAGAGGGATGCCGATGAGATAAGATCTTCCGAAAATTACAATCTCTCTAAAACGAAAAGGGGGAGAAGGGATAAAGAGGAGGAAAAGGAGTTTTAAAATCTTAGTCCCCAGACGAAACGTAGGCATCATCAGAAAGGTGAACAGCCCGCGGACGGACGTAGGGGTGGTGATGGGACTCGAGGGGTCGGCCTGGAGTTGAGATGAGGTGGTGGCTGGCTAGATGAGGTGAGGGCGGAGTTGATGGTCGGCGTTGATGAGCCAGATGGATGCATTTGTCGCCCTGTCAGTGATGCGAAAATACCGGGGGGGACGGGTCGAGGAGCCTAACGAGTGGATAGACAGACATCGAGGAGATTGGCGCAGGGAGACGGACAGGAGGAGACAGAGGGAGGCCGGCACGTGGCGCTGACCCAGTCACGGCGCTCGGCCGGTGCCGTAAATGGCCGAAGTTCTACGCCGTAAAACCGCACTGATGAGGTCCGCTGCTGCAAAAGGAAAACCTAGTAGGCTTTTCTATTGGTGATACCCGGCCTCCCTGGGGGTAGCAGGCGCGGGGACCAGGGTGTGAAGCAGAGAACGGGCGCGGGCCTGACATGTACCACGTGGTGTGAAGAGGAGCTGAGCCAAGATGGCCGACCTACACCAAGCTGACAGTTAATCGCGCGCTTCTGAGCTGGGAAAGGAAAAGAAACAGAGGAAAACTGACTATGAAGAGGCGCTGGGGTGGAATCCACCTGGAGACAGAGGGGGAACCGAGACTATCACGGAGGGGGTTTGGACGAGCCCTAAAAGGGCGGCTTACACTATAAACAAGCTGTCTACCGGGGCCAATCCTGGAAAAGGAATCCCTAAGCTGACTGATGATGTGGAGGTGATGTTATTTCCTCGAGGGAATTAATAATTACGGGAGCTGGAGATTACTGGAAATAGCAGGGAAACGGCCCCTTACCTTTCGGCGAGAAATGGTCTTCCAAAGGAACTTTACCGGCCGCGATGGGTCCTCGAGTTGGTCGGTCTCGTCTTCTACACCGGAAATCTGCTGAGTGCTGTGAGGGGAGAGCAGGGGGCTGGCTACCCGACCCCCTCCGTGAGCCGGCAGGAGAGGTACGGAGTTCGCTCTCCGCCCGTCCCTAGAGGTGTATGCAGGGGCCACTGAGACATCCGACCGGAGGGGGAGGGGATCTGTATCGGCCTCGATTTGCCGATGAGAGGAGACAACGTTCTCCCCTCGCCTTGCGAAAGCGAAAAGGACGGAAGTAGCCCGGACAGCGAGGTGAAAGGTCATCGCGCTGACCGGTGCCCCGTTCCCTGAAGGGTGCAGCTCCCGCGTAGGACTAGAAGACCCCTGCAGCAGTTTTGAGGGGGAAGTAGCGCGGCCGAGACGGTGGAAAGACCATCGACCCGGTCAGCGTCCAATTCCGCAACTGAAGGAAGTGAAACACGTTGATAGGAGGGAAGAACGAGGATGGTCCGGGGGGGTAGGGGGGGGTAAGGAGGAGGGGAAAGTTATAAATAGATGGTGGCTGGGAGGGGTGGAAATGAAAAGGAAAAGGTGATGATAAAATTCTTCCGAAAGTTAAAATCTTCTTCCTGAAAACGAAAGGCGAAGGAAAGACAAAAAGGAAGAGGAAAGGGTTAAAATCTTTGTTCTTGTGGCGAAAGTGGACGAAACTTCGTAGGTCGAAAGCACCGTAGCCCGCCGACGGAGGTGAACTCCGGGGGTTGGCCTGGTGATGAGGCTGTAGGTTGTTGGTTCATTCTGTGTTGAGTAGTAGACGGTTACCTGCGGAAATTCGGCGTTGATGAGCCAGATGGACGAGTATGTCGCCCTGTCAGTGATGCTGGACTGCATGACCGTATATTTTGCCGTCAGTAAATCGTCACGTAGTTTTGGTTGAGGTGGGCTGACCGCCCTCTAGAGCCTTCCGACTGCCCCAAGGGATCCGCTGGGCGGAGAAGACCAGGAAGTTCGAAAGACGGTTCTTTTTACTCGAAGGGGGAACCCAAAGATGCGCCAGTACAAAGTGAGTTTGTCCTGGGGACTCTGAATGCGAAGGACCAAATCTCGGACTGGGCTCCACAGTTCTATGTTGCCGGGGCAGGAGAATAGACAGTGGATGGCCGTGTCGTCCTGCTCGGGACAAGCGAGGCATTTCGAGCTCTTGTTTTCGAACGTAAGGTTCTTGGGGTGGCCGGGGTTGATGGCGAGCTCCTCCAGGAATTGGCCGAAAGGTTTTATCCCGTTATCGGCCCCAGGTCTATCGGATGGTTCGCTGGGAGCTTGCGAAGGCGGCCTTCGCGTGATCAACGTTGGTTGAAGTCGACGGCTGGGGCTCCATCGATGCCATCGGTGTTCTTACCGACGGAAATAGGGGCCTACTGGAGAGGAGTAGGTCTCGAGGGAGAGGTTAAGGGGCGAAGGAAGGAAGGATGGCTGCTAGGATAGCGGGATGGAGGTGGATGGAAAGAGTCTAGATAGCGAAAATCGGGGGGATGGACCGAGGAACCTACCGAGTGGACAGAGGAGAGATAGAAAGAGGAAGAGAGCTTAAGGATGCTGGGGAGACGGCGAACAAAACACACGGAGACGGACAATAGACAAATGGATGCCGGCACGTGGCGATGACCAGGGCTGTTGAACAAACACTCGCAAAGGCTGAAAATGGAGGCGAGCTGCCGGGGTTAGAGCCCAGTAGGCTCCTTTATTAAAAACACGGCCCACTGGGCGGCGGCGGCGGACACTGGAAGAGAACAATGAGATAGGAAAGACGGACGCGGCGCTAAAAGTTACCACGTGCGTGGAAGGAGCTAAGCCAAGATGGCCGACCTACGCTAAGCTAACAATGGGAGGGGGACCTACAATTTACGTCACGCACTTCTAAGCTAAAGAGGGAAAGTGAAAATAGAAACATAAACTATAAATAGACTCTAGGTGGAGATTCGGCAAAAACGGTGGGGGATCGTTAACCCTACAAGTACCGAAATAGGCTTACCAATTACGCAGCAGCAGGTGGTGTCTAGACTACGCGCAGAATCAGAAAGAGAGAAGAGAGGACGGAACTAACCTGTGCTATCAAGATCCACCTGCATCTAAACCTGAAAAAGAACCTAGATAATCTAACTGACGATATGCGAGCGGGGAACTTTCCTCGAGGGAATTAATAATTACTGAAAATTTAGCAAAAAAAACTACGGGCTGGGATGAAATCCAAACTGACCTTTCGGCGACCAGAGGTTGGATGGCTCCACAAAAGCGACTCTACTTGGGCAGCGCCTCTTCGAGCGGGACGATCTCGTCTTCCTAAGCACAAAATCTATCTGATCTTTTTTTGTGTCCGTGTGGTGCTATTCTGAGGAGGGAGGAGGCTAAGTGAGAGCAGCGGGCTACCCGATCTCCTCCGTGAGACGGCAGGAGAGGTACGGTTTTACCGAGGCTGGACTCTCGGTACGGAGCTCACTCTCCGCCTGTCCCTAGAGGTGTGTGCTGGGGTGGGGGGGAGCACTGTTTATTTCTGAAATATCCAACCGGACGGGGAGAGGATCTTTAATTTTGGCTGAAATGCCTTGATTTGAGAGGGGAAACCACGTTCGCCCCTCAACAGATGAAGTCTTGTAGTTGAACAGAAGCTGTAAAAGGCAGAAAGCGGACGAAGGGTTGAATGATCATCCCAACGGCCAAGATTGTCAGGGCTTAGGAGTCGTAGTACTGTAAAGCAAAAGACAAAGACTCAGTCGAAGGGTTGAGAAACTCCCTACAGCCGAGAATGTCAAGGCTTCTACGTATAAATGTCCCTCGTCGGGAGTCTAGAAGGCTCCATGTGCTATTGGGAAGTAGTAAGACCTGAAAGGTGGTAGAAAGCCATCTTTCAGATCTATACCCAATTCCACAGCAGGAAGAAACGGTGAGAAGTGTTAGAGGAGAGAAAGAGGATAATCCGTGGGGGGGGGGTGAAAGGTTAGGGAGAAAGTTAGAAAATAGAGTGGTTGGGGTGAGTTAGTTTGGAGACATGTGGTGTGGTGTGCGAGGATAAAAACGAAAGTATCCTGGAGTTAAAATCTTCTTTCCTGAAAGCGAAAAACACGAAAGAAAGAAGACAAAACAAAGGATAAAGGAAGAAGAAAAAGGAAAGAAAGAGGGTGGTTCGTCGAAAGTGGTACGAAACTTGGATGTCGAAAGTCACACTGTAGCTCCCCTACGGTGCGTGAACTCCGGGGGTTGGCCTAGTGTTGAGGTTGAGCAAGTTGTTGTTGTTGTTTATGATGAGACGATGTTATTGTCTCAAGCCATGCGATGGTAGTAGTTGGTGGTCCATGGCAATGGTTCCTAGGGCGCCGTTGATAAGCCAGATGGACGAATATATCGCCCTGTCAGTGATGCTGGACTGCATGACCGTATATTTCTGCCGTCAGTAAATCGTCACGTAGTTTTGGTTGAGGTGGGCTGACCGCCCTCTAGAGCCTTTCGACTGCCCCAAGGGATCCGCTGAGCGGAGAAGGCCAGGAAGTTCGAAAGACGGTTCTTTTTACTCGAAGGGGGAACCCAAAGATGCGCCAGTACAAAGTGAGTTTGCCTGGGGACTTTGAATGCGAAGGACCAAATCTCGGACTGGGCTCCACAGTTCTATGTTGCCTGGGCAGGAGAATAGACAGTGGATGGCCGTGTCGTCCTGCTCGGGACAAGCGAGACATTTCGGAGAAGTTAAGTTTCCATTTGTGCTTATTTTCCCTCGTAGGGAGTACATTTCGTAAGAGTTTCCAGTGTATGTCGGAGGAATACCCATCCACCAGGCGGTTGATGCTGCTGCTCCAAATCCTATCCCATGGAAGAGGGCCAGAATTAGGAGCTTCCCACTTCCCCCTGTAGTCTGGTTCCGTGATCGGGCGCGACGACAGGAAGAAGTAAAGATCACGATGGATAATTTGGCTAGATCAACTACGTTAGTCCCTAGGCTTACGGAGTTGTCTGTACTTATGTTAATGTCGGAGTTTATCCATGTAGTGAGAAGGGTTACGTGGTAGTCGGTTAGAAGTCTGCGTGTGGCTCTATATAGTTTTAGCTTGTTAGTTAAAACATGCAAACCATCAGATGTTAAAGGCCGTAGCTACGCGATCTAAGAAGAGAATTTGCCATCTTGGTCTATCTACAGTCCTTATGATATCAAATACCGTTTTTAGGAGTTGAGCACCTGTTTTGCTCGCTAAGTTGAGGAGGTTTAGTCCTCCTTGTCTTCGAGGGAGTCTGGTTATTTGAGTATTGGCCAGGTGTTTGCGCCCCTGCCACAGAAACCGGTCAAAACCGGCGTCTATGGAGGTGCGCGCCCAACCTGGCAGTCCTATAATTTTGGATTTGTAATAAATGCTAGGTGTGCAGTATGTACTAATAAGAAAAGTTTTTGTGAAGAAGGAGAGGTTAAGGGAGGACCAGCGGGTTAATTGAGCATGGATGTGGTTAATAACAGGATGCCAATTAAGGGGCTGGACATTAGTACGGTTGTTAAGGGGGAAGAAGATACCTAAGAGATGTATCTTGTCCTCCACCCACTGGACGGGATATTTCGAAAGTGGCGCCTGGGTGCCCCCAAGCCACGCCGCCTTCGTCTTCCGGAGGTTGGTTTTTGCCCCTGAGGCCTTACCATAGGCCTCAAGGGCATCGAAGGCTGCCGCCAGGCTGGCCTCATCACGGAGCAGGAGAGTGGTGTCATCTGCGTACTGCGATATTTTGGTCCCGTGGATCCCTTTGATGTTGATATTCTGACGCACGAAAGCGGCCAGCGGTTCGGCGGCAATGACGAAAAGCATGGCACTCAGGGGGCAACCCTGCCTGATGCCACGGGTAGGGTGAAGGGACGAAGAACGAAATCCGTTGTGGACTAGATGCGTCTGTATGTGTGCGTAGATTAGTCTAATGTAGTTAAGAAAATACTCCCCAAATCCAAGGGTTTTAAGTGTCTTAAGAAGAAAATTCCAATCTACCCTATCAAAAGCTTTTTGAAAATCGACGGCTAGCATGATTCCTAGGGAATTTTCCGTGTCTAGCCTACTTGTAATTTCTCTGAACAGATGAAGAGTGTCGGAGACACTCCTCCCTGGTACTGAACAGGTCTGATCAGCACTGATAACTTTATCCATAACTTTGGCCAGCCGATTGGCTAGCGCCTTAGCTATGATTTTATAGTCACTATTTAGGAGGGAGATGGGTCTCCAGTTGTCCAAGCACTCCCCATCGCCCTCCTTCGGCAGCAGGACGACAGTGGCAGTGCGTTGGCTTTCTGAGAGCACCCCCTTACAGTATGCGCTATTCGCAACCGATGTCAGGTCCTTAGCTAGGAGGTATTCAAACCTCTTATAGAAATCCAGCGTAAGGCCATCATCTCCTGGGGACTTGTCTTTATTTGAGGCCCTAATGGCCTGTTTTATTTCATTAACGGTTAAGGGGCCTTCACACTGCTCGGCTTCTAGGGGGTCTAGTTTAAGTTGTAGACACGCCAAGAATTTGTCCTGAGCAGACGGACAAGTGTCCGCCCTAGTGTAGAGATCTTGATAGTAGCGAGCTTCTTCCCTAAGGATGTCTGCTGTACTAGTAAGAACGCGGCCGTCTTTAGTTTTTAACTTAGTTATAGATTTCTTTGCTGCCCTAGATTTCTCTAAACCACAGAAAGACATTCTATTTCCTTCGCCGTTCATGGCCGGTACTCGGGCCCTAATTCTAGCGCCTTCTGTTTTGTGTAATTGTAAGTTCGCTAACTCGGTTTTGATGGCTTGTATTTTATCACTTCTATCTAGCCCTAAGGCCGCTTGTTTTAGTTCTAATTTTAAAGAGTCTGTCAGTGATCTTCTAAGAATTGCCTATAAGCCGTACGTACCTGACAATACGTATACTGAAGTTCCTTAGTTTAGCCTTACCTAGTCCCACCACTCCAGTGGGTCCGGAAACTCCGCCCGACGAAGCGACCAGTCCTCCCAGAGACTCTGTACACCCTCAACATACTCTGACTCCGTCAGAATACTGTTGTTGAGCTTCCAGAGCCCCGGTCCCCTGGCGTTCCCCGGAAGAAGAATCTCAGCCCGAACCTGGAAGTGGTCACTTCCCGCGAAGGCGTCGTGCGAAACGCTTTGGAGTGATTGCGCTACGTGTTTAGAGACATACACTCTGTCTATTCTAGTTGCTACGTTGTACTTTTTACTGAAGTGAGTGTATGACAACGCGTCTGGGTTTTTGAATCTATACGCATCGACCACGCCAAACTGCGAACACATGGTTTGCAGCTGCAGCGCCCCGATCAGATGCGTCCTACTCTTAATGTCCGGTCCCTGCCTATCGAGGTCGTGGGATGGGACACAATTAAAATCACCTAGAATATATAAGTCATCAGCAGGGTGAGACCTAAGCTCCTGCTCTAAGATATCATTGAAGTTCTGAAAGAACAGTGTCCGTTCCCTCGCAACGGTGGGAGCGTACACTGAAGCGATCATCACTTTTCTTTGGAACTGGGTTTGGCAAATAACTATGGCGATACGCCCATCATTATCACTGTAAGAGTGCTCTATCTGGAAACCTAGGTTACTATGTACTAAAATAGCAACACCTTTAGCCCTACCTACTTTTTCAAGGCTGGAGTGGATTAGTCCGGTCCAGTTAGTAAAATAACTGGCTAATTCTTGGTTAGATTGTAAGTGGAGCTCTTGCATGCATATTATAGAGGAAAGTTCTGAGTGCTGTAGGTGGTCTAGGAAAGTATTCCACTGGGACTTGAATTTTATCCCTCTTAAATTCAGGGATAAAAATTCCAAGCGTCTATCCATAATCGCTAAACCTAGCTCGCAGTCCGTGGACGTTTAAAGGGTCATTATCCGAAAGGTCAGTCTGAAAGGAGAGCTACCTTATTCGGGCGGCTCTCCCATGCCCTCAACCCCCGGATCCACTGGGGGATATTGGGCGATGGCCTCCAAAAGCTGTTGCAAGGGGGCCTCCAGAGACTTGGACCGGCGTCGTTCCTTGGGTTTCGGAGGTGAGACGGGTGTGGAGTCCCTCACCGTCCTCTTAGCCGCCCGAGAAACACGGGGCCTCGCCTTCCGCGGTGACGGAGGAGGAGGAACCGAGCACGAACGGGTGGTGTCAGCATCAGTGGAAAGTGGCTCCGCCATGGGAGCAATTTGTTCCGTCGGACGGGCTACCTCAGGTGTAGCGGCAGTGGCGGATTCCAATTGTGGCTCAGGTGTGGGAGCAGCTGGAGTAGCGTCTGAACAGGTGGCCACCGTGTGGCCCGTCTCCTTGCAACGAGTGCAGAAAGGCGGGGCACGCGGCTGGTCCCGGTAGACCACCTGGAAGGAGTAAACGCCCATCTATTTCCTCCCGTATCCTATCGGTATGGGCTCCCGGAGGAGCATTTGAGGCTGCGTTGGCCCGATAAAAAGGCAGGCCCGGCAGGCAGTCGTACTTGAGTGGCCTAAGTATTTTGTCCATACCTATGAGAACGGCCTCAGGAATGGAGTTGGGAGTGGCCAAGGGAAGGCCACGAACCTTAATCCATGCCACCGGACTGGTCCCCGAAGGGGGTAGCCTACCCCTCCTATACCAAATTGCGGGTAGAAAGAAATTCGCATCCTCTGGGGAACTACAGAGAATCTCAGTGGCCCCTCCGAAGCCGGAAAGCACTGCCCGAACACTGGAGCCAAGTCCGCATCGTACAGAGCTTGACCGACATCCACATTGTTTGTCTTACCGTCCCATAGAGGAAGAGAGAAGAATGTTTTGCAAAAGAGATCGGACGCTTTTGCTCCTGATCCTCCTCGAGTCCGGATAGGAAAGTCCTGAAGGTAGGAAGTGTCGGGTCGCTTGCTGGCAAAGCGACAGGCGCAGCCGGCGCAGGCCGAGCTGCGTCGGCAAACGTCGCCGCAGAAGTGCCGGGCGGCAGATCCATAAGGAGGAAAAAAACTGGAAGAAACAACAAGACAAAATGCAAACAAAATTCAAAAGAAAAGGAAAAACACTTACCAATGGTAGAACAAGGTCTCAAGCTACACTCCCAATGGGATTTCGCCTGAAATCACTCAACGGACTCCTCTGAGGAAAAATCAAAGATCTTAGCCAGAGAAGGCCGAGAAGCCATCAACCAGATCCTGTTTTATTTTTACGAATTAATGGCGTGACATCCTTGGCAAACGCATCCAAAACCCCACTTTCCTCGCCTTCCTTACGGGTGGCGTTTGGATGTCTTAGTTTTGGATTTGCTGCTCTTTGGGTGAGCAGATTCAGGGCGGACTGATGTCTCCTCCACGGTTTTACTGTTTCCACAGGCGAGGTTATCTTCCTCTGGAGCTGAAGTTGGAGGGGTTATGGCGTCCTCCGCGGGTTGTTGATCTGTTGGAACCAAATTTTCCACAGGTTGAGTCGTCTGTGGTGTTTTCTCCTCCAAGGGCTCCTTCGGAGGATCCTTTAGGGGTTTCAGTGCTCTGGCAACTCTCCTCGGTGCACCTGCCCCATTTCTTTGCAGATCTTACAAAACGGTGGTTCGGTAGACCACCGAGAAGGAATATGTCCGACATTTCTCTGGTTCTTCTCGGGATAGGCTCCCGGAGAATCATTTTACCGCTCCTCTGTCCTGAGAGGAACACTCAGGAAATCATCGTACTTCAAGGGTACGATTACCTTTCCACACTTGGCCAGGGGCAGTCCGCGGACCTTTACCCGGACCACGGGACTGGCCCCTCTTACAGTATAGTTTATTCCGTTAATGGAGAGGCTTTTGGTCGAGATTAATTCAGCATCTCGATGGCCCCTCCATAGCTGGAAATGACTGCACAGACTTTCTCGCTGAGTCTGGCATCGAGCGACGCTTTCCCGACTTCCAGGCAACTTACCGCTTTGTTGGCCTGGAGGAAGAGCGAGCTGCTCTTCTCGGAATTTAGATTCCGAGGGGTGGACGGATCCGTGTCCGACTCCCTCAGGAAATCTGAAGGACCGACCGTCTGTGTTCCTCCGTTGTCCTCATAGTCCTTCAGATTATTATTGCTAGCCCCTACCTTCCTTTGTCTAGCCGTTCTGGCACAGCTGGAACCTGCTGAGGAGGCTGATGGCTGAGGCTCCATCGTTTTTTTAAATATTTATTAAGTTCAAAAAAATACAAACAACTGTAAAGGAAACTAAGTGGAGATAGGAACAAACAGAATAAGGACAGAAGTATTTAAATGACTTACAGTTGGCAGGTAAACTAAAGCTCACCGAGAAAAGGGGGAAAATAAGCTAAGTGTTCACGTGATCGCTAAACCTGGCTCATCGTCCTGGGGGCATCACAGAGTTGTATCCTAAAGATCTGTCCAGAATGAAAGTGGCACCTTTTCGGGTGGGCACTTCCATTCCATCAACCCCCTGAGTCATTGTGACAGATAGAGGGGGGGCTGTGACTGATTCTAAAAAGTGTCTGGAGGGGCCTCCAGCGAGCGGGCCCGGCTGTCTTCCGTTATTTCCCTTTTTGGTGGTGTGGGTGGGTTAGATTCGGGGCTGGTCCGCTTGGGGCCTCGTCTCCTTGATTTTTGGCTATTTGGGGGGTGAGGAGTTCACGCCTTTGTCTGTTCCAGGGGCCTGGACACCTTCCTCTGGAGCTATTGCTTCAGAGGTTGTGATGTCCTCTGGATCCTTAACCTCCATGGGATGTGGTGTTACAGGAGACTTTGCTGTGTTCTCAACAGATTTTTCTAACAGAGATCAAAAATTGTTAATGTATTTATTATTAGTTTTAAACAAAATGTTTGGGGCAAAATAGAAGTGTAGTATTAAATGATAACAAAAACTATTGTAAATTTGAAGATGGTGGTGGTTTTGTTTTTTCATTGTCATGCTGAATACTGCATCTCTCCCACTGAATTGTAGATAAGCTTTACTCTGTCTTATCTGTGTCTGTATTATACTAAAGTCAGTTCATTGGAAGCACCATAGCCAATGGACCTATCTATCGTATGTCTAAATGATTGTAAACTGGTGTACCTTTGACTCTCTGATTGTATGAGTTGAGAAAATTTGATGCTTGAAAAGAGAATATTATCCTCAGCTACCATGAAATTGGTAATTCAAAAAATATAGAGTAAATGAACTATGTATGGTTGTGTGGATATATATGCCTGAAAAGAGCCTGGCTTTTTCAAAATTTGTCATATTTACTGTGCTGGATTTTTGAGATAACGTGTGGTACTGGGTAGTTGAGTATGGCAGCATTGTTGTGCATCATTACAGAACAACATCCACCTGATTATAGTAAGTCTGACTTTCATCTTTTCTGATCCATGAAGGTGGTCATCAGAGGGGTATATTTGCTGATGGCAATTCTGTTTAGGCAGCAGTCCACAACTATTTACATTAACAACCATATGGCTCCCTATCACCCCGCTGGCTTGCCAGCCGCAGCAATGACTCAGGCTTGCGTCAGGCCACTGATTGCTGTTGCGGATGGGGGCTGGCAGTCGAACTGTTGCCACTGGGGCTTTCTGCTAGAAAAAACATGGGACCTGCCACACGAGAACTTGCGGAGACAGCAATGAACGCACACCGTTCGGCTTCACTCCATAGATAGGCTGGGTACAACAACCAAAACTGATTTTTACTTACAGAATTCAAAACCTTATTTACCAGCAGCAGAAGTGCACTGTCTCAAGCCACCTTGAAAAAATATAAATTAATATTTTAGAAACAGAAAATTGGATTCTCTGTTCTGTTTTAGAGAACCGAAGCTACTTCACATCAGGAAATGTTTTAAAAAGAGGCTTTAGTCTCATGTTTACCTGTGAAATTGTTGTAGTTTGGTTTCTAATGTATAAATTTTAAGTGTGATATATGTATTGTTTTTGAAGACTTTTTAGAAAAATGTCCATGCCATGACTTTATTTAGGAATTTATTATTTTGTTTTGTGCATTTTTAAAAAATGTTTGTCTTTAGTTATTGGTCTGTTTTCCTTATGGTTGACTTGAAAATGTTTCAAATAAAAGATTTAATTAAAAACATTAAATGTCTGATTAGTTATTGATATTTTAGTCAATAATTCATTTTTCTAGCTATAAAGGTATCATTGACAAGTCAGCAAAACCAATGATATATAAATATATATATATATTATCTTTATTATTATAAAAGTAACAAAAGAATAATATGAACTTTAAATGCTGATATTGCAATTTTAAGATTATGAAAACCAAGGTGATATGTAATTCCATTAGTCTACAAATAATACATAGCATTAATGCCATCAGAAATGTCCATATTTGCCAATTTTGGTTCATTTTTATTGTGGATGCAAGAAGAACATGGAATAAAGGCTGAATGGTAGACATTTGAAGTATTCCTTCATTTTGTACTGGTGGATTATGTATTAATTTTATTATGTTACAATGATGAGATAAGATCTTTGGGGCTGTATTTTGCGGGTATATTGGTCAAGCAAAAATGGGGTTGCTCTCTTGCCCCATAGGCTCTGGAAAGCTGCCTGGCTAATAATTGAGAGAAACAGTGCCAATGTCTATCTCCACATTTCACCCAACTGTCAACTATAATCAACACTGATTCAGACTATTTATCTGAACTAACATGGAAAGGGTCAAACAACAGAGAGCTCTGATGACAGGTGGTTTGTTTCATTAATTCTTGTAGGCCAGGTTTAGTATTGAGGAAGTTGGTTTTGCATTTGTCTTTCCCCCACCCACCCTGTTTCCCAGATGTGCAAGCTGAGCCAATATGACCGGCCTTGTAGCAGTAGTTGCAAACAATGTATTTTTAAAGCGCCACATTAGATGAGAGTGTCCACCATCACAGCACAAACAGCCAGCTAACCTTACTGGCTCCGGCCTCTGGTTGATATCTGGATGCCTGGCATTTTGTTGTTGCAATTGTCAAAATTTAAACAAAGACTTTAAACATTATATAAAATATTTGTATATACTTGTTGTCATGATAATATTATTGATTATGAACAAAAACATTTTTATGTTTTAATTTTTGAATAAATTTATGTAGTTTTCTAAAACTTGTGGGTCAGGAGTAAATACAATTTTACTTGTATAGGAATTACTTTCTGTAAATAACTGAACTGCCTGCAAAAATATTGCACTTAGTAAATCAACTGGTGTAGCGCTAAATGTGATGAAATATCCGGCTCTGTGGAATCACATTCTTTTTAGTTACATCATTAATTTCATAAATTTTAGAGGTTAATTTACTATATTGCCATCATAGGTGGCAAACAAATATGAACACATTTATATTAGGGTTGATTTTCAGTGGGTCGAGTCAGAAGAATTCTCATGGTTGTCATTCCAGTTTTGTACTGTAAAAGTAGAGTATGAGATAAGAAATAATATTCCATGTGAAGAATGTTTGATTTTTAGGTATTAATTAAATCGAATTCACGTTGCCTTACACATTATAGTTATGATCTGTCTAATGATTGATATCTTCACCATATTTTGTGGATATATGTATTATTATTTTATGTGAGAAAAGTTGTAGCAACACTGTAAGAAACAGAATTTGTTAGAAAAAATTACAAAAATCCTAAAGGTAGGAATTATTTTCTAAATCATTGAAAATGTTGTTCGAGTTTATCAGTCTGAAAGTAAACTGTGAAATATTTGGTTCTTATGGATACTCCTTACTGACTTGTTAATGCTTTTCTGTTAATATTTGTTTATATTTATTTTTGCCATATAGTTAATAGAATTAAAGTGATGAAGTAATGAGAGCGATCTTTTATGAACGGATAAAGAATGCAAAATCTGTTGCCGAAATGTTTCAAGAAGCTTGGAATTATATTGGTATTCACATTTTGGTCGTCAGTTTCTCAAACATGGATTCTAAGATAGTATGTCTGTCATTTATTCTGGTTATTAGCTCAAGAATCTGCTAGTAACAATTTTTAATAAACAGACTATATTCATACAGCGAACATTAACAGCCAAATTAATTTCATTAAAATTCCAGTGAAAATATAACCTATAGAGATCATTACTCTCTAGTTTTAAAAAGGCTGTAGTACAGCAAAACACAAAATGGTAAGGTGAAGGGTCTAATGAAATGTGGTGTAATAGGTCTGAAACTTAAGTATGGGTGAATTAACATTTGGAATATCTTCTCTAAGAAACATCAGCCAGTAGATAATAACTTTCAGTGGTAATTAAGATCAGAATTAAATTCAGTTTGCTCATGTGATTGACAGATTCAAAATGTGCACATTGACTCGGAATCCAACCGTAAATTCGATGCTTTTAGAGACGATCAAACAGCACCACGTCAGAGTTGTGAAGGAGACACACTGAAAGACTGTCTTGTAGACAGACAAGTTAGAGATTATGGAAATGTAAACCTGGTATGAGTCAAGTTTATTCCCTTAAAACACTAATGAAGAAAGCAAGGTGATATGAATTCAGAAAGAAGGAGAAATGTTTGGTTTGTTGCTACAGGCTGAGTGTAATAGCTGAGGCAAAAGAACCAAAACTTGCCTCCAGATAGTGAGCATTCAGGTCAGATCAGATCAGATCATAGTGAGTATTTGTCTGGTTTGCTTTAAACTAAATGCTAGAGAAATAATTTTGTTTCTTTTTTTTATATGTTAATTTTATAGCCAGGTTTGAGAACTGTGGATGCGGATTTGAAGAAATCCGTGTTTAGAGACTGAGTTATTTAAAGCTGTGGGTCGCAGAACTCTGGAAGTTTCAGTTTTTGTCGTATGACGGAGTCAAGAAACTGTCATGTATTTGTTTTGCTTATATCTACCGTATTTGCCGGTTTATAAGACTCAGTTTTTTCCAGAAAAAAGTATTCAAAAAATTACTCTGCATCCAATATGGCAGTATCATTAATTGCTAAATAATAATATTAATTGTTTGTAGGATCCTGCTGAAGATGCCAGACCAATGCAGATTGTGATCAGCAAAGACTGTTTCACCTGGCATAAAGATTAATATTTACCCTGAAGATTTGTGGATGACAGAAAAGAATATCTTTCGTATACTAATTGTTGACTTGTTTTGTCGTGGTGACAAGTATTAAATCTTCTCTACATTTATACAACAGTCGACAAACTTTATTTTTGTATACGAAGCAAGAAATTTGAAATTTTGTAAATATTTTCCTGTTTGCCAGTTTTGTTTTGAAATAACTTTTGCTTCTTTCCAGTAACTCTGTCGTGTACATTTATCCATATTGCGAATGTAGCACCCAGCAAATTATAACAAGATGAGCACAATTTGTACATACAGCATATGACATTTCTCAATACTAGTATAGGTACAAGTAGCTTGGTGCTAATGGCATATTGCAAACTGATGAAGAAGTAACCACACTGCAAATGATGCACATACCATACACCAAGCCGGCCCGGTGGGGCAGGTGGTAGCGGGTTAGCTCCGTAAGGGGACCGTTGCTCCTGTACCGGGTTCGATCCCAGGCTGGGATCGGAGGAGACTTGTCGCTGATGATCGCCATAGCATGAAACAGCTGTACGACATCTCCTTGGTGTCCGACGTGAGAGAGACCTCCCGGGTCCTTGGGGCCCACGGTGTCGGGGGACCGGGCCGCTTGTCGGCTCGACGAACATCTCTCAGTAACGAGGAGGACTCGTCAGAGAACGGGCCACTTGTCTTTACGGGATGCGATGCCATTGAAAGAACCTCGTTCGGAAGTCCAACTCGCTCAACAACAACAACAACTACCATACACCAAGGCTTAAGGCGGCTCTTCCAAGTAAGATTCTACAGCATTGTATGTAGAATAACATCTTGGTGTCTGGCTACTTCCTTCTAAGCTGATATTCTGATGTAAATAAATTTTTATTTTGATTGAATGGTTATTGAAAAATGTATATATTTGTATTAGTAACTTAAGTTGAGTGCATTTTTCTTGGTGCCCAGCTACTGGCCTCTTTCTTATGAATGCTGATGATAGTGAATATATTTTATACTTGACTAAAATGTTTGAAAGTTATTCAAAGAGGAATTTGGAAAGTGAATAGAAGAAACAGAATGTTCTTAATGGACAAGAGACTTATTTTCTACAATAACAGATAATGATATTAGGAGGAAAACAGTTGTTCCTTGAGGGTAGGATGGATTAGGGTTAAGATGACACCAAAATCTTAATAAAGTGTATGTTTTCTATTGAAGAGCAGTGGCAAGGAGTCTTATAAAGAGAAGAGAAGTTTGAAATTATTTAATTAAAAAAGATGTACTTTGATGAAGAGAAGAGCTGCCTAAATGTATATTAAGAGCTATGATAATCTACTAGCTTTAGTTTTCATTGTACCAATTTGTATTTAGTCAGCAATGGTTCTGTCCTTTATGTTGAGGGGAGAAATACTGAAAAAACATTCAACATGAATATTATTATTATATATATATATATAAAAACAAACACACACTGATTTTCATAAAATAACTGAAGGAGAACCAAATCTCAGTTAAATTCAGTGTATTCAGCATAAAATAACTCCCTAAAAGGGGAACAAAAATGTGTAAGTGGAGCTTATATGCTGCCTGTCTTTTGTGAACTATCGTATTTTTTGGACTATAGGTTATAGGTTATTTTTGCCCGAAGATTACCCTTGACCTTTCGTCCAATTCGACCTAACTTTGAAATCAGAACTTTTGTGGAAGGAAAAATTTAAAAATCACAGAAATGGCAGTCTGACTAAGAACTTTCAGGATAAATATTCTGTAGTTCTTCCATTGACTGAAAGTAACTTTTTGTGTTAAAAAGTGTTTTATGTTATTTTTATAAAACTGGACAGTGACAATTTTGCTGTGAAATTTTTGTGGTGCTTTCTACAATGATGTTTTGTCTGGTGCCTGCTATCAAATTACCAGACTACCAGTATTACCCTTGGTGAGCCTCACGCTTCACTCGTGTGCACACGAATATTTACAGAATGGTGGGTGGAAAGATGTTTTCTCAGTAAAGTAGTTGCGGATCCTTAGGTACATTTAACGTTGTCTGAGGTTCATTACGTTGGCTATATTTAATTGTCTTTACAATCATTGTAAATAATGTCTTTCACACCTCCATGACAGACAAGATAAAATCTATTGATCAGCAGTAATAACCTATGGATTATGACGGTCATGTGGTAAAAAGAAAGCGAGTGAATTTAAGTGTTTTGGAAAACTTGAGTTGATAGCGAAGCTTGAGTCTGGTGTGGGAAGAAACAAACGGTGTCCGATATTCTTATTAATATTGTTATTCACCCACTCATTAAGATGCAATTTTTTATCTTTTTAGAATTCTACTAAGAAAATGAATAAAACTAATAATTACTTTTTTTAAATAAGAAAACTGTAGTAATGAGTTCTAAAATATTTGGCTACATGCACATTATGTCAAAATCCACCTATAATTCTGGTTTTTACATTGTTAATTACATTATCTCATGCAGGACACAAATTTCATTATGGACAAATTTATTATTTTCTTCTTTTTTAAAATACAATGCATTCTAATCAAATAAAACTTATTCACTCCATCCACAGAAAACTCTAAATATATATATATATATATATATTACTTTAATCCAATTCCCTCCCTCAGCGAGTTCATGGCGGTCTACTATGCAGAGGTAAATGGAAAAAGGAAAGAATTGCTCAAATGTATTAAGAAAGAAAAACTACTACACACATATTAGGTGATATTAATCATTTCAGTGTTTAATTCAATGTTGGGCTGGAATGTTTCGATTATCCACCAATAAATGAAATTAGAAATTTCATCTGAATAGTTGTGGGCTTTAAAAGATCTGAGGGTATTCCTGCTTATCACAATAGAAGGAAAAGTTTTCTTGAAGCTGTGGGGAAATCTGCTTCCAGCATCAAATGGCTATAAATGTCAAAGTGGATATATCTGCTTTCAGCATCATAAGGGTTAAATACTGCTATTAAATTGCATTAATCTCCCAGCTGATGATTACAACTTTGTGTGCAGTTGACCACTTTCATTCAAATGTCTCTATTCAAACAATATAGTTTTTGTTTTTTTTTAAATGATATGAAATGAGAAAGGAAGGCATAAAAACCACAGCTACAAAATTTCAGCTGGAAAAACAATCTGTTCAATTTCTATCAATGAATGTGTTTCTCACATTTAAAAAAATCTATATGCAAACTCTTTCCTGTTATGTTGCATTGTGGGAGCTTTTGCTTAATTTTCAGCAAATAGTAATGTTAATCACCCTTCACATTGCATAACTTTTAACTGTTACCTCTATTCCCAAATATAGTAATTTTTACCTGCAGCTTGATTAAATAAAGAAAAACAAACTTCTAGGTGGCCATGAAACGTGCCTAACAATAATAATAGAAGGAATGCATATCATTTCTCTTAGCAGTAGAATCCTTGATTAGAAGTTAAAAGTACTCCCATACCTAACGTATTATGAAACATTTAACTGCATTATATGGTAAAATATAAAAATTAAATTCTTACCTCTTATGTATCACATTGATTAATATATTAAAGAATTTTTTTAAAAATCTTAATTTACACATCTGATTGAACTAAGATGAGAAGATACTGATATGTTCAAATTTAGATGAAATTCAATAAGTAAAAAAAATGCTATCTATACCTTTCAATAAGTCATAGTTATTATTATTACAAAGCTGCTTATAATATACAGACACTGACACTAATATCTATCAGCAACTTTTACCACTTATATGGAAACTTAATAAAGATTACATTTTTGTGTTCAGCATCTTTAAATGCATAATAGATGCTAATTTTGTGACTGAAGCACTTAGACAATGCTGAATCTTGTTTAAAGACTGGAATTAATATGCACCTAAATTATTTCCACTTTAATGGTAACTTAAAAAAGATTACACTTTAATTTTCTCTTTTATCACTGTAAAAATGATGATATGCTAATTTTTGTTTTACGGTAGCACGTAGGTATTCAGAGTTAAGGTATTATTTATTACATCGCTGCTACTTGTCTACTAAAATTTCTGAAATAATATGTACTAGATGCTTACCCAATTTCTATTCTAACATCATCATGAAATATATGATATTTGCTGCTTATTTGGTAATTGTGATAAAGTTATTAAGGAATTTATGTGACAATCCAAATCATCTTTATCTTTCTGTGACTAGGCTGATTTCTTCACAAACTTTATTTGTGACTACTATAATTATTTCTTCTCTGAAAAAACTGAAATCTTCTCTCTTTTCTATGAAAACCTGATTTTTCTATCTCTTTTATATGATTAGCCTACTTTTTTTCTATGATTAACAACCTGATATCTTTATCTTTAATGCAAATAGTTTGATATCCTCTCTATCTTTTCTGCAACAAGTCTGATTTTTTCTCACCTTTCTCTGCATTGATTGATATATTCTGTCTTCCTCATTTCTTATCTCTATTCCATTTTCCCTGACCAACTTGATTTCTTTCCTTTCTATGATTAGCCTTATTTCTTCTACGACTAGTCTGATTTCTGCTTCATTACATGTATATATCCTAATTTCTGTTACTAATCTGATACATTCTTTCTTTTTTCAATGATGAAACTGATTTATTCTCCCCCTTCATAATCAGAAGGTAGTAATAGCATAAAAACATCTACAACCACATCTAACAAATATTATTTTAGATACCTCCACTATTCCTACTACAATGATACTGAAGACTAATTTTGAATGTTTACAGACAAGAAAGAAAGATTTTGTTAATGCATTAAGATATTTTACTTCACATCGCCTAGTTTTCTGTAACATGAACGGTCCCTGTGTATGTTAGAACTACAGGGTTTTAGCCAAAACTACTTTGGAACGAAATATGGATTGAACATTAAATTTAAGGCTGACATTGAATTACTAAATTTTAAAATTTTATACGTATATTTTAAACATTATTAATAAAATTCTAACTTAAAAAAAGACAAATATTATTCAGAGTATAGATTTTGCAGTGATGTCTCCCCGCGGAAAATGGCGCCATGTTTAGGTTAAAGGTCGTGTAGTTGGATGGCAGAAGAACTGGAGACGGACTGCGAGTCTCCTTCTAAACTCTCAGGTTTGTCTCTCCTTACGAGTACATTATCTCGCTGGCTTGTGAAATTAACCGGAGGAGTAATTGATGGAGGAGTTAGCCGACGGTGATGTGATGTGGGTGGGTGGTGAAGGTGCCGGCCGGCCGGGCAGACGACGGCGGCTACAATGGCGGGCGGACTGGGTCCCTGACCGGTTTGGTTTCGTTGTCGATGTTAGTCTCTCATCACCAGTGATGATGATGATGATATCACTGTAAAGTGTGGGGCGGTTTCCTATTTTACCGTCGTAAATAAAATACTTGTTTAAATTTCACTTAAAACTCGGTTTCCTATTTTATCTCAAACGCCTCGTGGTCGTCCACGAGCTCCAGCAGCAGATTGTTCCGTACTTTGCTTAATAACCGACAGATTACTGATGGAGATTACCGATTACACAGACTGATTGGTTATAGATACGGGTGCTGATGGTAATGCAGCGATATCTTGGCTTGGAGGACGGGGATTATTACGGAATCCAGAGGACGACGGCCATCGAGAATGAATTCCTGTGTTGAAGTAATTGACGGCGTCGTTTGTCCCTGTGGCGATTTTACTGCGGTTATCTGTCGGTGTTCGTCGGCGATGGGATATTTCACTTCTACATACAGTGAGTTGTTTGTTATATTTAAAAGATATTTATTACTTTACGACGGTAAAACAGGAAACCGCCGAGAGCCGGTTGGACTCGGAGTTGAGAAATACAATACTTTTAGAAGATGGTGGAGTTCTGTTGTTGTAGGTGATACACCGACTGTTTGTGGGTGGTGGTGAGGTAAGAGTACTGTACTGACTATGGCCTAATGAGCCCGTGTATTACCGGGTACTGTAATTATCAGATTACATCTGGCAAATGGAAAAAATGTCTTAATGGATCAGGATAAAAATTACTTCTGCCTTCAGCCTTAAGGCCTCCTACCTACCTACCTGCCTACCTACCTACCACCTGCCCTCCTCCTACCTCCTACCTACTAACCCCTACCTACCTTACCCACCTACCTCCTACCTACCTCCTACCCACCTACCTACCTACCTACCTTCCCTTCTGCATAGAACATTGTTTGTTGTTTTTTAAATAATTAAATTCTAACAAACTAAACCCTACTTTTAACAGTTTAACAGAACCATAATTTTCAGACCTGAAATCACCATTAATATTTTATATATATATTTTATAATTCATGAATACATCAGGGTGTATATTGTTTGTATCCTCATATATAGTTATATGTGAACTACTGGCAAAAAGGTTTGAAGCAAACACAAATGTGGGAACAATTATCTACAGAAGAATATCACCATTTTATTCATTTCTCACCATAATAGTGAATGTAAGATTCAGTAGATGGATGCAAAAGAAATAAAATAATAAACTTGTGACTTAAACCTTTGCTTCATCAAAGTAACTCCCTCTGCCTTTTGCGAATAACAACTTTGCAAATTTTTGGGAGTCCATGAAGTAACTTTGGCAAATATTATTGATGATGATGATGTTGAGTTTATGCCGTTTTGTGTTATGTGGCATCATTTTCCTGACGTTTTTGTCGTTCATCACCTAAAAATTTTATGGGTGATAAATTAGATGATTTTAGTGGCCAAACTATGTTCTGGGGGGGATCCTGTTATATGCACACATTGTCTGCATAATTAAGAAATGTGCTTACGGTTATTATCTTGTTGCAAATAAATGCTGCACATTAATCAACTGCCAGAAGAAATTGCATGTCTTTTCAGAAGACTGATAACACTCTTTTATCAACGCAATGTTCCATTAATTGTACAAAGATCAGCTGCATTATATCCAAAACACCCTCAAGCCTTCGTGTTGCCTTTTTGTTTAACTGTAGGAACAACTCTATTCTGCCAAATGTTCTCTAACTTGTCTGCAAAACATTCTATGTTTGGACCAGAACACCTCAAACTTTGACTCATCAATCCATAACATTGTTCCAGTCTTCTACTGTTCAGTATTTGTGCAGTCCAGCCTTTTTCCTTTCTTGGTCTGTTAGAATGCATAGCATGTTTTTTTTAAATATCCACACAACTATTTAAACCAGCAGCTCTAAGACCCATTTTTACTGTTGTCAGAGTGACTAGGTTTTTTATAATATTCAGCTATGCTATAAATTGTCAATTTAGTTTGCTCAACATAATAATAATATATTTTGTCCCCTCTTTTCCCTGTGTTTTCTATCTGTACTGCTCTCTCGGAGGCTTGATGTCTGCTGCACTGTGTAGTGAACACTTTTGTTGGAAATTCCAAATATTTTCCACAGTGCTGTCAGATGAAGCAGAGTGGTAGAAATGTGGAAGTATGGAGGGGTTATTTGGCAGTGTAGTTGATGAAACTTAATAACATTCTCACAGAAGAGAAAAGGTCACAATGGATTTTAGGAAATATATAGTTGTAAGAATGTTGCATATTGATTGGAAAAAATTGTGTAGCGTTTTTACAATGATGTGTCACATGAACCATAAAGAATGATAATAATAGTAAACTGACAATTATCAACACAATTTGATTAAAGACAGAAACAATAAAGTCAGTCATTTATTGAAAACATCTGACAATCTATGAATATTCATGACAAATTTAAAAAAGATGACCAATTCTAGTTTACTCTGTACTAAGATGATTGACATCATAGCCCAGTGGAGTCTTAAAGTAAAGTTCAGTGGCTGTTAATGACCCATTAGTGCAAGTTTACCAACATTGTGAAAGTATTTAATCTCCATCAGTAATGCATAGTTGGCAATGAACTACTTTTACTACTTCATTCCCTTTAGCTTCCTAGCAGAGCCATTATCTATGTTTTTCATGTTTTGTTCTTTGTTTCTCTTGGTAATTTTCAAGTCGTAAATAGCACAACAGTAAATTTCTTGACTGGAAAAATAGATGCATATTTATAATTTAGGAAGGGGACATGAAATATATCGAAAAAAAGGTAAACTAACAACACATGCATTTTTTGATCAATCTACTTATAATTTCTTAAATACAAGCAGCATTTTGTCATATGGTGAGGCATGATTGTGAAAAATGCATGAGTTTTATGCTGTGCAAGGAGACAATGAATTGCAAATGAGGTTGATATGGATGGCAAATTGGATAATGATCTGAAGCATTCTGCTAAGCTTAATACACAATAATTTACTAGAAAAAATCAGAGAGATTTCTGAAAAACACAGTTGGACTCTACTCTCCTTTGGACTTTTGTGAAATGTCAGTCAACTATGGAACTACTAGCAGAGGAATGAGAGTTACTAACAAGGCAATATTTTAAAAAATTTACTGAACAGGATGCCAAAAAGATATTCATACGAAAGGTGGTTATTCTGATAAAAAAGATCTGAAGTTGTGACAGTATCCCAATTATTAGTTTAAGTTCTGGCACTTTGTTTAATTTTTGTGTAGTTGCTGGAATAATACTTTTTAAGGTGTTGAAAAGGCTGAGAGCAGCTTTTTATATGGTTGCCTCAATTTTGAATGCTTTTGTGTGTGAATGTATAGATACATAATGCGTGTAATCAGAGTCTATTTGTGCAGCCTGCAAACGTTCTTGCAGGGCGATATCAATTTGTGCGGTTCCAGACATTCTCGCACAGAATAACACACTTAACGAGACTACAATGAGATTTCGCAGCCATGTTTAAACAGAAAGAGATGATAGCGATGGACGTACTATTATGTTAAAGTCTTTTAATATATATATTAGCATATATTTCAAATTTTGTTATCCCAACAATGAATGCTACAAAAACCCCGGAAAAATGAAGATGAATACCGTACGTTTAACAAGGAATGGATGTACAAATATTTACAAATATTAGAAGTGAAGCAGTGTGTCTAATATGGCATAAAGTGTTGCTGTTTTTAAGGAGTATAATTTGAAGAGACATTTTCGGACTAAGCACAGAAACTTTGGAGTAATTTATCAGAAAGTGAACTACAGTGAATAGCCGATGACGTGTTGAGAGGTTTAAAACAACAACAAACTTTTTGTAAAACAAACCAACCATACAAGAGGCTGCCACAAAGGCCAGTTTTGTCCTTGCTTATAAAATTGCAAACATAACAAAGCATTTTCTGAAGCAGAATTTTTAAAGGATTGTATGCTTGATGCTGTTGATATTGCATGCCCAGAAGTCAGAACAAAAATTGAAGCTATATCTTTGTCAAGGAGAACTGTAGTTCGTTGTATTGATGCCATTTTGTAGAATCTGTTAGAACAACTACTTGAGGCTGACAAGTCATTCGAGTGGTACTCACTGGCACTAGATGAGAGCACTGACATACAAGACACAGCACAACTGCTTGTGTTTATTAGAGGAATTGATGATAATTTTGCAATTACTAAAGAGTTGCTGTCAGTTGAACCTTTGAAGGACGCCACAACTGGCCAAGATTTGTATGGATCTGGTTTACCTTTGGAACAAGTTGGCAATCATTACAACAGATGGTGCACCTGCATTAACAGGAAAACATGTTGGCCTCATAAAGCTGCTTAATGACAAAGTGAAAGGTGAGCATCCACTTCACACTGTTATCATTCCGTTGCATTATTCACCAGGAAATTGTGTAAACCTGTCCTGATAATTGTATTTTTGTGTGAAAATAACTTTTATTAAATTTAATTTTTTGTCGAATGTGACCTGCTAGAGACCTTATGGATGTTCCATGTGGCCCTTAGGGAGAAAAGTTTGCCCACCTCTGGCCTAGTGCTATGAAACTTGCCAGGCCTGTGCAGCAAGGGTTGGGTAATAGTAAAATGCATTTATATTGTGAATTTCTTCCTTTGAGTACTCTCCTTGGATAAAAGAAAAATGAGATAAAAAACTTCTGCAGTGATTTTTTGGCAATTTTAGAATGCCACAGCTAATGGAGAACATTATGTAAAGGCTAAACAGATATATTTTTGTCATGTCCTGTTGTCATACCAGCTATTTAGGAGATGAAAGAAGATAGACCTAGATCTCCTTGTTTATCACATTCCTGGGCCCTGCAATAGCACCAACGAAAAAAATGTGAAAAATGAACCAACTTTATAGCAGTGAAACACAATGTAGAGAATGAGTAAAAATTATCATTCTTTGCACATATGTAGGTTTATACAAACTTATTAAACAGAAGTTCAAAAGGTGTTACTCTACTGCTGCTTCATACCTAAAAGGATTTTCAAAGTGTGCCCATTTTCTGCATCGAGTGCAAACTGTGTACTTCACAATATCCCTTTCAAGAAATGTAGCAGTTGTATATTTACACTAATATGAAACTATTTATGCATTAACTTTTCATTTTCTCAAGGAAAGCAGAGTCATGATCAGCAAGTATGTATTGTCACCCTCCATGTCCAGTAGCCTGAGGTGCATCCATACAGCACACAGCACATGGTTGAATGGCACCCAACATAAATCCTGTCTTGCTGGCCATTTAAAAGGATGATTCTTCATAAAATTGACCAACACATCATGGTTATCATCTGATTTCTCCACTATGTTACCCACAACCCAGTCATCATATATGCATGCAACATATTTTCCTGGAAAATAATTATCTTGGTCGTTGTCTTCATCTGCAGTCAAAGAGATTTCTGAAAATATTGAGAGGGAAGAAGGGTTAAAATTGTAATTTTTTTCATTTGTTGTACTTCTATTAACTTTTATTTTCAGATCATGTATGAACTCATCCAGATCAGAGCATTTGTTACAAGATGCTGTCTGTGAAGTCAGCGCAGCTTCATTCACTCCCAGTATTTTTGATATCTTTTCTTGAGTTATGTCTGTGATCTGTTTGAGTTTTCTTTTTGCATATCCACACTTATTTGAGCTGCTCACAGGTTTGATGGGAGAGCAACCAAGGGATGTAAACTTGTATCGAGATCTTTCACACTTTCAAGAGGTTCATATTCACCAGCAGCATGAAACTCAACTTGTTCTATTTCTTCTTCATCAGTGTTTTTTCCCTCACAGTTAGAGCAAAGCTTTTGTCCCGGCTTTAAATTTAACTTTACTGCTGTCTTTTCATCAATAATTCGCAAACAACCTGCAAATGAATAAGTTAAAAGTAAAAACTTCCAATATTTACAAGTTGATATTATTTCATATTTGACTCCATCCTAACCATAGACAAAATTTTTTAAAAAATTCTGTGATATTGTTGAATTCTGAAATATTTTGCAAAAATTTTGACATATTAAGTTGGAGCAATAATTGAAACTTTTACAAATTGGTACAGATCTCATCTATAGAAGAAAATGAGAATGTAGCATAAGTAATTGTTGTTGTGGTACAGATGTACACTTATGAGTCGTGCAAAATAGTAGAAAACATGAAATTAATATCTAGTATCTGGTGGAGGACTAGTTCATGTGGCATGTATGTGATGAGAGTTTGTGATAACATGGTCTAAATTTTTAAGTTCAGTTAATTTTTTAAGATTTGCCACAGAAATATATCTCGTTTTTTAGTTGGAGATCAAGGTACTTCCTTTATCAGATTCGTGTCAGGTCCCCTAGGTACTCAACCTTTTGTTTCTTCCATAGGGTGGTGGTTTTTGTGTACAGCAAGTGGCACAAATTTCTTGCAGAAATTGTCTTCAGAATCAAAATCCCTTGTTGAAAAGTGGCCGAAGATAATTATTGAAAATGGATGTATATGCAACAGAATTCAGATTTCCCTCATGAAATGCCAAGTCAGTGTTTCCAACATCTCATATCTCTGGTCACAAACCCACTGTGTTGAACTGTGGGCAAGGAGGCCTCCTGAAATGCTTCATGGGGCTTGAAATGTATATTTATCCGTTTGATATGAATTGATGAAGCAGTCTCATCAGAGAACAGAACAGACATCCAAAATTCCATAAGTTCATGTATCAGTTTTTGGACCCATGCAAACCTGTGCTTTACATTGGCTTTCATATGCAGAGGTTTTCCCCAAGCCCTGCATCCACTGTAGTCCATGATGTAGCTTATATAACTTCTAAAGTTTACTAAAAAATGTATTAAGATGAAGTTAAATAATAGTAAATATGGGACTGTGGCATTCACCCAACATATTCACTTACAAACATCAAGCAGTCTTTGCAAGACCAGTTCACATGACAATTTAGATAAATCAGTTAAGATGTCATGAATGTATTTATTTTTTTTTAGTAATTGCTGACTGAAAATGGAGTGTATAAAGAACTGGTATATTTGACGTCTCTTGCTTGACAGTTGGTTTGGGCAGTCACCTGAATTATCATGGTTACGCCATAATGATGATAATGTGAAATGTCTCTTGTACACATTTCAAGAATTTTGAACTCTGTTTGGATTGTTCCAACTTGGCATCCTGTTCTTTTTTGTTTGTTTCTTGTATGATTGTTTTAGGTACAAATCTGTGCTTATTTTCCAAGATTGGAAGAATTTGTCATTGTTTTTTAGGAGGTTTCTCATGGTAATAATGTTGTCAGAAAGGTTTGCCATTTTCATAATTATTTTTTAATTCATTTTTTTTTTAAAGACCATTATAGAGTGTCTGAAGTGCTAGACTACAGGTGATCTTCCTTCTGGAAGCAAAACAGGGAGCAGCTTCACTCACAATCCCAACATAAGGAAAACAGACTTGAGATCACCAGGAAATAAATATAGCTAAAACCACTGAGAAACACTAGTATTCACTCGAGGGGAAATGATGTCCAATGAGAGAAATGCATTCACGTTCCCTTTATTTGTTTCCTCAATGAAAAACTGAATTTGAACAGACAGACAGAGACCAAAATGTTTCTACATGTTTAATCTTAAACCACTTCCAAAAACAAAAAGAAATAGATGTGTCTTATATATAATGAAAATTAATATTTAATCTTCAGGTATATAAAATGAAATAATAATTAATCATATACTCTGATATAAGGTGGTTGGCTTAGAAACTCATAAACTGGTACATCTGTTTGATTTACTAACTGTTCCTTTTGTAATTTTTTTTATGTTTTGCTTGATGCTCACTACCCAATTCTACTCGTGCAGGGGAAAAAATGAATCAGTTAGGGATGTAACTATGTCAGTTTATGCTTTCTGGTATTAGATTTCATAGGTGGCCAATCTGAGAGAGGTGAAAGGTCAGATGTGGCTGCAATTTCTGGATATATCTGGGCAGCAGTGTGTTGTCCAGCGCTCAGTTGTAGCAACATAGAAAGTAAGTTTCACTTGTTAATTCTATCACTGCTCTCTTTAAAACAGAATTTTACTCACTTTTTATGCAAATTAAAATAATTTAATCCTTTCACATTTAAGTCAGCTAAAACCAGCCATGCACTGATTTATTCACTGATCACTTCCATCTACACAAACGATAGTACATGTAAAAGGATGCTTGTCTGCATATTGCTTCATCACTATTTGTTTTTTGTTTTCCTGCAAAAGTGATTTTACTAGTGAAGCTACCTACCACTGTGAACCTAGTGATTACTGAGTTTGATTATTTGCTTGATACACGATGGAATCTAACAGTGAATCTTTTCCTTCTGGTGATGTGGAGATCTTGAGTGGTCATACCTTGGATCTCATTTAACTGCTCAGACAGCGATGGATAGGCATTGGATGTTGATAGTTAGAGTGGTGTTGTTGAGTGGAGTTTGAGCCATATGCAGCAGGATAATGTACCAATGCATCTGCAGTCTGTTGGCCTAAAGATCTATTTTCTTGATGACATGAGGCCAGTCAATTTCTTTGAACTGATACTAGATTTCTTCTATAACATAGCTGAAGAGTCTAACTGCTACGCCACACAGTCTTGGAGGAAGACAGGCTGAATTGACAACACTTGGACAGACGGACGGACGCCAAGAAGGAGGTAAAAACCTTTGTAGTGGTAAACATAACTATAATTCTGTACCATCAGTTGAGTATTAGAGTAAGGTCAACAGACTTGGTGTCAAAAGTAATGACAGTGAGGAGATTCTAGAAAACCAATCAATATTGTTTAGTCTGTCTTTTTTTTTACTTTCTGCACTATAAATACCAATTTTCTTTTCATTTGGATTACTGAATTGTGCTAAGTCATTAGTGCTAGGTTCAGCCATTCCGTGACTTTTTAAATGTTTTTAAATAATTTTAATCAGAAAGGTTCATTTTGTGCATCTATCTTGGAAATTGTCTACACGTTTTGCCTATTAGACATTGCATTTTTTGAATGGAAAAGGTTAATGCTGCATCCTCATACATCCATCCTTCTATTCTTAATAAGCAGTAGTTTTCACTTCTTTATTTTGATTTATTAAATAAGTAATTTTTTTCCGGTTTATTCTAATAGACAGCAGTAATAGTGGTTAGTATGGATGATTCAGACAGCCAGTGACCTTCCCCACAGGTGCAAATTTTCAGATTTTTCCAGAATGCTTCATTCCTGATTATATCCTCAAATTGCACCATAACAACAGCCTTTCTGATTTTGTTTGAGAATGTATTTGTTTGTTTATCTGTTTTGTATTGAATTGATTGTGTAAAAATTTATTGAGAAATCTGGGAAACAAAATTGTGGTTTTCTTTATGTATGCAATATAATAACCATAACTATTGTTGTTGTACTCTGACAATGTAAACAGCCATGGGGAAGGAACAGTGATGTGGTTTTCTGATTGCAAGTACCGTGCCACATGGAATCTGGAACTTCTGACATCGGGGAAATGGCTACCAGAGCTCTTCATTTTTAGATGTGGAAGGAAACCCACACGATTGTTTAATGAGGAAGAAGAGTGTAAAGAAACCGTGCCTCGGTGGTTTACCAAACTGAGCCATTCCAACAGGAAGCAAACTTGGTCCCTTGACCTTTCTTGAGTAACCATTCAGTGTTTTAACCACTGGACTACTGTGCTGCCCATAACCACAGTAATAAAGGGCTCTGTTTATGTTTTGTAACTTAAAACTAAAATTTCTAAGAGGATTGGATTTCATTCTACAACGTGGTGGAGTAGATCATCTATGCATAGTTACACTAACAAGCCTTATTACTCCAGCAACTAATGGGGCCTGGCACTTCTGTCTTTAGCAGGTAGTGGAAAGTCCCTACTACTAGGTGTCCTGTTTAGCTGTGGGGTGGAGCCGGAGCTCAGTTGAGGGGTTACCAACACTGGTGGAGCGAGAGGAAATATTGGTACGGTAGGTCTCCAGCATGGATCTAACTGATGTCTGCCACATCAGGCAGTGAGCTAACCACCTGACCATCTGCTGCCCAAAAAGTGAGCTTTTTATTTTTAGCATAGCAAACAAAAACATACCTACTAATTGTGAAACTAAATTCTAGTTGCTCTACAATGCTAGGAATGGTGCTCTCCTATTGAAAGTTAATTAATCAAATCACAGCAAACCTAAAAAACATTTAAAAAATTAATTTAAATAAATAATATTTTTAAATGTTAGGAGTTGTATTAAAATTTTAAATGTGTGTTAAATTTTAAATCTAAAATATTTATTTCATTTACGTAAACTTTGCTATTAGTGGCAGCAGTAATCATGTGCTTGTTGCTTGGTTAGGATCCCTCCAAATTATGGCTGATTAGCAATTAATTGGCCAATTAGTAAAATTTGTAGTAGAAATTTTGGGCTGCTCTTACTTGGAAGCCAAAAATGTAATCGTAACAATAAAAATGTATTTGCTAATGGAAATTATAGTTAAAAACACCTTGAATAATTGCTCAGTTCATGTAAACATTGAGACCCTTAATGAAGGAAAGAAAGAAAAAACAAACGAAAATCTGTTTTATAAAGTTAATAAAATAATTTCTTTCTTTCATTCTCAATTTTCAAAAAACAACATTTTTATTTAATTTTTAAATTGTTAGAATGGTTATTAAGATAAAAACGTTTTGCATGTTATCTTTTGTGCAATTTTAACCATGGTCCAATTTGCTTTATCCAATGATGTTTTTTTTTTTTTTAAATTAAATTTCAAGCTAGAATTCACTTTTTTTTTCCAATATAAGCTACTTAAAAAAAAAAAAATTGATAACTGTCAGCTTATCTATACTTTGGTTTGTGTGGCTTGAAAGCTGGCAAATGTATTTAGATTGTCTACAAAAAAGTAAACATGATGTGGTGGCTGTCCCAGAAAATTAAACACTCAACTTCCTAGGTGTCTCATGATAAGAACCTAACATGGGGGCATGATATTCAAAAGTAAGCCTGAACAAGACATGAAAAATAAATGTAGAAATCACAGGAATCCAATCACTAAGAGAGGAGTTGCTTTTACTGTCAATGAAATTCATAGAGATGGAAACTCATTCTGTGCACTAATAATAATTCAAAACCTACCAGTAGAAGAAGACTGGAGAGAGTAATCTTTGTCCATCAGGCAAAAGATCTGAGAAGAAATAGTCCAGTTCATAGTAAACCAGTAGGGATAAAAGCTAGTAGTAAGTGTAAACTTTTAGAATTAAAAGTACCTTGGAGATGATCAGTCAACCCCCCCTCAACAGATTGGATGGAATCCACCAGAGATAGAGAAGCTGGAATATATGCGCAGTACCCAAGCAGTTGCAGAACTAACATTTCTACAGGCTGTATTAACTAAAATTCCAAATTTGAAGCTGTCAAAGCAGAAACTAACATTCTATCTTTCTACCAATGGTACAAAGACTGTACTACTATCAGATACATTGTCCATGCTGGAAAAAAGTGGAAACTTAGAACTGTTATTGGAACAAGCATTCTCTATTACACAGGAGAGATCGAGATGGGTAGGTAGTTACCATTGGACATTGATGGAAATTTAAGAGTACATCTTTTGGAAGGAGAAGAAAAAAAAGAGGCAATCATGTGCTTCACAGGAATGTCCAATTGCATACTACAAGGTAAATCTGTTGTTAAAATGATCTACAAACAAAAATGGGAGGTTTCATATGGTAACTATTAAGCTGACACAAAACTGTGATAAACTGTAAAGATCCAGTATCAAGTAAAGATGCTTCAACTGAGGACAGGCCACAACAGTTTGAAGGTGCAACTCGATAAGAAGCTTAGAATGGGAGATACAGACAGATGAGCAGCTGCAAATATTCCACTCAGAGGAAGCAACACTGTCCAGAAAATTTCATTTTCCATCATAAACTATGGTACTGTGCAGGATACTCAAATGCCTGTTAAATTCATCTGATCTGTTTAACTGCTACTCTAGACACTGATGCCTAGAAAAGAGATGTAACTATGTTTTGTAGGCCAGGGTTGTGTGCTGCTGTTGGCAGTGGTTATGTCCTCAAGTGCTGATGACTACTTGCAGGGAAAATGCTGGCACTACTGTGTATACAGGACTAGGTCATAGCATTGTACATGGTGTTGAATATGTATTGATTCTTGGAGATGGTTTGCCTTGCTTGAAAATCCTTTCATCAACATTCCTGGGTGGCAAAACCTCATGTTGGTGGGTTTTGTTCTTGCCTGTGTACATGTAAGGCTTCCCTAGCTCTGGACAATGAGGTTTATGGCCATTGTAAATGATATCTATCCACACCTTGATGCTTCTGCTTCAAAAAACAGTTGATTGCAAACTATCAAGTCTACTCTGGCATATCCATCTGAGAGTAACACAGGATTCATCACTAAACATTTTTTCCATTGTGGCTATACACAATGGTACTGACAACATTGTAGATGAAATGTATGAGAACATGGCAGTGGAATCAGTTGCTCGAGGCTTTTGAGCTCAAACTCACCTCTGAGTCTGTTGTTGACATTTTGGTTTGCTATTCATTCTGTTTCTCTGTTTACTGTTGGCCATGAAGGCAGATATATCAATATTAGATCACTGTAGTGATGCAGTCTTGTTTTGTGTGATATTAGTGACCTAGGATTTACAGCTATTAGGTTGTTACAAAAGTTGTTGGTTTTTATATGTTAATTAATGGTTCATTTTTTGCATGCTTGTGAAGGTGTGTGTAGATAAGTTATATATCATTTTGTAGCGTGTACTTTGGCATACATTATGCTAAACCTACCTCTTCAAAAATCATAAACTGGATACTTGTTTCATGGTTCTGAGTGAAGCATGGATAGAAAAGTTTTTTGTGCCATTTTGCTTCACGAGTTAAAACCAGGCTACAAAGCAAGCAAGGAAACTCATAATATTAAGCAAGCATACGGTGAGGACAAACAAATGAGCACACAGTACAACGATGGTTTGCAAAGTTTTGATCAGAAGATATAGGCCTCAAAGATAAGGAACGTAGCAGACGTCCTTCCAGCTGTGGTGATGATTGTCTGAAAGCCTCAGTTGAAGCTGATCCAAGAAAAACAGTGCGAGAAATTGCTGGAGAACTTGACATAAGCACTGCAACTGTTTCCAAGCATCTTGATGCAGTTGGCAAGGTGGAAAGCTTGACAAGTGGGTGCCTCATGAGTTGAATGAACAACAAAATCATCGATTGGAGATCTGCTCTTCACTTGTCATAAAAAACAAACCATTGCAGCTGAAAGGTACTATCATGAATTAAACGTTATTCATCAGAAACTCTCTTAACATTAGCCGCCATTGGTGAATCGTAGAGGCCCAATCCTGCTCCACAACAATGCTCGTCATGTTGCAAAGGTGACTCTTCAGAAACTGAACATATTGGGGTACGAAGTTCTCCCTCGCCCAGCCTATTCACCAGACCTTTCTCCCATAGACTACTACCTTTTCAAATACCTTGACAGCTTCCTCCATATGAAATCCTCCTCCAACCAAGCAGCAATTGAAACTGCCTTCCAACAGTTTATCTACTCCAGAAATCCAGATTTTTTTTCAAAATGGTATAAATACACTTGTAACTTGTGGGCAGAAATGTGCTGATTGTAATGGAACTTACTTTGATTAATAAACTTGATGTTCAGCAATGATATTAAGTCTCATTGTTACAGTAAACAAACTGACAAAATTTTTGTAACAACCTAATACATACACTTTTTAATCTTATGATAATCAGTGCAGAAGTTTCTCACTATTTTAAACTTTATGGGTGACAAGATCAAAAATATTTAAGCAGACGAAGAAGTAATCTACATCATCAGTCCTTACAAGTTTGAAGCATCTCTAGATATCAATTTGTTACAAAATGTTCTTATAAATAATAACTTGTAATGTTTTAAATCAGATTTACACTTTGGTTTAGCTGAATTTTGTTAATGGCTTAGTGTAGAGTGCACTAGTGGCACTAATAATTTGGACTATAGCTTTTTTCTTTATGGTAGCATTAATAGGAAAAACAAAATTGCTTTGTCTGGCATCCAGTGTTGTTTTTTTATTGCTACCCGCCCCAATTAGATTTGGCACTTGGATTAACTATTTATTTATACTTTTGTTGTTGGTATTTTTAATTTGGTGGGATGTTTCTTTATTCAGGCAAAAGGCAGCAAAACATGAGGAATCAAGGATTCGTCTTATGTCATGGAACCTCGATGGATTAGACGATGCTAACCTTGTTACCAGGACCAATGGAGTGTGCCAAGTAATTGTGAAGTAAGTTAGCAAGCGCGGTTACAGAAGATCAATATATTACCAAAAGCCAGCAGCACTCTTTAAGGTTATGTTACAAAATTATTTTTCAGACTATAGGTTGATATTTCTTTCTTGAAAATTTCAGTTCTGCCCTAGAGTCCAGTCTGGCCTATCTAAGGCTGAAATTTTGTAGAAGACGATGATTTACCACTTGCTTGTCTTACAAGCATGGTTAAATAATACCTCAAGCTGTCAGGCCTTACGGTAAAATCTATTTATTGATCGACAAGCAAATTGATCAGTTGATCAGCAGTAAATCACCTGTTGATTATGATGGCCATGTGGGACTTAATGGGTTAAATACAGATCAACACTTGACTTGTGTGTTGTTTTACAACAAATCTCTCTAATCCACATCTTATTTGACAGCAATCAAGCACCTTTTATACCGTTTGATATAGGTTCTACACGAAGGTAAAAGATCAAAGAAACACTGTGTTGTCACTCCAAAAAAAAATGATACTGAATAAATACAAGAAAAAATATTTCTTTATTCATTTTTCAAACTTTATTAAACAATAGCTTAATCATAACACAATTGTTTCTGAACTTGTACTCGCCCATACTTAATGAGATTTTCTCTACTGGAGATTGATCTATGGGCCAAATAAAAATGACTATTTGACCTATTCTTCCCATCAACCTATAGTCTGAAAAACATGGTAATTTTATTGCAAATGTTACAGAAACTTAAAAAAAAAGGCATTTTCTTTAAATGTAGAAAAACATCAGAAACACATTTTTGAAAACTGGGTAGAAGAAAGTTTACCTTTAAAGGGTTGGTTTTCTCTCTTGTTTTTTTGTGTAAATTTCAAATATGTTTCCATGGCTTGTGACTTGAAAGTAAATTTTTGATGTCAACTGACTTTTGTCTCTGAATATAATCTTACAGTAATTATAAGACTGCAGTGAGAAGTCTTCCATGGATTTTTAGTCATCCTATTGCCAGAACCATTTTTCTTTACCTATACACACTGATTTTTGTCTGTCTGGATGAAAACTTTGTTTTTAGCTGGATGAAATTACTTCTGTTTTTTTAGTGAGAATCCACACATAGTCTTTCTGCAGGAAGTGGTGTTGGAGTCAGCCGATGTTCTTCAGACACAGCTGCCAGAATATGAGTTTATAATGGCAGGAGATGAGGGCTACTTCACAGCTATTTTGCTGAAGAAGAGTCCAGACATTCAGTTTGAGGCCAAAGAGCTTCAGCCATTTTACTTAAGTGTTATGGGAAGGAACCTTTTGTTAGTGAAGGTAAGAATAGTTCTGTTTTCAAATTTGGGGCTTATTGGAGAGAACATAGAAAGTTCACTCATTGGCCATCACCTTAGTAGTAGTATCCAGAACTAACTAACGAGATCTTTCTCTGTTCACCATCATCAAATTTTAATCTTGGAGTGGACACACTATCTTAATTTGGAGTATGCAGTTTTTTTTTGTTGTTTGTTTTTTGCATAATATTTGTTCTTCAACCTGCAACTTGTTGATTGCTAAGTATTAATTAATTTTTTTAAAACTAACACTTTAATCTACTGCATCACTGATAACTGTAACCCTCTGTCACCAGATATGACATCTGGAGTCAAAAACATTATCCTGAACTGGTCTCTTCTCTCCCCCCCCCCACCCTCTCTCTCTCTTTCTCTCTCCTTTTTTTTCTTCAGTGTAAAGTGAAAAGTGTGCCGTGTTTTGTTGATTAACACTCACCTCGAGAGTACAAAAAGCCATGCGGAAGAGCGGAAGAGACAGTTACGGCTTGGCTTTCAGAAAATGGTGGAAACCAAAGATAGAACAGTGATATTTGGCGGGGACATGAACCTTAGGGATAAAGAGGTTGGTATATATATATATATATGTATGCTTTGAGCTGCTAATTACCTCCTGGACTGACTGACTAAATTTAAAATATCACTCATTTTCATTCAAGTAAAGTTTATTTTCATGAAATAACTTTTTATTTAACTTATTTAACCACTAATTTGATGTTTTTCCTTTGGTTTGTTTAAAGGTTAAGTTAGTTATTAAAAATTTTGTAATAATTATGGAATTTGTTTGGTTAAAAACCAACTGGATTAGTGGTTTTTTTAAAAAAGAAATTGGGAAAAGTATAGATTCTGTACAGTTTTTCTAGATGTTGCAAATATTGTGGTGGCTGCTTCAGAATACTATCAGATTAGAAACAGTTAGGTCTGATGCTTGGTTAACTAAAAAAAACATTTTTGCCATCCAGAAAAAGAATAGAAATAAATGAATTTAATATTTTAGAAAGTATTTTTTTTTTTTTTTTTTGGTGCTCTCTTCAGGATAGATCTTCATTTAGAAATGTAGGTTTTCTTGACTACTGGATGTTCTGGTTGATTTATACCTGGTATGCGGTTTGTCTTCTGGCCAGTGGAGATTTGCTTTAGTGTTCAAAAGGTAGCATCTTTGTGTCAAAGGCTGCCAATCATGTCGTCTTCATGATTACCCTAGGTGTGGTAGGTCCCCAGAAGTACCACGCCAATACTTCTGGAATGTGACTGGAATTTATAATTGAGGGTAGCTAGCCACAATCTGCTGTCGGTCATGACTAGCCTCAAAACTAACTGCCTATAATTTTATTTACCTATTTTGAATTTGCAAACACTTGAAATAAGCAGTATTGTTTGCTTTTTATTTAGGCGTCTGTAGTCATGAATGTAGCAGCAAGAACTAGAAATATACGGTGTTGGTTGACCGAATCCTGTAACCAGATGTTTAAGAAATGTGATAATGCATTTTTATTCAGAATTAAATAAATATCTGCAGTGGAATGAATTCGGTAAATGGTGCTGGCCACAGTGTTCCATTAAATTTTCATATCAGTTCATCCTCATTTTTGTCTCGCACCAGGATGACCATGCTTTAAGGTAAGCATCTATTTAAAAAGATTAGTTCTTAACGTTCTACCCGATTTTTGGTAGAAGGGATCTTTGGTAAAGAATTTTGTTGTGTAGCAGACCTGTTAACTTTTATCCACGATGCTCAGACTTGTCTCAGAAATTTGATATTTGATATAAAGAACCCCACCCCAAAAAATTAGAAATTGAAAGTTTTGATTCACCAAAACAAGCCAATCGAATTGGTACGATCTCTGTACTCACATGTGGTATTTGTTGTATGAAAGAAAAAATGTCAGTGTTCATATTCAGATGAATTTCTTCTGTCTGATAAAGAAAGCAAGAAGCGGTATTCGTTGAAATATAAAGAAATTTGCAAGACTGACATCGTGGCTGGAGGAGAGTTAACTGCTTTGGTTTTTCATGTGGAAGAAACGGTGCTTTAAGCACAAGGAAAATTTTACAGCTTACTGAGCTTGTAAAAATTTTGTTTTCACAATATTGTTAGAATTTTCTGATTTTTAAATGTTTTCTTTCTAGTTGGGTGGCTTTATTTTTGAACAAACATCATCTTTAATAATTTGTATATGATTTAGTTTGACCTCATTTACAGAATGTAGAAATAGGTTAACATCTTAGTAGTCAGTCAGTCAGTCTCGTTAGATCTGACCCCTGTCACGCCCATCAGGATTTCTCTTATCTTGACCCTTTTATTTATTTACATATACAGTCGTATTTTTAAAGGAAGTAGATCTGCTTTGTGGAAGGAATGATTACTGGAAATTATTTGAACTTGTGACTGTAGCAACCATAACTTGGTCAATTTTTTATGCTAAACAAAAACTTAAGATTGAGTCCAAAGTCAGGGAAACTGCTCATCACTGACATGTCACAAAGTTTGACTCTGCCCCTTTATAGAGGCCTGAAAACGTGAATTGAAATGCAACGATTTAGCAATTAATCTTACCAAGAAACTGATGGAAACATTTTTGTGGTCGCTCATCAGCATAGATTAATCATCATTTATTATGTAACCTATATTATTAGCTTTATTGTGATGGGAATGTACGCCAGTAAGTCCATTAATACTGTGAGAGAAGTAAAAGTGAATAATGCAAGTTTTAATTGCACGCATATCTTACAACTAGAGGAACAGGCCTTAGTAACCAATCAGACAATATGAAGAGAGATGTCTATTGTTCCTGGTATCATCAAAGCACGAGTGTATTGAGTGATCAATAAAGAAAGTTAAAACAAGTAGTTGTAGATTTGTGTGAAATAGCTTATGTTTTGTTATCTTGTGCACAATTATCTTAGCCTTTGATTAAAAGATGAATAAGCTGGTAAATTATAACTAGTCAATTTTTAATCGCATTGCTCAGAAAAAATATGGCTATTTTAAACAGTTGTACATAAGTGTATGCTTTATTATTGTATGAAGGTTATCAAGATGATATTAATTTTAAAAAAATATTTATAGGGATTTCTCAGGATAACTGTTTTGATGTCTGGTTAATATGTGATGTTGTGCCAAAGCTGAGGTGCATAAGATAAAAAAAAAAATAAGTCAACATTACATGATATGAATGTAGTCAAATTTTTCAATTATTTTTTGTATACATGTTCAAACAATTGCTTCATTGCCTGGCTTAATAGAATTGAGGTGGATAATTCATTGTTTTTAGGATCCAACCTGCTGTTTTTCCAAGATAGCGGCGTGTTTAAGGCAATTTTCTTGCTGCCTCTTAATGCTGAAAAGTTGCATCAATTAAAATTATTAACTTTTCAACCAGATAACCACTGGACATCCTCATACTTCCATGTTTAATGGAATCCTCTGAGATCCCAGTTCTCCTGTTTGCTGCCTTACTTTGCTCGTGTGTTCTGTGTTTGTTTTTTTTTTTTTTTTCTCTCCTGAAGCAGAATTTTGCCACGATTCAGCTTGGGAGCTCAGATTCTACTTTAAGTCTGTATGCCAGCCATATTGCTGAGCATTAGCTGTGGAATTCCAGTGATTTTGAATAGCTTAGGTGTGTGTTATGTTAGATTTTTGATGTAGAGATTACTTTTTTTTATAAGTCTCCGTAGGCTTAGAACAGACAATACGGGAGCCATCTCAAAATCTGCCCCTTGCCACCATTCTTTACTTCTCATCGTTTGATACCAAGAACTTTCTAATACTAAATTCGTGTTAAATTTTTAAAAAAATAACTCCTTTTTTTGACTTGAAAAGTGATACAGACAACCCTAAATGTTTGAGTTTTATTTATTATTATTGCATTGTTTTACACTTATATTTTATTAGAAACTGCAGCATAACAAACTGCATGTCTGAGATATTTGGTAAATGAATTTCAGCAATATATAATTTCAGATGCTCATCAAAATCTTGATTGCACTGGGGAGTAGACTGATAAGGATATAACATAACTTATACTGTTATATAATTTTCAACAATAGAAATGCTTAATTAGAAATGTACAGTAGTGACACTATGGAAAGTTTGCATAGGTTAGAGCAGCTAGTGTGCATGTTTAATCTACTTCAGAACTACTGCTGCTGCTCTTAAATGGAGGTTTGGTTGGCACGGTTTGTATTTGGTATCTTTACAGGTGGTGTGTACACTGCATCAGTGAGGGCTTTTAATTTTTGTTTGAACAAATACTGGATTTCATATTTGTATTATGTCAGGCAGGCAGGCTTTTGCAGAAGGGGTCTGATAAGTACCAGAGCTGGGAGTAAGGCATTACATTTGTGTAACTAGTTACAGTACCATTATTACTTATAAGGACCGGCTAAGTGATGTAATGCGTTACTTTCCTGAAGCAGAGATAATTTTATAGTTCCTTTTATCACCAACTTGGAAGCATGCTTGCATTCCCTTGTGTGGTTAAAGATCAATCCTTTTTTAGTTCTATCTTATTACCTGAGGGGGCGACTTTATATGGTGAATTATGGCAACCAAGTCATTTTGGCATACACTGCATGTAAGCCAAGAACACTCTAATGACTTGTAAGCCCGAATAGAATAACGTTGGTTTGTGAGATTCATAACAGGAGCTTCAGTAAAAATGTCTGTCTTCGTTCATTTGGTTATTGAACAAGTGCTACATCATGGATTTTAAGTATGTTTTTAAACTGGAAATGCAGCCATTATTTCAAGTATATTGGAGAAGTTGCACTGAACAGAAGTATTCTGCAGAAAAGTACTAACAACTGCTAAAGGTAATACATCTAACTTAACTGTGTTTCGTGCTGAAGGTGGCAGCGACTGGAATCCGTTGTCGGACGTGATGAACGCAATTACCTGGTGTAATCTATGGCTACTTGGACTGCCTCCAGAAATATCTTCAGAAATCCTCTGCCCTCAAGAACATGGCATCTCGCTCCTGGGGGGGTAATTTTGCATGCCCCATCCTCCCACATCTTGCTCATATCGTAGAAAATCATCTGCAAATCCAGTGGCTACAAGCAAAAAAAAAAAAAAAAGTGTCTACTTCCTCTGATTTTATTTCATTTAAAAAAAAAAAATTTGCAATTCATTCAGCACCCTGTCCTTTCAGTAGGGGAAACCTCATGCTTACCCCCCCAAAAAAGAAACCAGTTTTACTGATGATCACTTCTGAGATACAACAAAGACTACTTATGAGCATCACAGAAAGATGTTCTCAATATTAATTTATTGTTGTATTAAATAAACCTATGTATAAACATACAAATAAATTAGACTTTTAAACCCCAGTCATCACGATTGACAAATTAGTTTTTGTTACTGATATGAATACCAGTAATAATAATTTGTAACATGAGATGGTGTAATGAGTTACTTTTTTCATATTAGCTAATTACATTCCTTTTTCTCATAAGTAACTTTTCCAATGCTGATTAAGTATGGTTAAGTATCTTAAGAACCATAAAAAATTTACCAAGTTAATTAGCAGAAGAGACATTGCTTCAAAGCCAAGACTCAGTCGGTTATTGTATTTCTAGTAATGTTATTTTCACTTTATTATTGTTGTTTTTGTTTGTCTTCAGATGGGGTTAAAAACAGACTTTCTTATCTTTCACTGTCATTTAACACTGTTGTTTTAGTAATTTTCTGTCCCTGTTACTACTATTATGCTTGTTTCTGTTGAGTTGTGGAGAATTACCATTCTAACTGGAACGGTCTGAAATCATGGTGTTAATTATTAGAAGTGGTTTGGATTAGACTCTCGTGGCATTGCTGGGTTTTGATAAGCTGTCATTTTAAATGTTTGTTCTGTACTGCTAAATAATTGTTAGGCAAAGGTTGGTAACAGTAATAAAGTCTCGTGCTGGTGGTGGTGTGAGCATTCAACAATTAAGCCAGACTTCTATTTTAAGCATTAGATATAAAGGTCAGGTTGTGGGTGAAATGAAAGTAGACGAGGAATATTGTCAACCAACTGCGTACACCTGAAGTGATATGCTGGATTGTTTGGGCAGCAGCTCTTTGGGAGTAAAGTGATGCTGTTAAGGTCTTTTCGAAAACTACAAGAAATAAAACTGAGATTCTCAGGTGACATTTCTAATGTCATCCTTAGTAACACCATGGGGGAGCTTTGTGTTCTTAAAATGGCTATCATCTGCTCTCAGAGACTATATATTACCAAAAAAAAATTTTCATCATGTCATCAAAAATGGCATATCTTTAACTATGGTATAACAAGAAGATTAATGATTTTTTGTGGATAGCAAAATATTCTATCATAAGGATAGACTTCAAATTATGTACAAGTTTTATTTAGATTATTCTTTAGGTACATTTCTGCCAAGAGCTATAGAATTGCAACACTACTGTGTATAAAGTAATTGTATATGAACTGTTTTGAAAATCTAGAATCTTTTGTTTTAATAAAGAGAATAACCATAATGTAAAATTAACACATGATTTATTGCAGTTAATTTTTAAATGGGTAGCTTAGATTGCAAAAGGTTTAAATGGAAATGGACTGGTCATGTAGCAAGGATGATAGATGGACTAAATAAATTTTTAATACACTAGCAGACTGTAAAAGAAACTGGTGGGAAGGGATGGCTGGGAGACATATTCCAGTGCTTGTATGCATTATGGGAAAGAGAAGTGAAAGACCACTGGTTGTGGGAAGGCTTGTATCCAAAAAAATGGAGAACCAGAAGTTGGAGAGAGGAAAATAGACTGCTGTGGAAATCCAAGAAAGTTTTTCATCTTTAGTATCTGAAGGAAATGAAGAAACAAGCTTTGCGTTGAGTATGTTTAATGCTTCTGAAAAACCTATTGTGCAGACAGCTTTATTTCTAGCATTTTTCTGAAACTTCCTTGCCCATATTTTAAGATAGATACTTTACATTTAACATTTCTACACGATCACAAAACAAAAATAAGTAGATTTCACTTATAAGAAGAGACTCAACTCAATTTGGATGGGATGAGAAATTAACATTTCAGATTACGTATTGTGATTTGAATTATAGTATATCCCTTTGAGAAGTGATTTCCAAAGGAAAAAAAATGAAGCACTTTTTTTTTATTATAAATCATCTAATTTAAACTAAATGGGGAAAACTTACGCTTCATAGTAAAACAAAAATAAATATATTTGAAGTGCCATTTAGTCTAGTTTAATACTAGTTTTCAGAAAAATATTCACAACAAACCCTGATCTCTCATTGTCGTGGAAAATAGTCTAATAAATGCTCTTCCTACCCTATGGAAGGGTACATGTTTATCAAATGTTTCAATGATGACTTTTAGATGTATTCAAGGCCTCAGAGAGACAAATGCTCATTAGTATTTTTTCACATCAGAAATTTTAGGAAATAATTTTTTTTTTAAAAAAGTTAATATTCTACAGAAACCAAAAATTGCGATAAAAAAACAAAACAAACGTTTGACCCTGTTTTCCTTTCCTTTAGTTCTCAAGTGTGTCTTTTTTATTTACATAACCACCCCCCAGCTGCTTTACACGAGAATTTAGAAAGAATTTTATCACGCATATCATCCGAAGCTCTTCCTTCACGTAAAATGTCTCCTGTTTTCCATAGTCTGATTCAAAATCGCCGACTTCAGATTTGCAAAGACATGAACAGTCCAAAGACTAGCAGTTTTTTTTTCAATGCATTATCTTCGTTGGTTAACATCAGCTTTTTTCAAGATTGCATTGTTTATTCTAAAACAAGTTTCAAATCATTTGCTTATTTTCCATGTTTGTCCTGGAAATCTTGTCCTGCTATTCTTTGTTGGTGTAAAACTGACATGCGTTTATTTTCATTACTCATTATATGGACCCAGAACCTTGTGTGTAGCAATGTTGTGGCTTCACTGAATTCAAACATCCAATAAGGGACAAAATTGAAAAAGTTTGGGGCTGATATAATTGTATAGAAATGCTGAGATATTTATAATTGTTTATAAGCAGTACACATCCTGGATTGTCTACCTGTGGACTGGAAACTAAAATGTCAAATTTACCATACTGTGACTGTCCTATTTCATAATCAAACAGGATCCACTTCCATTGCAGATCAAATTGCTGAGTCTAACTGCAACAAGACTAGTACATTTAGGGAGTTATACCTGAGAAGAACTGTTGTCAGCAGAAATGCCCAGATTAGTTCTTTACTGATAGGCACTGATTAAACAAAGTGAGATTGGAGCAAGAGACCCCAACATGGGATCTTTTATAACTATTACCTTAACAACAACAATTATCAGATGGCCAGAACACACTTTAACTGGACAGGAGTCAGCTAGAGATGTATACTCACCACTGATGAGTCTTGTTTCCACTATTGGTAATGGTAGAGTTGAAGGTTTGGAAATGGAATAAGAAAGAGAGATAGGCAGACAGACATCCAGTGCTGTTTTCTGTAGATCAATTGAGATGGATAGTATCATGGTCGGGGAAAATTTTGGAAACAAGCATTTTCACATGGTGGCAGGCCTTCATCAGCAATTTCTTTTGGGACTCGCTTCCAAAGGCAGACAAACCCTGTGCAGCCATAGCTATCTAGGAATTTCTACACTTAACAAGGTGTCACTGGCATCATCAGTAGGATGTGTGGGATGAATCGGGCAGTATGATGGAGTCTGCATCAACTGAACATTTATAACATAAGTGATAGCAGATATCCTAGCACTACCTTAGGAGAGTTGCACTATCCATGTGCAGATGATGTTGGGCTTGTTTAGCCACAAATGGAGGTCCCACACAATGTTCACTGATGAAAATTTAATTTCATTTTCCCAGATTTTTAAATTTTCCTATTGCAGGAGTTTTCTTATTCTTGATAAGTTGTGAGATGATACTCCTTTATATCTGCATAAATGTTTTTTTTTTTTTTTTGAAACCCCTTTCACCATAAAGTTTGAAATATCAGGTGATTTCAAAGACGGTCAGTGCAGAGGTTAGGCGAACTTCAGATTGTAATGCATAGTTTCAGCAGATCAATTAACGTTTTAAATGGATAAGTGGTTTACCATAACAGTATATGGGTACAGTAATGTCTTTATTTATTAAATATAGCATTCTCAGCATGGAACATCAGTTTATTCCAGAGGATTAGTTGTTGGTCATGCCTGTCTGGCCTGATGTTCTACATTCTAGCATGAAATCCACTTGTGCATGGTTACATTACTAACAAACTTAATCACTTAACAGCATGCTAATATTTAATGTTAATTAAATGACTTAACATGGCAGTTTGTTCATGTTTGTTTGCTTGAGCATTACCAGGAATTACATTGTGTGCTTTATTCTGAAAGATGTTACCACCTGAGACTTTATTTCAGCGGGGAATTTCCACTTACCTTGAGCAATGCCATTTTAACTGCATGAAATGGTGAATTTAAAAAAAAATGGATTTATGGAAGAAAGATGCATAGCTTGTTTTGGCTTATTCTCTCTAAACAGAAATTGTGCATCATCTTAGACACAAAAGATAGTCAACAATCGAGAACTCCTCTCTCGTGTTTGGTTGGAATGTTCAGTCAGGATAAAAAAAGGGGGTCAGCTCGGCATCTTTAAAAAATCTTTATCAATGCACATTCTATTAAGTAGCCCGTAAATAATGCATTGTTTTAATTTTTCTGAAACAACAATTATTTAATACATTTTTAAAATCTGCTTCCATTAATGTAGGACTTTAAATCTAAAGATGGACTTTGGTTGGGTCATTGTATGTTCAGTGGATTAATGCATTGATATGGTATCAGAGGGAGTAGGGAGAAAATGGAACATGACATGCTTATCAGTACAGCCTACTCCGCCATACTATAGCGACTTCAATTTAACAAGTATTATTATTTTGGGAGATGGTTTAGTTTTTTTTTTTTTTTTGGCTGGACCATTTCCCACCTATAGATAGACAACAGAAAATTTAATTGTGTAATGTCATCTACTTCCAGAAAACCCTTTTTCCTCTGTGAGAAGTTTAAAAATGGGTTTGGGAGTTGGGATTTTTAAAATTTCTAATTTCCCAATACTAATTCATTATTGTATAGAAAAAAAACTTCATTCTGAGTTTATTATGGCATGGCTTCTTTTTAAAAAAGCTGCACGCAGGCCCATATCTTTAGATGTTAAGATGTAACTGCTGACGCAGACAAAGATTAACAGGTTTCACCCACCTACCTTTGCCTTCCAGGCCTTTATAGTAGAGTACAAAGTTTTGATTGCATCGTTGTTGTTTGATCTGCAGTCTCTGTGGTCCTTCCTAGTTTCCAGCAGCAGCAGCTGGTGGTTTTTTTTAGTTACTGCTGCCTCTGTTGTCAGAATTAAACTACTCAGGCTTCAAAAAAAATTGGGTGAGAATTGTAACAGAAATAATCTTTTGAGTCCTGTTTCCATTTGAAAATGAAAAATATATTGATCAACTGTACTTTCCCAGTTTGCTGAAATGTGTGACTCCAAGATACATATAGATCAATACTTTGTTTCTGTCTGTCTGTCTTTTTTTTTTATTTACTTTTTCACTTAAATTGATAATTTCCATCTTATTGTTTCCATATATCAACAATTGGTCATTGTACTTGTTTCAGCTTGTTGAGATAGGTGGCGCTCCCAGCAATGTGTACGACCTATGGGAGGCCACTGGTAAGCGTCCTGAGGCAAAGTTCACATGGGATACCATTAGAAACGACAACTGCCGCTATAACAGCAAGTTCCAACCCAGATGCCGCTTTGATCGGTTGTATATAAAGCATCCAGAAGCTGAAATGGGATCAGTCTTGAAACCTGTGTATTTTGAACTGGCTGGACTGGAACGATTGACAGAGTGCCAGAGATTTCCCAGTGACCACTGGGCCATTCTGACCCACATTGACAAGAAGTGAGCCCAAAAGAAGTTCTGCTTTTGGTTGCTCCCAAAGATAGATTGCTATGATAAAATTCTCTTTCTCAGATTTCAATTTGCAAAAACCTGAAAGTGGAAGCTTGCTACAAAGAGGAAAGGTTACACCGAAGCAAGCCCAGAACACTCAATTGTACTACATTTGGTGTGAGTTTGGCGTAAGGATGCTATTGTCACTTAAAATAATGTTTTGTTATTGTAATCACTAAAAGTAATGGCAGAGCAGCAAGGAGAAATGGAGCTGTTGAACAATTTTGGTTAAAAATGTCTGTCTTAATCTTTTCAAATGAGCTAAATAAAACTTCAGTACAAGACACAGTGTTTATGATTGATCTTTGTCCTGTTGAATGACTGGCTCTACAAGAAGATTTCTTTAAGGTGAAGATTTTTAATGTAAACAATTGATGCTGTTATAGGCATTTTAAGAAGTGGTCTTTACTTTCATTTTTGCTTTGTAGAAATTATTGCTAATAGAATGCAGTCCATTACAGAATTTATCTTGCTTGACTTATTATCAGAGGAAATCTTGAGTAAAGCACTGCTTTGTATTTTTTTTTTAAATCTTCATACCCTCAACCTGATTGAATTGTTACCAGAAATAGCTTCCTCACCAGTTTAGCCTTCTGTATATCATCTGCAGTGCATTTGCATTCCACTATCCTTAAGATCTGTTACTCAGCACAGTTTGAGATACAGGGGCTATGTTATGTAGAAACTTCCTTATTAATACAATCCTTGGTAATGACAAATCCATACTGCTCCAACTCCACAGGTTTTGCATTACAAGTGCGCTAACTGGATATCCAGTTAGTCCAACATGAATACTAGCTAGAGCTGCTGAGCATGGGCTGTCAGGAAGGGGAAAACTGATGCGGTATACAGAGGGTTCAATTGATGATAATTCTCCTCAATGATGTCAACTTGTTCAGTAAAAGATCCTGTTGTGTGAAGCTTAATTGTGTTATGTAATAACAGCATGTAAAAGTTGTTTCTCATTTCTAAGTTCAAGGAGATTAAGTGCACTTTTTTCCTTTTAACCTTAGTAGGCTGATGGCGCATCAGAGTGAGGACTCTCTCCAAAAAAAAAACATGAAATTTTTTTAGTTTGAGTTTACATTTATTTTATATCTAAAGCAGGAAGTAACATTCACATTGTAAAAATGTCCATGGAAAGAGCAGAGGGTTTGGCACCTTAAACAGATCCAAAAGGAAGGTCCACTGGCATTGCATTCAAGGCTCATCTGATCTTTACAGATTAGAACACGAAAAGTTCAAGTGTTGTTGTTGTTTTTGGTTTGTGCACAACCAATCAATGGAGAGTCCATGATATCAGCAGATTATCCTGTGCAGGGTTGGGCTGAATATTATGGGGAAAGACTCCATTACAAACTCTGACTAGAACCCAAGGTGGCTGGAGGAAATCCGTGCTACTGATAGCCACCAGGGACCACGATGAAAGCAGGAAGTTATAGCTGACATATTTCCTATAAAAAAAACTAGGGTGTTAGTTTAGGGATTTTCCACCACCTTGCTAGAAGTAATTAGAGAACCTGTGTTTTTTGTTTTTTTTTTTTTTTTGTCTCCATGACTACTATTGGGCTGTAGTTTTTAAGGACTTGGAAAGGAAAGATTGCTGAAGCATAGGTTCTCTGGCTCTACTAACAGGGTGGTGGGGAGTGTTGGAACTAACTAGTTTCCATCAGGCACCTAGTTTATTATCCTAACTCAGCCTACTGATATTATTTAGGTTTATAACTGCAGCTTTGACTAATAAAGGTTAACTATACAGTTAAATTACATTCTTTTTGCTGAAGGAACCACCTTGTCCGTGCTGCTATCTATCTTAACTAAAACAATCAACATCTTGGTAGTGGATCTAGGAAATTCAGCCCACAATCAGCTATATTAATAATTACAGCATGTTTTATAATGAGTAAGTGTATTTTTAAGTTAATTAAATGATGAAATAAAGGTTTCGGGAAGTATTTGTATCTTATAAAATCACTAGTGATTGATTATCTTATTCTAAGAACAGTTTAATTTTCCTGAATGTGTTATCCCTTAATCGTGAGACTGTATATTTATTAACTGTGAGTCAGTGGCAATGTTTCTACCTGCTGATAAGAATTTGTTTGTTGCTGTATTGTAAAACTTAAAAAAAAAACCCTAGTTCAGTTGATGAAAAACATTAAATAGTAAGATTGGATGTAATTTTATAATTGTTATCACATTTTTAATGAAAAAAAAAAATCTTGAATGCTAATAGGTTTCTTTAGTATTTATAAGATCGACAGTCAGCAGATTATTGACCTGTGGCTATTTGCTCATGGCTTCAGTTGGTCAGGGGAATTCTTATCTCAGTAGTAGAATCTTATATTTGATTTTAGTCTTTGTCATCAGATGATCAATGGAAGTTGCACCTGACATTTAAGAAAATGCCAAGACATCCTTTATTCATCAAGGTAAACAAATAAAAATTTAATAAGTATCCTTTATGCTTAATATATATTCTTTGAAAATTACAGTTTAGCAGCTAAGATGTTACTGCCTAGCTTGCAGTAATACAAATTTATTTGCTCAAATAATTTACTTTTCCTTCCTTTTTACAATTTCAAGTTTCATTAGAAAATCTTCACAGCGAAATTATCCAGAACATTCTTAGACAAAATTTGTCTGCTTGCATGTATAAATATGAAGGCGCCTTCTATATTAGTAAGTATTAAACATCAGTATTCAGAAGAAAGGAAGCAAATACTTAATATGGGTTTATAGAAATTTTCTCCTTAGATTGATATTAAATCTCGGAGGTTGAATCTGGTAAAGAAATAACATGGTGATCTGGATTTCAAGATTGGAAATAGCTAAGTTACTTTTTGTGAGTTATTTAAATAAATTTTTTATAAATCTAAATGCTTGATAAAGAACTACCTACCTTTTTGGGAAAATAACTTTCTCCCATCACCACCTCTTGAATTACCTGTTGGATTTGTGCTCTTCTAAGGAATAGTTTTTAGTCTGTTTTAGGAATCTTTTACTCTAGCATCAAGGTAAAAAAAATATAAATATATTGTAGTTCATTTGATGTGGACAGTTTTTACATTTTGGCTCAGTGATGGTTAATCTAAATTGGTTACTGAATTTTTTTTTTTTTTATTTCTCTTTCTAATCTGTTCTCATTTTTAAAAAGCTTTTCTGAGGTTCTGATAATTTCTAAGGAACACTGAAGTTGGCTTGTTAAATTATTTATTCTATAATTATTTTTCTAATAACTTAACTTTATCATTAATTTTAAGTATATTTTGGTAAAAAAAACTATATTTTTCGAGCACATCTTGGTGAGGCTGTAGCTCTCCTGTCAAGAATACCATAAATACCTTATGTATTCTTTGTGCTATGATGTGTGTTGAGCTTTATTTATGAGTAGTTATGGCATTTGTTGTGCCTGATAGTTGTGGTGTTTGATTATACAAGATGGTGAGCTACATGGCAGCGTATGACATCACTGCTTTCTCTACTTTAGAAAAACAAGATGCTGCTGCAGTTGTAGTTATGTATGAATATTTAATTAACTGTCTTATATGGTTCTGACAATTTATGATTAATTATTTTAGCATTGAAACCAATTCTTAAATAGCAGCAATATGCAACAGAACTGTACACTTCAGTGTTCTTGTAACTCCAGCATGTATTGATTGTTTTGCATCTTTTTCCCCTAGATGACACCATTGCAGGAACTTTTAAATAACACCTTTGTAACTGAGGAAATCTTGAGAAATGTTTACCCAGTAAATATCATTTCTCTAAATAATGTCATTAGCATCCTCCTGTGCTTACCAGTTTGTTACACTTCCTTCCACCTTCGGGTGTTTTGAAGTGCCCTATTCTGACTGCTGTTGAATGTTGTTGTATCCTGAAAAAAGAAAATTTTTTTAACCACAAGTTTAGAGAGAAATATGAATTAAAATTATAGTCAGAAGTTGACTGACTATTTTTGGGATTTAGCACTTTTTTTGTTGATTTTTATCAGCTGCCATCTTTAAGATGGAAAAAGTTTGAGATTTGAGAGGAAGAGGTTGATACATTCTGTTAGACATGAAAATCCATTGCGATCTCATTCCTTGAAACTTAACCAGTTTCTTGTAGATGGAAATTTTCAATTGGTATCTATTATATGCTTTCAAGCTATGCTGTTTTTCCAAACTACGTTCAGGTTTATTTTTTTAAAAGGATGCTGCTGAAGGCTGTGTTGACATTACTCTTTTTCTCCTTTTGTAACATCAACTCCACTCTGCCGTCAAATATATCCTAGCTTACTATACTACCACAGTTTACCTTGGTTACTCTCTTCTTATTCCAGCTTGATCAGATCAAAGGAATTCCTGAAGGCGTGTACGATATCTGGCAGTTGACTGGTGCACGTCCAGAGACTGAATTCACCTGGGATACCAGTGCCAACGATAACAAAGAGATGCCATGGGACTTCAAGCCAAAGTTTCGTTTTGATCGCCTCTACATCTGTCATCCCGAGAAGGATTCGTTCCTGTATCCGACTGATTTCAACCTGATTGGTATGGAGCGATTGGCAGACTGTGGCTGCTTCATAAGCGACCACTGGGGACTCTTGATAAACATAGATGTGAAGCGCCCTACCTTCTGGGACATGTATCCAGTGTTAGAAACTCTGAACAAAATGGAACAAGAATGTGATTTTTTTGACAGGAACACTGCACCACCTAAGCACTGATCTTGTTGCTTGTGTTTGTTTGTGTGCGTGCGTGCGTGTGTGTAGAGTGGGGGGGGGTGTGTTGGGAGGTACTTTTGTTTTTTAAAATTGCCAATAAGTTGCCACAGATGGTCTCAGTATGCAATTTTTTTTATTTTATATAATTTTTTCTTCCTCAAATTATACCTAATTATTGTAACCACATTTACATTTTGACAAGACGCTAGATTTTTAATATGTATACTGGATTTCATAGATTTTGATAATTTTATTTTTAATTTTATCTTTGTTTCAATCTCTCTTGGCATTATCAATTCCTATGCAAAATTTAAGCATAATTATATATCAACACATTTAATATAATTACTTGTGTAAAGGGTACACACAGTGCTAAAAGACTGGGGAGATGCCGGCATACCTCTTATAGCACTGAAGACGCGTTGTTGGTAAATAGAGCGCTGCGAGAGTTCGTCATAACGGAGGAATTTTCCTCCACAATAAAGATCATCATAGGTAGACAGCGCTGGAGATGGGAAATCAGTGTGATATAGTTATGGAAGATCGCCCCCTACTTGCAAGCAACCATGGTCTTGAAAGTGTTTCACTTTTTTTCTTTTTGTCATTGGTCATTTTTATAACGTACTGTGTGCTTATAACGCAACTGCGAGTGGAGGGCAGATGGTCTTACTATAATAGTTCAAGAATATGAAGCTGAAAGAGAGGCCTCTTCTCCGTCTCCAGTCTACACAGTCCCAGTACATTGTGGCGTACCCATCGTGTTGTAGTTATACTTTGGGGAAAGGCTTTAATCAGATTTTCTTAATCAGCTACAATTTTAAAAGAAAAAATCCTAGCCTAAGTACTGCATCTGAGGGGTTTTTTTGTTTGTTTGTTTGTTTGTTTTAAAATTTTTTTTTAATGCAAGCAAGACACAAACACACACACTTTGAAATTGTGATAATGAAAGTTTTACTAAAGATGTTGATCTCTTGACCACAATTTAAGTCTTGTGTTGGTTGGGTGGGGTGGGGCAAAAAAAAAAAAAAATCTGTAAAACAAATGAAATGTTGTGAAATTTAAAATCTTGCAGATAGACTGGAAATGTTTTACACTTTTTTGTCCATTTAGTGTCTGCATGTACGCATATACATTAATAACAAATATACGTGTGTATTTGGGTTTTCCTGAACATTCTTTTTTTAATGTGGTCTATAAATACAATTGAACTATTTTAAAAGTTTTTTTTTTTTTTAATTCTTATGAGTAAATAGATGATGCATGAAAGGTTATGGTGGTTGATTTCATCAATTACCAGGTTGTGTGTTTCTAGCTACAAGTTTGAACCACAGATAATCAGTGTTAACTGCGCAAGTCCTAAATAAGGAAATTTTATGGAATGGTTTTTTTTTTTGTGTATGAAACCAAACTTTATTTAATCACGGCGGTTCTCTCAAAATAGTGCATGTCTGCTATTTTATATCTCTAGTATCCAGAGTGCTAGGTTTTTAGACATTTAGGTAAAGACATTTTTCTTCTTCCAGCATCTCATCTGATTGTATTCAGTGTGGAATACCTTACTACAGTGAGACTTATGTTTCTAGTGCCACCTGTGATTGATGTACTGAATTAGTGTGATATCAGGTGCCTTCTACTTTTACAGACACAGGCATGAATGACTAGGCACCTGCCGAATGTAACTTTGATCTCAGGGTGTCCAACTGTTTTGTTTCAAAACATAGGGTAATTTTATTTTTTTTTTTTTAATTTGTCTTTTTTTTTTTTGTGATTTTATTATTTTTAGCTATTTAAACCTGCTGTTCCTAAAGTTTATTCTGGTTAGTATGAATGTTCTTCCCAGAATGGCCATGAAGGTTTCCACAGAGGCACTGCCAGCTTCCCCTCATATCTAGAGATGAAGGATTTTGTAGGGACTTCTCACTTGCCCACTTGGAGTGGCAGGCTGTCCACCCAGCTTCTGAAATATGGCAACTAGTTACAGAATCCTGAGCCTTACTGGGTTTCCATCAAGCAAGTATCAGCATTGTCTTTAATATTCCAAAACCTTTCACCTGTGAATTTTCTTCTGAACCATTCTGTCAGGCAAAGAACTTTGGCATAAACAGCCTCACTTTTTTGTGTCATCTTGCTTTTCATTGTATATGCAATATAATTTGTTTATTCTCAAAAATTCTATAAAACCAGTATAATCTTGATTTTTTTAAAATATTAACAGTAGGATAATTTAGAGTGTAGACAGAGTTCAGCTTTTTCCCTATCATCTTAGGTCTGTTTGTCCATTTTATTTCTACTGTGTTTCAGTATCTTTCTGTCACCAATCATTACCGTCAAGCCCTTGTTGTAGCTAGCTTTACCATAATTGCCCATTGCATTACTATGAAATGCTGGATAATATTTAGTTACTAAGATTGTTTACATGGAGCTAGGGACAGCTTGTTGCACTCTGGTATTTTCCCCTCTCCAAGGGAGTCTTGTTTAGGGCCGATACACACTGTTCACTTTAGGAGTTATTGCATACTTATTCATCCTTGACAGCAGCATCTAATTTACCATTGGTCATGTGTTTCCTGCTTTTTTAATCCTGTGGGGTGGACAAAATGGCTATCAACTGTGTCTCAATGGGGTTTTACATGATGATATTCTGCAATTAAAACCACCTCAAAAGTCCATAAAATGTTACCTGCTGAAGGAACTTTAATTAAAACATCCATCTTAAATAGCATCTGCTTTATTTTAGAAATTGCAAAAATCTGAATTTTAATTACAACATAAACCAAAAATTTTATCTCCAACTTCAAAGAGTTATTTCCTTTCTCATTGACTTAATAATGCTGTATGTATATTAAAAAACAATAAATAATAGTCCAAATAGCAATAATGATAACAGAAAATTAACTATTATCTCCCATAATTTGTAACAGAAAGGAGATAAGTCAAGAACAAAACAATAATAATAAAGAGAGGACTTCACTATTGATTCTGCACTTCAAACTTTGCAAGTACTTGTTGAATTTTTTTGCACATTCGAGCAAGCAATACTTCATATCAATTTTTGACAACCTTATTTTACTGGTTAGGCTTTTTTCATGGCATTGTAGCAGTGTGCACTAACTAGGTGGTTTCAGTTTAATTATATTTAAGGTCAGAGGGTAATGTGCTATATGTCAGCAATAAGTTACTTAACTTTTTTTTTTTAAGTCTCTTTGCTTTTTTAAAAACGTCATCTAATATAAAACTGGATGTTCCTTTTTGAAATTCTCTCTTATCTGGTTGGAATTTATTTACAAATAATTAGATAAATAATAAGCAAATTTTTAAAATTTGTGTTTCTTCTAAAACTGTATTTGGGTACCTTTCTCTCATAAAGATAATTGTGGCTAGAATTATACTGTTTACAACGAACTACATTAGTATAACCACTGAAGACCGCCATGAAGTACATCGAAACATCTTTATGTATGTACCAGTTCAGGTGAGCATCCATTTTGTTTGTTTGTTTGTTTTTTAATTGTACTTGAAGAGATGCTGATAAAAAAAAAATTATATTGTTTCTGCGTTTTTGGTTGGGATGATTTTCTTTTGTGATTTTATACCAAAGCACTTAACTAAAATTTGTATAAATAATGTTCTCATTTCAATATTTCAAAGATAGCCACCTCTGCCAGGTATTACAATGAAAGAAATAGTAGTGATGGGTGGGTGTTTGTCTTACATAGTAAATATCCATGCTTATGGCCAAAATTATGCATTACCCAAAATAATTAAGATTTTTTATTTTTTTCTTCATTAAGTGTATTGATGATACAATTATTGCAATGTTTTTGTTTTCTGATTTATCATATTTGTATTTCTTTTGATGCAATAATGTAAATCCAAAACAGTATTGCCGTGTGTGTACCTAATTGGTATCTATTGCTCTGTTACTCTGCAGTTGCATTGTTTTGTACAGAGGCTCTGTGAATATCAAAACAATGCTTAATCAGCTTTGTTGTTAAAATTTAGCCTTTATTTTGTAGCATAGTGAAATACGGGTTGATGCAATAGTTTTGGGCACCATGTGCCAGTTGCCTATTGCTCAAAGAAAAAAATCCATATCTAATTTGTGTCATTCTTAATGGAAAAGCTTTTAAAAAGGGTAATTTATAATTTTTTTAAAATATTTTTAATACCAATAATGGATATGTGTATATATAAATGGTGAGGTAAAATTTAAATTCACTTTTTTCTGAACAGTTGGGGAGGAGAATTTGATGAGCGTTTTTTGATCAGCTTGGGTAATGAATTATCCAGTTAATTTCCATGAATACCTTAGGGTATATTTCTTTCTTTTCTCTCCTTTTTGTTGAATATCTTTTTTAAAGAAACACTGAAGTTGGCATAGCTTTAGCATCTTACTGCTGCTATTTAAGATTCAAGGTCAGTGCCAGAATTAAATATAAGGATACTTAAGAGATCACCATATTTAGCTTAGATCATTTCCTACAAGGAGCAGGTAGCCATCAAGGCTACACCAACACACTTAGTAATCCTGCTGGTAATCTATCCCATTCATTTACAAATTCTCTTGCTGAAAAATAGTGATGATTTGGTCTATGACATTCTCACTTCTTGCACATCTATATTGCTGTGCATTTGTCTGCAGAAATCTGACAGAACCTGACTGTTTGTGATCTTCTTAGAGAAGAGCTGTAGCATTGGTGCCATGCATGCTTGGAAAATGGCATCGAATTTCTGATGGCTGAAATTCTGGTGTAGGTTGTTTTTATGAAGAATTTTTTAAAACTTAGTCTGGTTTCTATACTCTTCAGTGTTTCTTTTGCTTATATTTTTTTAATGCTCAAAACTGCAATATAGAAAAAAATTGTATTGAGTATTGAAGACTTTTAGTCTCAGTAATTTTTTTTTTCCACATGCTTGTAAACTGTTCCAGTGATGTGAAAACCTGTATTTCTTGCATATGAAGATTAGAAAGTGTGATAGACAGCTTCTAGCAGCTTTGAAAGGCAGTTTTATTTGTTGTTTTGTTTTTTTTAATGATTCCTATCAATAAGATTCCAATTTTAGAAAATGAAAATTTGCTTTGTGTTGTCCTGCCAAAATGTGCGTAGGACCTGATGTGGAATTCTGTAAAGCCTTTAGAGGTAAAGATTCCAACTACTTCGCGCACTTCCTGCATAAAAGCCGACAACAATATCCATGACTTGTCATATAAAAAAAAACCCACATCCCTACTGTACCAGCTTCATCAGGAAAGCCAAGTGCATTGCGTACCAGCCTGCTGTAACAGAGAGCCAGAGTTCAATTGCTGAACTCAGTTTGTGGTGTGCAGCTCACTATAGCATGGTTTCTTCCTGCTATTTTGTACATAGGCTGTCAGCATAGTTTCCTCCCACAGCTAAATAGGAGTTCTGGTAGGGACCTTCTTGCTAGTTGGTAATACTAAGCTCCCATGAGGCACCGGCAGCAGGCTCATAAGCTAGCTGTAGATACTGATGCTTTCTGAAAAAAGTTGTCATCAGACACTGTATAACTAGAAATCACTTAAAAATATGTATATTTAACTTTTATGTGAACATATGAAATTGTTTACCTTTTGTTTGTATTTGCTGTTTTGTGTTTGTGTGTTTTTCTGTGCTTAATGGTAAATACATAATACAACAGATTGTGTGTTGTCTAAAATAACATTAAACCTGATGACAATTTTTTAAACATTTTTAGTGTGTGCATGTTTGTGACTGTACATGTAAACTTACTATACCACTAGTTTGATATGTTAATACTATACCAGTGACTACAAACAGTATTTTCCTTCTGTTTTATTTTATTTTTGTGATTCTGAATACTTTTAAATTTACATTTTTAACACACTCTTTTTTTAAAAAAAAATTCTGTACTATGATCTTGTTATCTACACCTTACATTACATTGATTCTGGAACATTGCCGGAGAATATTTTACAATATTGTAAATTAAAAGGAATAAAGAGAGAAAATCAATCTGTGCTTCGGTTTTACAGCATACAGCTAACCAACTGTTGTCGTTATCTTTTTTTGGCACCTGGATGTTGGTAAATATGGGCCGCCATCTTTAATGAGTGCCGTGAACGCGGTGTATTTTCTTACATTCAGGTACTGTGTGGATGCTGTCAGTTTTTGCAGCTTTTTAACATAGTTGTCAGAAAAGACAGACCACTTTCCTGTTCGGTGTTGGGTTTCCTGAAGAGGCAGTACAGGAGAATCTGTAGCCAGTGATGTCAGAAGAGGAAAGGCTGGTGGGGGCTACGCTTTTGTTTCCTACTGCTCTCGACCTGTCTGAGGTGATTCCAACATTTTGTGTGCTTAGAAAATACGTAAGGGAGTCTGAATGACCATGTTCCTTGGTCGTTTGCAACTTTAGGGTTTGATGATTGGGGCGTAAACCAGCTAAGAATATCAGCACTTCTGGGCATGACAAAATTGTAGTCATCTCTTGTTTGTTTGTTTTTTTTTTTTAAGGGCCTCCCTGCCCCGACCACAAATAAATCAAAGCTTAGGATTTGAAAATTTGAACAAAAAGGGGGAAGTTGTGTTGAGCAAGGATAAAGTTCTTTAGTGAGGGTCCAAAGTGAGAATGGCCTGACTGTGCGAGCTTGGCTGCTGCTACAGTGAATCTCTACGATATCGTGACCACTGGCAGAATATAGGGTCTGTGCAGCAGCTGTACGAGAGATCCACAGGCCTGTCCTGAAACAGGTCAGGCTTGTGAGTTCTTCAATGACTTCTAGCTGCACCTGTGTGCGATTGCTTTCATTAGTTAATGGGTCTTAAAATATTACCTGAGTGGGTGTTGGTGAGCCATTTTAATAATCTTTTTTTTTTTTTTTGTACATCTACAATAATGCTACTACTGTTTGGTGGACAAAGAGTGCCATAAACTTTTCTGAGTTTTTTACTGTGACCTAATGGCATCTGTGCAACAGCTACACTTTGTTTGTATGCAACCAGGTAAAATGAATAATTGGCATTAACTTTTCTCTTCCACATCCATATTTTCACTTGATTATGTAGGGTGTTAAGTCTGTGCTTGCTGCTTATATGGTTGTGGGTGCTAACCTTTGATCCCTGTTAGGTTTCAAGCGTGGCTTTGTAACGACTTTATTGTGCAAGTTTATTCTGAGTGCTCCGTTCCCTCCCACAGCCATTTCAAAACAGAGCTCTGGTAGGTTCCTTTGTTAATTTGGTATCATGCTAGATGTTACCTATGATTCCATTCTCTCCCACTCACCCTTCTCTGCCTGGCTGACAGGGTATGTAACCACAACAGTTCATTTGCATAGATATCATTTTCATGGCACTGAAGCTGGTCACAGGTCTTGTCTATATTAGGCAGCACAATTTTAATAATTTTTTTTTTTTTACAAGAGAAGGCAAGAAATGTTGCACTGCATTGAAAAAGAACTTAGGATTATTAAAAGAGTCCATCAGAGATGAATGACTTGGAACAATGCTGAGGGATAAGGGATATTAAAGAGTCCATCAGAGATGAATGACTTGGAACAATGTCCTCTGCTGAAAGGTAAGATTCCTTATAGTTCAAACCCAAATGTTGACCATGGGTACCCAAGTGGCCTCAGATCTGAAACGGGGAAAGTATTTTAATGCGAATTAGTACAAGTATCCCTGTTCAGCTAAACAAATTTTCATTTATTTTAGTTAAGGGGAAGTAACTCTATTTTTTTTTTTTTTATTAATGATTCTGGAATTTATTGTAACTACAATATTCAGCCTTTGAATAAAATACATTTTGATGGAATTGTGATTAATGTTCTTTAGCCCTGCAGGTAGAGCCCACAAAATATAGTTTGGCCCTTTAAGGCCAGTAGCCAATGTCCTAGCAAAATAAACCATAAAAAATATTTTGCCTTCACAGTAAAAAATTTTAATAAGTGTATGTGGGGAAGGGATTTGAAAGTATTCTTTGATGTGATAAAAGTTTGTTTTTAAAAAAGGAGTAATTGGTTCTTAATGAATTATTTCTTGGTCTCTAAATGTTTATCCATGACTTCTGGTGGGGGGGGGCTGTATTTAGACTGGTGTGTAAATTGGAATTGACTGAAGAAATTTACTTTAAACAATTTAGAAACAAGTATTTATGAACATTCAACTGTGGATAATTTGTGTTGTATGCCATCCATTTTTAATTGTTTAATTTAAATTTTCTCTCCTTAAAAAATAAGCAAAACTTTAAAGTCTTGCGCAAACTAACATTTTTAAAAACGTTTTTCAGTATAGAGCTTCCCTTTTTTAAGCCAGTGCATGTGTAACAGCATTGTGGCATTTTTATCTAGTGGGTTGTATCATTCGTTAGTCTGGCTAGCTTTCAACAACAACTCCACTATTTAAAACTGCTACCTTGTTACTTTGGATACGAGTATAACACCAAGGAAAAAAGAAGCGAAACTGTGACACTACTGGAGGGCTATAGAGAAGGCATGCAGGGGTCAATTTAGGGGCTGTAAATACGCTGATCCGTAAAATTTTTGAGTGGTTCTCCATCTCAAAAAAGAAGAAAGATGTGGTCGAAAGCGTGAAACAACGATGCAGTACTGGTAGAAAAAAAGAAATTGGAGACCAGTGACATGCTAAAGAAAAACCGGACAATATTGAAGTTCATGTGGCTTCAGCAACTGCATGGCATGTTGTCCTTAGGAGAAATCCCCACTGCTGCTCATTATCAGTCATTGAAACACTAGATGGAAAGGTATTTTGAGGTGGTTCTATCAAGTGACAGGTTTGCTCAAAGAGGGAAGAGTAATTTCTGAACTGACAATGTTCTACCTAGATGTCAGCAGAATGTTCCAGCAGGATCTTGAGAAATTTTGCAGACAAAACGACATGGAATGTTTAGAATGGCCTGGAAAATACCCTAAACTCTGCATGCAGATTCTCTATTGGGCCAACTACAAGGTGAGGCTGAAAGAATTAGACTGATAGCACAAACCACTTTCTCCTTTTGTAGTACAATGGGGTTTGGTGGATTCTGCACCAAAGCTCATTGCTGTACTTCATTAGGGCAAAAGGCAGATAGTCATATGAAATTTAGCATAAAGTCTTAAGTGTAATTGAATAAATGTGCTTTTGACAAAACATTTGAATGTGTTCGTGTTAATTTGGAAAAGGCTATCAAAAATGTCAAAAGCATGAATCACTAACATTAATTACTATCAGATGTCTGTTGGTGTTTCATGTCAGTGGGATGGGTCACTAAGCTACGAACATGGACTTCTAGGACGAGCAACTTACTGTATACTTGCATTGCATATGCACCGCCGCAGAAATGGTTCGTGTTTTCAGTGCACTTCAAATTGCAGCGATCTTCATGCTTGAGGACTTTCTTGAAGTTCAGCCACGTCCCGCAGTAGCAGGCATTCCTGCGATAAACCAACAGACAAAGGTACTTGTCAGAATCTTCATGTGGAAAAGGAAATGTCGCAACCTATTACCAATCCACCATAATAAGCACAGATCGTTCTAGAACGTGTCCACAAAACATGATTCTGATGAGAAACTCTGGCTGTTTGAGTTTTTTTTTTTGTTTTTTTTACAATAAAACTTTTTTGCCAATATGTATTTTGACACTTAATTTATTGGAGAGTGTACAGCAAGCTACAGTAATGGTGTTTTAAGCAAAAAAATCTTGTTAAAGGCTATCACGGAGGACTTATCGCTGAAGAATTTAATCAGCCATTCCTGCTATTGTGGCTTTTAGCAATTGGAACACAGACTGGTTAACTTACCCCCTGACCACGCCAGCATACTTGTATCTTGGTTTCCGCTTACACTGGTATGAACAGCGAGAGATGCTCATCACCCTCTGGGACACTTCCTTCGTGGTGCTCAGGTTAAACACATTCCATTTTTTGGACCGCTTGGTGTCATAAAAGTAGAAACATCCTTCGTAAACACCTGGAACAGGTAGAAGTATGGAGCACTTTTACAAGCTCTGATTCTCCCACCCACCCAAGGGGGGAATCCGCATGAGCAGCAGTATGGCCATCAGTGGTACATTTGTCACTGAATTTTGTCTGATTGTCTGATTACTTAGTGATACTAGAAAATGTTGCTGGGAGACATAACTATTGTCTTTGCTGTCTCCCGATAAGTACGAATGCAGTGGCAAGTTTGTGCTCACTTGTGATTAGCTTTTTGGTCTTTAATTCTAGTTCCTTTCCAACTGTGAATGAGTTCAGAAATTTCAAGAGCTCGGCAACCAGTCTGAAAGGTAGTGAACAAAATGGCAATCAGGGCACATCTCAGAGCCATCACGCATTGCAAAGGTGCAAGTAAGTAGCTCTTTCTATTTTAAAGTCATCTTCGTGATTATTAGCGTGTAGTATTCAAGAGAAATCTCTTCACGCAATCCAATTTTGTTACTGCAGCCAGCAGTAGTGCATATAATAGCTATCATGTCCGTTATTAGTGTTGTGCTGTTAACTTATTTTGTGAGTTCGTCAGCAGTACATAAAGAGAGACAGTAAAACAACTTTGAGAACCTTCTTTTACTTTCAGAATAACTCGCCTGGACACACACACACACGTGCACGTAGCCTTTTGTTTGTTTATTCATCTATATAAAAAGCAGGTGAGGGTGGCAGAGCTCAAACCCTGCCCAGGTTTGGCAAGCCTCCCTGCTGCTCTTCACCGGCCAGTCTCACACTGGTTACTTCTCTCACCTAAAAGTTGGAGAGTTCCCAGTAAGGATTTTCCTGCCAAAGTCAGAAGTGTAAGGCTGTGGCAAAGCGTCCCAGCTGATGTCGGCGGCAGTACACCAGGATTATAGATGTCAGTGTACGACGACAATTATAATGCATTCCAAGTGAAAAAGCCACGATTCCACACACTTATTATTATCATCACAGCATTAATGACACAAACACAAGACTGGTGCATGCTACTATGGAAGAGTGTGTCTAAAATTACATGTCATGTTCCATTGTTATCCACAGAGTGGCGGGGGGTGAGTTTGGCTGGAAAATGTGGCAGACCACAGGAGACTGTGCAGCAGAAAGCCAAATTTGTCAAGACAAAGTCAGACAAGACATTACAGAGGAAGTGCTGAAAGGTGGCATCACACAGTGAGCCTCTTAAACTGTAAGTCAATTCATCCGTTTGTTTTTGTTCAGCAATTTCAGAATGTAGGGGCAATGTACAGATTAACCAGATATCGCCCCCAGCCAACTTTTGTGAACCAACAAAACTCTGCAGGACAAAGATGACATCCCCAAAAAGAAAACATTGCATGAGGCATTTATGTCAAAAACAACAACCTGGGTAAGATTACCTTCATTCTCAACTCACTGGCAGGATCATAACTTTGACAACAGCCCCTTCCCTCCAACAAACCTGGGCTTTAATCTGTGTGACTACTACTTATGAGAGTACCTTAAATAGCAAGTCTACCATATGAGATAGCTCGCAGGATTGTTGATGACCTGAAAACCGATCCAGGATTGATACATGGTATGCTTTAATCAGAATGGCGGTCATATTGAACATGTCCTTACATAACTTTAGACTTTACTCTGTAGCAGTACATACCAGTTTTACATTTGTGTCATTAAATAGTTAATTGGAAATAAATCATGGTATTTCATCTGGAACACCCTGTAGATAGAGCAAATATGAACGATTGAGAAGTAATTTTGGTAATGTTTGGGATAAAAATTGCAGTCAGAAACAGAATTTATTCCATATCCAACCCATTCAAAATCTTTTAAATAAAGGTACATTAGAAATGTGTGGCTGTCACTCCAGAGTTTCCCATCATCTGAAACACATAGGCTCAGATTTAAACAACAGCAACAAAAATTGTTGGTCTTCCTCTTTTGGAGTTTTTGTTGACAAAACCATAGGCTTTCACTTTTACAATGCTACTGATGATATAAATAAATATTTTCTTGAAGTTCATCATCCAGTGTGGCCATTTAAGTGTATAGGGAGTCAAAGTGTAACAAGATGGGCTAACTATTTGACCAATTCACATAAAAGCAACAGTCTTTTTTCTGAGCCTCACTTTTTATGTTTGCCAGATTATCGGAGTATAAAAGGTATTTGGGTAACAATTAAGACGACAAACTAAATTTTGAACTTGATCTATCGTTGTTTTTTTTTTTTACTCCCATCTCATAAACTGTAAGAGCTGCTCGTGTGTTTGTATTGTAATTGGGCACAATTCTTATTCTGTTGATATTTCTCTTATGCTATAAACTGCAGAAATTTAAAATCCATTTTAATGCATCTGGTTCCTATCTGTTGATAATTTAGAAAGCTTTCCCACAGTGCAACGCTATAATTTGCAATTGCTTACAAGAAGTCTGCAAATCTTCAAAAGCAGATTTGAGGCTAATCCTTTTGTTGCTTTTTGGTTTTTTTTTTTCTTTATTTCCAAGCGTTTTACTTCATCTGCCATGTTTATTTGATAGCTAAATGTTTGGAAGAATCGGCAATGATTGGAAATTAGTAATGAGCTTACAGCATTGTATTGTGGGAAGGTCTTCTAGCTTACTAGCAGATAAAAGGGCAGATTTCTGCCTGGACATTTTGCAGAGAAGTGAATCTCGCATACAACAAATGATGCACTATAACCACCCCCCCCACCAGACACAATGGACTTTGTGCATTAAACAATTGTTATAAAAAAAAGTGAATTTTTGTGGTGGAAGTAATAATTAAAAGAAAACAAAACATTTTAAATAAATTTGTACATTTTTTTTAAAAAAAGGGAAAGATGGTCTAGCTAACTGAGTTCTGCAGCTGAAACAATCATATATAAATATATCATTGTTAAAACTAAATTAGAATGGATAGAAGGCATGACTATGCACTAGAGACAGGACAAACAGAAGTTTGAGGTTTCTAAGTCTCTCAAAATCTAAATATTTCCTTTGATTCGTCGGATGATGTTCTCAGTAACATTGGACAAACAAAATGCATCACTCACCTAGTGGAGTTTCTCTGAACACAGAATATGTAACAGCTGAAAAAGAAGAGGTCCGATGTATATTCTGGTGGTGTGTTATTAGAGAAGAAATTAGTGATTCTGTTAAGTTAATGTGGTGGTCTATGGAAACAGCAACAAGCGTCTCCTCCCTGATGATTAATATTGGAAGTATTCCCACCCTTCTGGAAATAAGCATGGGGATAGGCCCCCCCCAACTCCAGTGATCTCTCTCTCATGCTTTCCCCTTTTAATTGTAAGGGTTATAGTATGTATTCTCTGTGCTAGTGACTATAACAGGTTGTTCGGTGATCAACTTGCATCTCAGTTCATAGCATTCATTGCATTGCGGAACTGTTTTCAAAAAATTAGCATCTGATAGAAACTTATCAGTTCCACACGACAGTACTTTAACCATTTACCATGTCTTTTTTTTTACCGTACACCACCAGCCTAGAAGCACTAGTCAGTATCTTATCTGTGTTGAATTGGTTGTATAATACACCTGCAACTCAAAACACATGGGGCTGGGTACAGATTTGTCGTCATGAAGAATTATAGTAATGAGAAAGGGTACTAAGTGTTAAAATCCCTGTAGCTCAGCCTGTGCTAAGTTAATACAGATTTGAATAGTAGTGGGATGCAAATATACAAAGGGTTTGAAAAATGTTTAGAGAAACCACAAAGAGGCTTCTGCCTAGATGGACTCTGCTAACATTAAGAGTGTGATGCTTGTTTTAATGGTGGTGTTTGTTTTTTTTAAGTCCCTGCCTGCCTGCGGAGTTTAACCAAGATTTTGAATTTTTTTAAATTCATTTTTCAATTCTGGAAAATAAACTGTCTAAAAACTGTTTTTGATTCTCCCATTTATGCTGAAAACTTGTTAATATCTTGATTCTATAAAATCCTGTTGAATGGGCTAATAATGTAACTTTTGGTATGTAAGGAATAAATATTGTGAATCTTCCACGCTAATAATTATCTTCATTTTATGGCAGGTCTCTTGGAAATGATCCTTAAAGCTGATATCTTACCATATATCTGTATTTTCCACCGACCTCCACAGGTAATGTCTTTATTGAGACAAGGCATGTTACATTCAGAGTCTGGCACTTTTGGATGCACTCCGATAATGTCACCGCACCAGCACTGGTTCCTATAAACAATGATTCAAGTCCCCACAGTAGCAAATTCTACAGATTAAGCATTTTGCAACAATACGCTAGCTTCTATTCATGCTGCTCTACAGATGAAATTTATGTATCTCAGCATTATTTTTGGAAGTACTTCTTTTTTCGCAGACCTTAAGAAAAATAAAATTATAATTTTAATACTACTTGTAAAATGGTTATAAATTAACATGCAAGATATTTTATTACAAAGTTTGGTTTGAAATTAAATATAATAAAAGTATTTATATGAGATATCTCGTGTTTAGATTTATAAACATGCATGCAGTAGAAAATTCCTCTAAATTTAGTTTTAGATAGAGATTTTAGCATTTTTTTTCAAAAAAAAAACAAAGAAATGCACATGAATCAAATGGGTACAGGAGAGTTTATCTGCAGGAATCCATTAAACAACAAACATGCATCATAGTGGGAAGAGTGATCTTAGCTATTTTAATCAATTTCTTTATCATGCATGCGTCATGGTAAAAGAACATGCTACCCAAAGGAATTCAGTACAACAATCGTGTATGCAAAGAGACCAGGAAAACAAGTGATAAGTATGCTTCGTGTTTAATGAGCATGTTGCCGGAGAAGTTTATCAGAATAAATTAAAGAATGCTTCATGGTGAGAAGACAGATCCCACCAAGGAAATGCAGTAAGCCAGATTAAGATGCATGCTTTATGGTAAGGATGTGGATCTTACCCAGAGAAATTTATTAAAATACGAAGAGGTTAAGATGCATGTTGTTTAACGAGAATGTTGCCTATCTTATCTGGAAGATTTCACATGATATGGATGCATGTTCTGGGGAACAAAAATAGATTTACCCATTTTCAAGTCCAGCATATATTCGGAACCTACTCCTGCATGACAGCACACACTTATTGATCATCATCCATGATGTTTCACTGAAGATGTATGGCAGGTGCCTTTCTTTGCTTGAGTCCTTGTAGCAGGCTACATATATTCCTGGAAAAAAAAGTGTGAACAGACTAACTCACTGAAACAATTACTAAAGTGGCTGGAGAATAATAAACCCAAGATTTATGCATACCATTAATGATACAACAGTATTCAAACTGCAGTCTTAATGTTAAATTTAATTTCTGTTTATAATTCTATTAAAAATATTAAATTAAAATCATATTTTAACTATATCTTATATGAAATTGAGAAAAATCAACAAAGGTTTCATGATCAATATCTGTCAATTAGGACATTGATTTACCTATTCAGTCTTGAACTTTTTCACAGAGATAATGAATTGTTATTACTCATTGTTGAAACTTTAAATAGATTTTACTTTAAATTAAAAAGGCTAACTCTCAATGAGACAATTTCGGCTTAACCTTAACTAAGGTTTTCTACCATCCTCCCAAAAACAAAGCTAGTGTTCAAATTATCTCTGCTACATCTACCAAATCAAAACACGCATTGATTATGGTCTGGTTTTCCCAAACGTTTGTAGAATATCGTTTTGTTCTACATACCATATCTGCTCTCTTTCTTTTTGGGTGAGAGGAGAACTGAAAAATAGAATTTACATACCTAAGAAAGCTTTGGAAAATGGTCAACAGGGGACTGGTCTGTCTGGAGAGGTTCTACTGATGCTTCAGCTTTAGGACATTTAAAGCAAGCGAGAGATACGACCAGTGAGATGGGGAAGAAGAAAATGAATTTAAAGGAGAAATATATTAAAATGGCAATAACTGTGAAATAATCCCAGTAAGTAAAAAAAATATTTTTTTTTAGAGAGAGAATAAGAGAAATTTCTTCTTCATCTCAAAAGCCGGTCTTCGCTGAAGAGAATCTTTTGAGACAGGCTTTGATGTTGCCATTAAAAATACAAAGAGAATCACAATTATAATCACTTAGCTGGCTGTTTAGATATAAAGCTGTTTGTTTTCTTTCTAATTCAAAGAGCAAGTCTAGGGTGAATTGAAAGTAGACAAGACATGCTCCATTGACTTGATCTGGGAGCTTAGCGTGTAGAGCAGCTGGGTTATTCAGACAGGGTATTTATTGGGGAAGAGATGTATCTTCAATGGCCATAGTCTACAAAGAATAAAACCAGGTGAGAAAACAGTAGAAGGTAGGAATATCACCACTACTGTTGTTCACTTGTTCCCAGAGGTATCAAAAGAGGCATTTTGTTTGTTTAATTTTTTCACCTTGTGTTCCTAGAAGGTCAAAGCCCGCCACACGCGCAAGCCTCCGGCTACCAACGGTCAGGTGCTGAGTTACGCATCTTAAATAGAACAACAGTAACTAAGAGGGGAGGATTTTGTTATTTAATCACTGGAGAATAAATGTCTGTCTTAATGGTATCCCCTTCCCATCGTCTTAGAATTGAGAAATGTCACAAGTGGCCAGAAGATGTGAAGTTAATCGTTACCTGCAACGACGACATGAGTGGCGCTTGATGATACAGGTAAATTATTAGAAGAAAAAGAATTGCTCATCAACTAAGTTGTCTGTTTATCGACAGGCTTTAGTGATCTTTTGAGACAGGTGTGTACAGTTGTGATAGATGAGATCTGACCCAGGTCATGGGTTACAGTAACCCGCTTTACGTTTCCTATCCTAACAGACATCTACAGACACACACACACACACACAGAGCTACCATGATGATGCTTTGAATTCTTCTAGGGCTGCCTGAACAATAACAACAAAAGAAGTTGGATATTCCACTATTGTTTTATTCTGTTTTGGGGGGGATCTCTGCCAAATGTTCTGAATAAATACAAGTTTTTCCATTCCAGAATCACATCATCATCATTTCAGTTACGTCCGAGTCAGATACATTTATAGAGCACACAATCAGTATTTTATATTCTGTAATACATCATTTAAGCAACTATTACTCTACCAAACTGAAAAAAAAAACAACAACAAATCAGCAGCTGGACATTATATCCCACCCACTCCCTATATGTGTGTACACAATTTTATCATTATCTTGGCTGTCGGTTAATAGCCAACCTAAAATCCCCTTTTCTGTTTGACCACACTTTGCCGTGGCCTATGGTTCTCTGTGAAGACTTGTATCAGAACTTCAGTTTTAGTTGTGTGTTAGCACCTGCTTCATTGGTTTGCTGTAATTCTCCATCTGTCTAACTGTGGTGGTGATTTTAGTTGCTGTATGGCATCGCTCATTCTGCGCTAGTGGTTTTCTGTTTTCTCTGGTCAGGTTTCACAATAGGTTTTCTTTTTTATTTTTGGTGATGCTTTTCATGTACATGCTGTATCTATGCCAAATCGGTTTCTTGTTCAACAATAGTCAAATTTACATAGTTCATCCAACCCAAATATATTATTATTATTATTATTATTATTATTATTATTATTAATTATCTACATTTAGTTGAGGAAACTTTTTGTAGTATTGAGAATTGGTTGTAATGTAAAGCCATCGATTGGTTCATCCAAATTGATCAATGATCAATTATGATTGGTCTTCATAAGAGATAAATTGGCCATTGATACAACAACAAAAGTTTGATCTTTTACAAGTTTAGCAATATAAAAAAAAATCGCATGACCAGAATGAACCAACCATTTCTTCTTTTCCTAGGTCAAGTTGAAATAATGGCTATCACAACACTGTTGGGATGAGATTTCGATTGCTAACTTGATTTTGCGTCTTAAATCTAATAATCTATAGGTTTCTGGAAATATGTAGACATTTAAAAACTTATGGTTGTTCGTTAGATAAGGACTGAAAGAAAGTGGAGATTTAATGAAAAGTAAACTACTTTTTTTTTCTTACGGTATAGCTGGAGGCTTTTCCCAGATCCTCCACAATATGTTTCTTTGTCTCCAGGGCAGTTAACCATACAGTATTTCTCATTTGTCTTCTTATATGTCACATAATTCTGTCCACACGAGCACTTTTGCCTGAGTAATGTAAATCAACTAATCAAACAGCAAACAGGTTTTGAAGACAAATCTCATGCCACATTAATTGAATCCTTTCCCTGGAATGCATCACTTTAGAGATAAAATTACAACAAATAACAATAAAAATTGAGACATACTCATGCACAGATGAGCAGGAAGTCTCAGAACTTACATAAAACCCCTGTCCTCCCAGAGTTCCTATTTAACACATTATTAAGCATGGTTATTTTTTAATGTGGTATGGTATACAATATCTACAGAAATCTGTGGTTTGTATCTATGTTGCCTTGCTTTTTGAAAGTGCTAAAGAGAAAAAAAGTGCCACTTATCCATCTTTTCCTTATCTTTTAGAATTTGTTCGAATAGAAAGTTTTAGTTTTGGTAAATGCTCAGAATAACTTCAATCTTTCATTTCCAAAAACTTAGCAAAATGACTTTGAACCCTCTTCGAAATGTCAGCATCCTTAACAAGGAACGGGAACCAAGTCTGCACCACATACTGTAAATATGGCTTAACTAAAGCTATAAAAAGGAAAATAGATGCTTTTGGAGTCTTCATTGGAATAGTTCTGTTCAGTAACCTTAAGATTCTATTTTCCTTATTTACTATCTGGCTACTTATCCCATTTCAAGTTATACTGAGTATTAAACCAAAATCTTTCTCTTCAGTATTCTTAATAAAACTATCTTCCAGGCTACAGGCATTGTCATGATTACCATGGCTTATATATTATTTTATCTACACTCAGAACGCAGAAGTTTATTTGCCACTTGGCGGCCCAGTTAGACAATACATTAAAAAATTTTTTTTTGGAGTTGACTAACATCAAATTTAGCATTAGAGCTCCACTCTATAATTTGACATCATCTGGAAACTTCTTTCAACCCAATATAAATCTCATTAACACAAATAGAAAAAAAAACAACCTTGGAGTACTCCACTGACAACATCTAAAGCGACTCGTTGCTTTGTATTTGATAAATAATTTGAGAGCCACAACCACAATAAAAATTTCCACCAAAAGCATCTTAGTATAGTCCAGATAAATTATACCAACCACCACACCCTCATTAACATGGAATTACACCGTCATTCGTAGATTCAACGAGATTTTAAGATGGGAACATCCATTTTGAAACCCATGCTAGTTATCTACACTACATTTTCCTGTTCCATGCAATCCTTAAGTTTATCTTTAATAATTGATATTAATGTTTTACTTATAATGCTTGTTAAGTTAAATGATCTAATTTCGTGGTTCACTTTTGATATTTCTTTTTTAAAAAAGGGGTAAAATGTTAGTAACTAGCCAATCTGATAGCCCCTTGCCAGAGAAACAAGTCTGGTTAAAAATCCAAGTCTTAGAATCCTGGAGACTAATAATGCCAGTCAGTACCCAGGGAATTTTTCTAACTTAAGGTCAGCTATCCGAGCTTTCTGTTATGGTAGTATCATTAAGCTCTGAGACTCTTATAGTTTCTGCTTGCAGTATACAACTGTTAAATGCAGTAGCAAGAATGGTTTAATAATTGGGCCATTTCTACAGTTCCTCTGACTAGAAATCGGTTAAGTTTGGAGTTAATGTTAACTGCTAGTTGATTTTTCAAAAGATTCTTCTGCTGCTTTAAATCTATAACTACGGCACATTCCTTCTGAAGAATCCTATATTGCTGTACGTACCCAAGGTATCCTGAATTTATTACCTCCTTAGATACTCTTTCCTAAACAATGCTGATAATTCTCCTACTATCTACCTAGGTCAATGGTTGTTACTTTTATGAATTTCCTAAGGAATGCCACAGTATGACCGTTTGATCAAGTGGACTTCAATGTACCCCAACTGGCGTCTACACTAAGCATTTCAGGGAGAGCTGAATCCTAGTCAACAACATGTGGAATGTCTGATAACAGACCAATGTTACATTTACCAAAATCCTTGTCAAACTTTAAAAAAAAAAAAAAACTACAACCAAAAGAGTAAAAAATATATCTACCATCCTATCATCACTAATCCCCTAATGGTTCATAGATGCTATTATCGTGAATAATGCTGGGATTAGAAACAAATGCAAGATTCAGTGAGAAATTTTCTCTGGTTTCATGATTTGTGTTGAAAAATGCCTTCTATAGTCTGCAGATGTTGAACTAGCACATGTCCCAATGAGAGTCTGGAAAATTTAAGTCACCATTACTAATACTGTTATGGTTGCTAAGTACTTGGATCATATAGCTTGAGAAATTATCATCATCATCTGAACAACTAAGGCTAAAATAAAATGATCCAGTGATAAGGTCCCCCACAAAGTTTAATTCAAATACCTTCCTTATACTGATCTGTAACCCTCATACAAACCAACATTAAAACCAAATTGTGTAAAAATCTATGCCGCATTCTATCTTATCTATCCCTACAAAATAACCATTTATTTCTGTATCGGGATCTTTGAATGACAACATATTTCTGTAACTCTTAAAATGTTGGCACGTTAATTGTTTGAGAATAATTTTAAATGATCGTTTTTACTCTTGGCATTGATGCAATAGATTTTGAATTTAGACGATAAATGGCAACCTTCCTCTGTACCCTCTCCCAACTATTAGTTTTCCTGAATAGTATGGACTTAATTGCCCAAACTCCTGTACACTACATCACAAAATACCTTACCTCCAACTGGGATCAGATACTGTTATACCTATTTTTGCTAAAGCATACATCTGAGACCAACACAAATAGTCACCCATAAAGTCCCAATACCGATCCTATCGAAAACTCGACTATATTTATAATGGTTTAAAAAGAATAGATTACTTTCTTTCTCTCTCTCTCTCTGGAATATTGTAGAGTCACACACAAGACCATATAATGCTGTTGGCTCCCAGTGGCTCCATTATATCAAGGGACTAATGCAAGTTGGATTATTTACATACAATGTGCTTTTCTTTTCAACAATCTATGGATAGTATACCTATAATTCATTTCTGCCTTTTGCATATTTATTATTTATAGAGGATGTGATGAGTAGTTTAGATCATTGGTGTTCAGCAATGTAGATTTTTTTTTGTTATTTTTTTAATTTAAAATGTCCTCCATAATAGTTTGCAATTTTCACCTAAAAGAAATATTTGGTAAAAAAGAGGAAAAAAAATTGATTAAAATTGTTTGTTTCTTTTTTGGTAAATATCTTCATAGTGATGTCCATTCTTTTATAAAATGTGTGCACACAAGATCTCTATGCCTTCCGTGGCAGAACAATTTTGCTGGACTGCACTACTTATCTTGTCAATGGCTGTGTCTAACAATGCATTTTTTTAATAGGTAGAACACCTGACTGACAGGTTTGTTGGCTAGTTTGCATACCCTTTTCGGATGGCAGCGTATGGGTGACCGTTTTGGCGACAGTTTTCCATGCAAGTGTCAAGGGTCATCTTGGACAATTCAAGCTTTGCATAAGGTAATCCAATTTTCTTTTCACTGGAGTAGAAGCAACCAAGATATTTGGCTGAGAAAAACAAACAAGGAAATACAAATGAAATTCAGCTGACCATTTGATGCCAAGACTGGCTAAATCTTATATTCATTCACAATTGTCATGCATATTCTAAATGCTGGAAAATTTCTGGTAAGTTTATGCTGAATTATTTTTTTTATTAGTTCAGTATTCTTTCTTAAAGGTGGCCCTATAATATTCAAGATATAACCTGTATATAACAGAACTCAAATATCTTTGTTTTGAGTATGAAAGTTTGGTTAATTATTCCTAGTATTCTTTTGGCCATTTGTTACCAGCTGTAATGCAATGCTCTTCATATTTTAATTTTCCGTTGATGATAATGAACTGGCATGTGTAAAAAGAATGTCTTGCACACCTATTGCAACTTGTTTGTTTTTACTTTGTTATATGTTGCAAATTTCCATAGATAATAATCATTTGATCTTGGTCCAAAAGATTACCTGTATATACAGGTGTGATGGAGAAACATTAGAAAAGAAATTGTTTGTCACTGTATTACGTTTGTTGTTTTTTTATTTTAATATGTTACGGTTTGACAAGGTTCTATTCTGAGTTCAGTATTGTTTTCAGTATTTATTAAAACTTTGAAAGAGAACTTTCTAATGAAATATGCATTTTTTCTTCAAGGTATAGAAAAAAAATATTAATAAAAAATAAAAATATCTTAATATTCTGCATGTAGGTGAAAAAATATATTATTAATTGGGTTTTCCTCATGAATATACTGTTTATTACTTCATAAGTAAAGAAAAATTCTGTTTCAGTCTGTTCAGGTGTCCTTAAATATTCATGAGCAGAATCACAAATATTGAATAGAATTTTTTAAAAAAATCTCTTGCAATATATAAACTGTTTATGATATTTTATCAAGTGAAAATTAGAATCTGGAGAATTGATAACAATGAAGAAAGACACTGAATATTAAGGGTCAGTTGTTATGGAGGGGAAGTCAGTTATAAAACAGTCAGCATACTTTTAATGACTTCTAAATGAGTTGGCCAGTATGTCTGCTTCTGTGGCATGGAAATGTTTTCTTAACTACAGTGGCAGACAAAAATTTCAGAATGATGGCAGAACAAACATAAATTGGCATGTAATATATGTAAAAAGAAACATTCTGGCTCAGGTATTACACTGATAGAAGAGAACTCTCTAGTTCTTTCTAATGACATATGCATCAATATGATTGGTGGTGCATATTTTGCATGGCAACAAAAGCTTTAAAAAGAATTTAAATATTTGAAATTTTCTCACACAAATCCAATTTTCAGAGACTACATGAGATAAACAGATCAAGAAAGCATTTGGTCACATAACCATAGACATCAATTACAGCCCAATAGCATTTATGCATGGAGTTCACAAAAGGAATACAATGGTCTATGCAAATATTATCCAAAGTCAACTGAATAATTTGGAACAATTGATCCAAATTTTGAGGCTTTTTCATCTTAAAATATTTGCCTACATTGATCCATATATGATTCAAATTAAGGCTTTCAGTGGGCCATTTAGAACTGGAATTTTCTGATCTGTGAGATACTGCTTGGTGATAGCTCCTCACACCAATAATTTGCTTAAAAATTTTATTATTGTTATTTTTTAAATAAAAGATGTTTCTGCTGCTGCACCAACTGAGCACATAAAATAGTTCTTTTTTTTTTTTGCCAAAATATTTTTTAAAAAAATCTCAATTATGCTGGGGGTCATTGCTCCACCCCCATTGAAAAAATTCAAATCCAGCCCTGCAACCATCTGATTTAAACCTTTGGAATGCGTGATTTATCAGACCAGAGCGCCCTGGCCCAAATTTCCTGGGGTCCAATGGAGATAGTCTTGGTGAAGCCCTTTGATTCTTCAAGGAAACAAAGGGTTTCTTGGCAACACACCTGATCAATTTGAAAAAAAACAAAGCCGTCTCTGGACAGTTCTTGCAGAGATCAGTAGATCCACGAAATTCTTTGAAATGTCTACGGATGTCTTGTGCCAGTCCATTTTGGACAGCCACTTGATTTTCTGATCAGTCCAATCATCATTTTTTGGTGGTCTGCCACTTTTTTGGAATTCAATGGGGCCAGCCCATTTGTTTATATAGCTTCTAGGCTAAATCACAAGCTGTTATGAGTGTTTCTCCTTGCACAACTCCATGATCCAAATATGTTCTGATGGACTTAGACTGCCTTTTATACTCATAGTAAAATGCTTAAAAGGTTATACAGTAAATCCCCCTCATATCGCGGTTCAGTTTTCGCGGTCCCGCTATTTCGCGGTTTTTTCTCTAAGACCTATTCATTTCCATATCGCGTATGTTTTCGCAATTTCGCGGCATTCCGTAGCATTGTTTATGAGTTTAAATCTCCGCTGATTGGCTGTTCTGTTTTAGAAGCATCTCGCTGCTTCGCATCTCGCAGGGAGAAAAGCTGTTCGCCTTGCTGTTTTATTGATAACCCCAAGGATGCCACCAAAACGCCCATCATCTAAGGCTTCTGGTGAGCCAAAGAAGAAGAGAAAGTTCTTGACGATTCAGGAGAAGGTGGAACTTCTCGATATGATAAAGGAAGGACAGAGTTACGCTGCCATTACAGTATGAATGAGTCAACGGTTCGCTACATCAATAAAGATGAGAAGAATATCAGGGCAACCGCTTCGCTGTGCATCAATGAAGGTGCAAAACGAGTTGTTTCTATCCGCAATAAAAACATCGTCAGGATGGAAACTGCCTTGGCTTTTTGGATCCAAGATTGCCAAAAGAAAAGCATCACTTTGGATGGTAACATCATCAGGACCAAGGCAAAGAAGTTGTACGCCACTTTTGCCGATCAAAGAGGTTCCAAAGCCGAACTGTCAGACAGCGACAATCCTGATGATCCTCAGCCTTCTACATCTTCATCAGGAGACTTTTCTGCCAGCAAGGGATGGTTTGACCGCTTCCAGAAGCGCTTTCAGTTGAAGAGCATTTCATTGCAAGGTGAAGCTGCATCTGCCGACAAAGAAGCTGCTGCAAGATGTTTTCCATTGCTCTTGCTTTCTCTCAATATCTTTTGTGTGTTTAAATGTGTTTCTATTGTTTTAAAAGTGTGTTTAAAGACCTTAAAATGCACTTAAAAGTACCGTAAAAGTTATAAAAACATGCCTAGGGTGTATTTAAATAGGGTATTTCTATTTCGCGGATTTTCACTTATCGCGGGTGGGTCTGGAACGTAACTCCCGCGCTGGAGGAGGGAATACTGTACATTATTTTACTGTATTGTATTGGTTGTCCAAAAAAAACACAAGCATTTGACATTGTTGTTCTTGAACTCTTCTTGCCATAGAATTCCATCATAATGTAAGAAAAGCGAGCATTTGCAAATATTTACTACTGATCATGTTGATGTTGCTGTATATGCCATTTGAAAAACCAAGAAATTGCTTTTCTATCAGTGTAATGCTCATACATGGCAATTTGTGTTTGTTCTGCCTTCATTCTTAAATTTTTTTCCATCACTATATATACGTAGAAACCTGTTTTAGGTTCTAAACACCCCTGTTCTGTTGGTGATACTTTTTCATGTCTGTATACAGATTTATATTTATATAATATTTATTCAATACTAGTTTGTGTATATATATAATTCATGGTTTTAATCCAGTATAGATGTATGGCTTATTGGCTAACTAGTATTTGCTGTGAATTTGTATTATACTTATGCCGCTATGTTTTATAAAAGTTTGCCATTCGCGGTTATCTATAGACCACCATTTTCTTAAATACATAAATAAATACAGTCTGGTGTACAAACTGCTACAGCTGTTGTGAATTCATCTGAGTAAATGGCAGTTATTTATTTCCAAATTCATCAGTTAAATATTGCTGTTTTATGGGTTGAAGGGTTAATACTTACCTCCATCAACAGTCCTGGATGAAGCTGGTAAAACAAAGAAACATTGTGAAATAAACAGATGTCTATCAAAGTTGCTGACAAAATGAAATAAACTCTTTAAAGCAATAGATTTAAAGTTTGGTACTTTTCAAACATGGACTCACAACCGAGAAGACTGCAAACATTTGCATCATAGTTGTGCATAGAGCTGAATAGAGTTTGGCTGTCCATCATAGTTGTGCAAAGTGTTATACAGGGTGTTCGGAAAGCCACTGTGCACTTTTCTAATCATGTTTTTTTTTTATATTTCAGATTTTGATCCCAATATGGTTTTAACAACTGAAGAACCTGTATTGATGCTAACGGGGGTCACTTTCAACATTGTTTATAATTTTCATTCATATTTACCTCCTGTATTCTATATTGAAACATGTCTGTTAATAAATATATAAGTTCACAGTGACTTTCCGAACACCCTGTATATGGCTGTGTGGCCTCATTCTGACATTACTATTTTCATTACTCGCACTACAAAATGGCAGTCCTTAAAGTATAATATGAAAATAGTTGATTTTATCTTGTGATAAATATAAAATTTTGTTTGGCCATTTATTTGTAATTTCAACATTGAAACTGAATTACTGATAGTAGTATTTTGTTAGAATCTTTTCATTCAACTCTTTTGTATAGAAAAGCATAATGTGCGTTTTTTTTTGAGAGATATTCGCTGTAGTAGAGAGATCTAGATACTACAGACTTACCAAAACAATGGAGAATACCATCAAGCCATAAAAACCAGAAAACTATAAAAGAGAGAGAGAGAAAAACAAAAGCATTTTTAAATTATTATTACATTTTGTCGATGTATCTTTTCTTTTCCTAACATTTTACGTAAGAATAACAAAGGGGGGAGGAAAAAAAAAAGCATCAGCTTTTGATAAAAAATTATTACTGTCAAGACAACTTTAATTTAACTTAATAAAGAAAAATAAAACAATGGTGACGCTAAGAAATACTAGTAAAGGAAATATTCAGATACCACTGTAAAAAAAAAAAAAAAAAACTTTTTTATTTATCAGGCTTCCGGAGCACGGAATGTATACCGTATATAGCGCGGTTGTCGTTCTTGGATACTTTATGTATCCGTGGTGACAGCGGTCAGATGAGCCTTCATTCACCACTGGCATAGCGAGGGAAAGAGACTGCACGGGCTCTCACAATTGCGTGGCCCTTCCATATACTTTCCGAGGCGGCCCTTTCTCGCTACGTTTCCGGTCCTTATTTCTTCCTCTTCTATTTTTTTTTTCTTTCTCCTCTCCTTTCTTGTCAGTCGGGCTTATAAGATTTGCTCTCCTCTGGCTTTAACTTCCACAAAATCTCTCTCCCTTAACAAAATAAATCATTAACTGCTAATTATTATCTTTCACATTTCGCTGAAGAAATGGGATTCGTACTGTTTTAGATCACTGCCCTCCAAATAGTAATAATAATAATTTACTCCAGCCCGTCAGACTTATACCCACCCGGGGGGGAGAGAGACGATCAGCTTTGTATTAATTTAGCCAGCCAAACAAACAAACAAATCCCATAAACAGAGGATGGAGACACAAAATCGGTTAGCAATGCATGCAGCAGGTAAAGCATCCACAAGTTTACCTGCGCCTATTTCGGCGGACAGTTCGAGAGAAGAACAATTTAAGAGAGACCAGCAAACAAACGAGAGAGGAGGAGGAGGAGGAGGCTGGGGGGTGGTGCTGTATCTCTAGAGGATGAGTGGTACTTACAGATGGGGAGGATTCCCATGTTACCAGGACGGTTTTTTTTTGTTTTTTTTAAAAAATTTTTTTTTCTATTTTCAAACAAATTTAATGACGACGCTATGGTAATCTTAAGGAACAGTTACAGGTCGTTATTGTTATCTGACACACGTCACACCCTAACCACTGACATACATGGTGGATGACATGGCTGTTTGTTTGTTTGTTTGTTTGTTTGTTGTTGTTGTTGTTGTTTTTAACTCCACATTTCCGTGTTTTAACGAGACCAGACGGAAAACCACGAATGTGCTGACTGCTTCTGGACTTCTCATCGTTTATTTTATTTCTTTAGGAAATTTTGGATTTATGTTACTGTTATTATTATTATTACTATTATTATTATTATTATTATTGTTATTCAGTCAGCAAGGAAAATAGCCGAAAGATTTTCGCATCGAGTCGACGACGAACGGCTGCGATACCATAAAGAGGCTGGTGACGTTGGAGACCCCTCGGCCCCCCCCCCTTCCCCCCCCCCGCTCCCAGGCGGCTCATACCTTTATCGCCCAACGCTGTCAACAATAACAATACCATTGGTCGGCTCGCCCTTCCCTAGTCGGTTGCTCAACCGGCTGTAACTGTACGGCCGGCCTTCATGAGCATCTGTGAGCGGGGTCCCGTCTGACGGTGTCGGCCGGCTGCTGCGTTTTCCGAGGCTGTCGTCGTCGTCGTCCGGAGGAGAGCGGGCGATAAAATGGAGGAGGTTGGCGGAGGCCCACCACCACCGGCCCCTGCTCGGTGCCCCTGGGGTCGGGCGGCGGAGACGTCTGCCCCCGAGCCCTGCTCGCTGATAGACGTCATGAGTGAACAGCTGGCCAGCGAGCTGCAGGAGGACGAAGACAAGGCGGCCGCGCAAGAGGAAAGGTTAGTGAGAGAGAGGAGGAAGATAATTACAGGCGAACGATGTAATTGATGAGAGAGAGAATGAATGAGGGGTTGGACCCCTTTTCTTATTTGGTCGATAAGCTCTGTGTGTTTGTGTTTCGTGTTTTTCAGTTTTGAAACCATTTTAGAATTTTCCGACCCCAGCAATTTGGCGGACACGAAAAACGATGAGTTGTTAGCGCAGCTCCTGCAGGAGAGGTACAACAGGGAGCACAATGAATTGCTGCAGCGCAAAGAAAAGAAGTACAACGGTGACAAGAAAGGTGAGTTCTGGTACCTGTGTGTGTGTGTGTACACACCACTGTCAGCAGCAGTGCACATCAGCGTATCCCAAAGGGGGGGGAGGAGAGGAGGAGGAACAGTTGAGACTGAATACCACCGATGTTACGACTTCGAGCATTTGGCTGACACGGAAAGAAAGTCGCGGGAACTAGGTGGAAGAATTTTAAAATTACAACATAGCTTTTCAGAATATTAAACATGCAGTTTTTCAAGAAGAAAGAAAGAAAGAAAAGCTTTCTGCTTCTGGCAGTGGAGCTTTTTTTGGGAGGGATGGAGCAGTCTAATCAGATACCGCACAATACCCCCCCCCCCCAAGAAGAGAACATTTCCGAATATCTAATTGAGAATATTCCTTTCTTATCTATGCTTCCTTACGTCTCTTGTGACTGTTAGCAACAAAATAACCAATCTACCTTTATTCCTTTCCAGAAATGATTTTTAAAACTTCATTTATAGCATCACACACATCTATGTAGGCAAAACCAGACCTCTATAGTCTTCAAAATCAAGGCTACTATATTACTAATCCTCCTAGTACATCTTCACATTTGTCCTAGATACCAAACCTCTATAGTCTTCAAAATCAAGGCTACTATATTACTAATCCTCCTAGTACATCTTCACATTTGTCCTAGATACCAAACCTCTATAGTCTTCAAAATCAAGGCTACTATATTACTAATCCTAGTACATCTTCACATTTGTCCTAGATACCAAACCTCTATAGTCTTCAAAATCAAGGCTACTATATTACTAATCCTCCTAGTACATCTTCACATTTGTCCTAGATACCAAACCTCTATAGTCTTCAAAATCAAGGCTACTATATTACTAATCCTCCTAGTACATCTTCACATTTGTCCTAGATACCAAACCTCTATAGTCTTCAAAATCAAGGCTACTATATTACTAATCCTCCTAGTACATCTTCACATTTGTCCTAGATACCAAACCTCTATAGTCTTCAAAATCAAGGCTACTATATTACTAATCCTCCCAGTACATCTTCACATTTGTCCTAGATACCAAACCTCTATAGTCTTCAAAATCAAGGCTACTATATTACTAATCCTCCTAGTACATCTTCACATTTGTCCTAGATACCAAACCTCTATAGTCTTCAAAATCAAGGCTACTATATTACTAATCATCCTAGTACATCTTCACATTTGTCCTAGATACCAAACCTCTATAGTCTTCAAAATCAAGGCTACTATATTACTAATCCTCCTAGTACATCTTCACATTTGTCCTAGATACCAAACCTCTCTAGTCTTCAAAATCAAGGCTACTATATTACTAATCCTCCTAGTACATCTTCACATTTGTCCTAGATACCAAACCTCTATAGTCTTCAAAATCAAGGCTACTATATTACTAATCCTCCTAGTACATCTTCACATTTGTCCTAGATACCAAACCTCTATAGTCTTCAAAATCAAGGCTACTATATTACTAATCCTCCTAGTACATCTTCACATTTGTCCTAGATACCAAACCTCTATAGTCTTCAAAATCAAGGCTACTATATTACTAATCCTCCTAGTACATCTTCACATTTGTCCTAGATACCAAACCTCTATAGTCTTCAAAATCAAGGCTACTATATTACTATCCTCCTAGTACATCTTCACATTTGTCCTAGATACCAAACCTCTATAGTCTTCAAAATCAAGGCTACTATATTACTAATCCTCCTAGTACATCTTCACATTTGTCCTAGATACCAAACCTCTATAGTCTTCAAAATCAAGGCTACTATATTACTAATCCTCCTAGTACATCTTCACATTTGTCCTAGATACCAAACCTCTATAGTCTTCAAAATCAAGGCTACTATATTACTAATCCTCCTAGTACATCTTCACATTTGTCCTAGATACCAAACCTCTATAGTCTTCAAAATCAAGGCTACTATATTACTAATCCTCCTAGTACATCTTCACATTTGTCCTAGATACCAAACCTCTATAGTCTTCAAAATCAAGGCTACTATATTACTAATCCTCCTAGTACATCTTCACATTTGTCCTAGGTACCAAACCTCTATCCTTTGTGTGATGTTGGCTTTATGACTGAAGTGCATACTACAAATTGGATGTAAATAATAATTGATACATGGGAACTAGAGTTGCTGAAGTTGTGATATCCAGACAGGAGAGTTATTAGATCTAATTAAGGGTTGCAAACAAACAACTTAAGTGTAGATTAGTAGATACAAAGAGGCAGATACCATCATAGCTTATGCAAAGGTGCCTAAAGAAGAGACATGGTCATTGATATTTTTAACTCGATTAATGTTATTACTGTTAATACACTTACCAGTAAGTCAAGCCACTCATTAACAATTTTATAACTAAAAAAAAAATTCTGATATTTAACCATGCAGGAATCGTAGTTACTCTGCAGTTAAAATCCCTAATATTAGTATAGACTTACTATCAAATATCCTCTTAAGTTACTTACAACAATATCACAAAAGTCAGTCTGTTTGATTCATTTTGTTAAGTTGTGTTAAAAGTAACAACTGACTTACAATTTTGAAACAAAACCCTTAAATGAAGTCCTTAAGAACAGCACTAATTGGATAATTTACTTATTTTATCTTATTTTAAACACTAGGTTGGAGAAATAATTTTGTAACTGCATATTAATTTTAATGCTTTTAAATCCTGTTGTTTCAGTTTGTATTTCCTTCCAAAAGTTTCATCTACTAGCTGATCCACAAGATCATTTAGAAGAATATGGATACGATGACGTCTATGAACCAAAATCTGAATGGGGTTAGTGACTCTGTTTCTCACTTACATTTGCTTTTTTTGGTTTCTTGGCTTATAATTTCATCAAAACTTCACTGCTGCCACTACCATTTTGAGAACATGCGCTGTCATGCAGCCATCTTGCTAGAATAGATGCTATCTGTTTGTGATGCTAAAATGTCTTTGAAGTTCTGTTCACTGTTGTTTTTTTTTCAGAAAAGACCGTTCCTCAGTTTAGCCGCAGCGGTATTTCTGGCAAGGGTAAAAACATCACTACAAAGCATGATGCTACAATCTGTGGCAGAAGAAATGCTTCTAAAATAATGGAGGTTTGTAATTATAAATTCTCAGATTTGCTGTGTAAAAACAGCATCGATTATTTACCGTTTAAATTTTTTTAGCATGACTTGTAAACATTTAAGAAAGAACCATCTCCTTTAGCTTCTTCAGTTTTTTTTTTTTTTTTTAGCTTTTAGCAAAAATTTATAAGTAAAAAATATTAAATTAAATGTTTCAAGAAATGTGAATATATGGGAACGTCTGAAAATAAGATTGCATTGAAAAGAAGCATTTGGTTACAACATCTCCATAAAAATGTTAATATCTTTAAATGTGTTAGATCTGTGGAGTGGACTAATTTATCTAAAAAAAAAACTAGTTAATTTTGCGGAGACTTAAAAGCCTCATCTTTGGTTACTTTTTTTATCTTGATTTGCACAAAAAAAATTTTGAAATATTTTCAGTTCAATTTTGAATTTAACTCAGATAGTGTGTGGGTCTTTACTGTTTAATGGAAAAAAAAATAGATATCAAAAGGAAAAAGCAACAAATTTTACAGATATCTTTACTTGGATTCTTCATTGAGGCCCACTGATGGTTTTTCAAGCACACGTTAACAAAATTGTTGATGATGCATCTGAATTGAGAATTAAATGCTCTATCCACTTGATCACTGGAGCTCAATCTTGTTAACTATTGTGTTTAGGATATTTTAGTTTTTCCCAAAGTGAGAGAGATTTCGTAGACTTTCGCACACATTGTGCTTATTATTAGACCATAGATAAGGTTTCTTTCAAGTTTATTGTGCTGCTTCAATGAACCATAATTTCATGTTGTATAGGTTGACTACAGGACTAGGGATGATCAACTACAGGTAATTTCACTACCTGTCCAAGTCATATGGCTCCTATGTTTTTCAGCCCAGATTTCTGTTGGTCTTTTTGTTTCTTCATTGTACTGCTTTTTATAACTATATTTAAGCGAGTTGAAGATTGTTTTTCACTGCCAACAGTTCTTTCATTGAAGCTGGCTGGGTGTTGTCTTTATGTATCATCAGTTGTACAGGTAACTTCTTGTAAGACAGGCCATAGGAAAAGTTCAGTTCACTAAAACACTGATATCAGCTGGTGATAGAAGAAGCTAAGTCCAACACACCAGTAGCCTCCAGTAATATGGAGACTGATTCTAGTTTGTGTGGACATAAATATGTAACTATAAGCTGCTAAAGGGCAAAATATTCATTCTGTCTTTGAATGTAGTTCAGTTATGACTGTGTGAAAAAAATCAGGTCCTAACGTATCATTTGCTGGGTGGGCAGTGATACTATAGGCAATAGAATTACCAAAAAAAGCAACAGGTTTCATAGGAAAAAGACATTTTTGTGTTGTCAAATAAATTTTCTTATCTCTGCATATTTTGATTGAGTAAACTTACCTTTTAGTTCCCCCCCGAGTTCTTCTCTGGAGATGGAGAAGTCATGGACATGAAATTACCAAATCACGTGTACAACAAGCTGAAGGTTTACTCCGCCACTGAGAAGAAACGTAGCCAGCGTGTACAGGAGAAGAAGGATCACTCCACAGCCGTGAGCAGTTTTCTCATCTTCATGAGTTTTGACAGCAAATCTGTTTATTAACACTTGAGATACTGCACTGTTTGTAAACTGAACTAATGAGTTAAACCACTAATACTTCTGATTTAATTTTTATTTTTTTGCTTTGTCTTAAAATATAAACAAGATAAATGTACATATAAAGTTTTTTTTTTTTTTTTGTATAGAGCTTAATTGTTTTATCTCTTGATAGGTATTTAAAATAAACTGCCTATAATGGAATGATTTACTGTATACTTCTGTAATTTTAAGTGTTAGCAGTAAAGTATTATTAGAGGGATTATTATGTAAAATTAATTTAAAGGAACAGGGTGTTGTGAAAAACTCCGAAATTATTCAAGGTGGACAATATGAAATTCTAATTAAATCTTTTCTACTGTCACGACTTTATTGAGATTGAAAAGTTTGCTGCTAACTAAAAGAATATAGTAATTTGATAAGTTATATACATTTGTTTTATTTGCTGTGTAAGTTAGTTAAGTGGGTTCAGTTATTACAGGGAGTTAAGAAGTCAGCATGGCTTTTTTAGGGTCTTGGAAGTGGGGGGATAACTACATAACAAGAGGGCATCTTAGTTTATAAAAAGCTTCAAGAGGATTGTAGAATTTTAATATGCCCCTAAATCAGAATTTCAATTATTTATATTTTTCTACTGTTTTGAAAATTTGGAATTGTTTAAAAGCATTTTATTCTGATCTCTGCTGATTCAATCATTTCCCAGCAGTGAAATTTGTATGATGTGTTCTTTTGGAGGAAAGCAGCGGTGTAGAATGTTAGCTATGTTACTCCAATACCTTTAAAAGAAGACTCTACAATGAACAGTTTAGTGACCTGAAAAGTTCTCTCCCACTGGTACTGCAAAACACTTGAGAAAGTCCTGGAAGAGCAATGGGATTTTCCTGGTTATGATAGGGCTCAGGAGAAAGTGCAGAGAAAACCAAGATGAACAAAAGAGGGGCTGAGGAGATAGGTTGGCTAGGTATGCTATGTGGAGGTCATTAAGGGAATAATTCAGTTTACTTTCCACATAATCAGATTGATAACCTTGAAAAAAGTTTATCAAATCTCTGAGAAGCCTGCTCAGTTAAACATTTGAGCCACCTCTAGAAAGATTGGGTTCTGTATGGTTTCTGCATTTTCCTCAGCTTGCTTTCATATTTTCAGGAGATGGCCATGGATCCGCGGACACGACTGCTGTTGTACAAGCTGGTGAACAATGAGATCTTGGAGACAATCAATGGAAGCATTAGCTCTGGGAAGGAATCTGTTGTGTTTCATGCATATGGAGGAAGGTAGGTGTATCTGTTCTGCTCTGATTTGTCTTTTTAGTTGTTCATTTATTACTGAAGTCAAGAAAGCGGGGAAACGCTGCAGCAACTGCAAGTTTCTCAACATAGAAAGAAAAAAACGTTTAATAGAGGCTTTTATTTCTTTACTTGAGCATGAAGTTATAGTTTTTTTTTTAAGGTTAGACCACCTGATATTATTTTAAGTTCTGAAAACATCTCAAACCAGGCAGGTGTCATAAGATTTTTACTGGAGACCATGCAATTTTTTAGGATACATAGAGGTTGCCAAATTCAATCATCCTAAACTTGGGATAAAGTTCAGCTGGCATTATTGCATATATTATTCAGATGTTTGCAGGTTTCATGTTAGCTTCGCCACCTAATGTCTTTTGTAAATTCATAACAGCAAAACCCAAAATTCATTTATCTCCCCCCCCCCACCTCTTCCACCTGTCTTTTTATTCTTAGTTTGGTGCAAATACATGAATTTAGAATAAAATTATAAGAAACAAGGGATGATTTTTCTTGTAAAAAGTAAAGGAATTCGGATTAGGGGAGGTAACTCAGGTTATCACCTAGTATGTTAATCTGAATAAATTAGTGTTCGATTTTATTATTTCATCTTATGGAATAAAAAAATTAAGCTATTTTATTTGAAGCTGTTTGTGGTAAAGCTAGGTGGGTTTCTCTAAAATATCGCCTTTTTTAGAAAATCAAGAAACTTTGATAAACTTGAGTAATTCTTTTTAAATTATTAATCCTGTTCACAAACTGTGGTGAATTCAAAAGGGATTTTAAATTCACCTGAAGACTACACAATCACTAGATGAATCTGGTAAGTGGTAGAAGTTACTTCATGACGCTGAGCATCTTTTTTCTGTTTTTATCGCTCATAACAGGGATATTCTAGTTGTCTAAGAATGAAATATTTTTACAACTGCGTAGCTTTGTTTAATTCTACCTATGCTGGGCCACATAATTTTTTTGTTTGTTTTTAAATTAATTACTCTTTACATAGTCAAATTTTGGGATAATATTCCTAACTAAATTCTTTGGAGGTGGCATGCAGAATCCAACCTCCTAATTTTATCTCTCTCATTTTCAAATGGATCTTCTTTAGGTCTATTAATAATAATAATGGATCATTTGTTTGCTTCATAAAGATCAAAACACCACGTATGTCCGTGTCATTTCTGTGGCCAGAGTCCTACAAAACAGCTGAATTTGTGCAGGACCATTTGTGGTTTAATGCTGAAGTGTATGGACTATTTCAAATGTGATATTTTTTAATAGTAGTAACAGTAGTACTGTTACAAGCGCTGCTACGTGTGACTATCCAGTGATATCCTGATGACTTTGAAGGCCTTTGGGCACAGTGTAAAGTCCTCACTGAAGCATGTGACATATATATATATATATATATATGCAAAGTCCAGAGCCTAGTTTTAATTATTGCAGTAGTATTCAAAAAAAAAATTTTATGCATTGTTGCTGGGGCCCATGGGTATGTTCCCAGTTGAAACCTGTTGCAGACTAATGTTGTAGCTTAATGTTCAAGGAAGGATAGACTTTTTTCACAGTTCTGGTGGTATTAAGTTTAAATTTTAAAAATGATGACTATAGGAAAGGAGGGATTTTCCTTATCTACCAAAAGTAATGAAAAACAGACTGGATCAGACTGAGTGTTGTCAAATAAATAACATAGAAACAAACAATTTGTGAATTGAAAAAAAAAAAGTGATATTCTGCATTATTGTTTTAATAAGACACCGTGAAACAGTAATGGGTTGAGGTTAACTCCTTACACACAGTTTTCTTCTTTAGTCATATTCACAGAGGCATCTTTCTGAGATTGATGAGAAAACGATAAACAGGTGCTGTGTTAAAAGTTAATTGTTTAATTTCAACTGGCAGGTACAAGAATGAGCCACTCCCAGCTGAATGTGCTATAAAGGTGTATATGACGACTCTGAATAAGTTCAAGACCCGGCAAAAATACATCCAGGGTGACCACAGGTTTTCTGGGGATGACTACAAGAAGCAGAATCCACGGAAGATAATAAAAATCTGGGCAGAAAAAGAAACAGCCAATCTGAAAAGGTACAGCTCATTAAAAAAGTCAACACACTGGTTCTCTTTAAATCTGTTTTGTTTTACTGCAAATGAAATTCTGTTATTTCCTGAATCTAGATATAAAATTTGCTGTACATCATAAACTTCACAATTAAAACTGATATGTATGAAGGGGATTTTATTTTAAAGGAAATATTACAAAGCTGCTTCTAAGACCGTTATTGCACAAACCTGTTCAGGACACACCTAGAAGGTGGCAGCACCTCCACATCAACTGTTTCTCTGTTGTTGCTATCTAGTCTGTACTTCAAGACACTTCTGTCATGCATTCAGTGATTTGACTACTTGATTTATTATTGTCACTTCTGTTAAGTAAAGTTGTGCATTTCTCTTTCAGAATGGTGAGGTTTGGGCTACGCTGTCCTAAAGTGATATTACTGCGAAAACACGTGCTGGTGTTGTCCTTTATTGGCAAAGACCAGCAGCCTGCACCAAAACTCAAGGAGGCAAAGCTAGACGTAGAGCAGATCAGCGATGCCTACATCCAGACACATGAGGTTGGTGCTGTATTTACTTCAGTAATCTGATACCTTGCTCCCGTTATATAATGGTCTCTTTGATTGAATGAACAACATACCGATTAACCTAATTCAATTTGACAGTCAGCCATTTGAATAATGTACTGCATAGAAAATACAGCATCAGAGATGGCTAAGGCTTGAAGACACCCACTCAGCATTTAATTTCCTTAGATTTTGTAGCATGCTCTATCCACGTGTGTGCATACAAATGACAATAAATATTCATTCTGTCATTTGCTTAGTTCTACTTTTGTGTAAAACAGCCGTCTTTGAGTGTAAGGAATATTAAGTGTGCAGCTTAAGCTGCTGATTGTACATCACAAAGAGAACCACAACAGGATGGTTTTTTAATATACTGTATTTATCATAAAACTGATATGGCCACTACCATTTTGTTATTGCAGATCATGAAGAAACTTTACAATGATTGTAAACTGGTTCATGCTGATCTGAGTGAGTACAACTTGTTGTGGCATGACAATCAAGTTTGGGTAATTGATGTTAGTCAATCTGTGGAGCTGATGCACCCATTTTCCTTGGAGTTTCTGCTCAGAGACTGCTCAAACATCTCAACGGTATGTAATGACTGATTGCACAGATTGTAGCTGGGTACTAAACAAAACAAGCTCTAGACTGAAAGTATCTTATTGCTTATATTTATACATAATTTTATTATTGTTAACCATTGATTACAGACATGTAGTTACTGTAGTAAAATTACTGCAAAGATGATGTGACCAAAAAAAACAATTTATTATTAAATGTCTTCTAGCAAGTAGGTTGGCATTTAGTAAAACATGGCAAATCACGATAGCTCAAGATTTAAAATTGTTATTGCAGTTATCCTGTTGCTCTAATATCATCCATTTATAACCCAATATATCATATTGCAAGTATAGATTTCCAATGCTAACTGTATGTTGTATTTAATCTTTGATATTTGAAGGGATTACAGTTTAATGTGTGTGCATAAAGTAGCTGATGTATTTGTGTGGGGCATTGTATCCCAGGGCCATACAGCTACCCTGCTCACTACCGTGAAGTTTTCAGTTCTCAGTGCACCCAACAACGCAGTACAGTAGCTGTACTGCCAGCAAGTTTACCTGTAAGAATTAAAAATTCATTTTTAGTAGTACACTCACGGAAACAAACTTTTAGAAATGTAAATTCTGAGCTATGCTGCTTAGGTAGGGTTTTGGTTTGTATAATACCACTGACAAAGAAAGATAAATATAATAGTTAGGCTGCTGATGGTGAATAGTTGTTTGCTTGTTTTCAGTTCTTTCAAAATCAAGGAGCACCAAATGTACCAGATACTGAGCAGTTGTTCAATGACATCACAGGTTTGAATTTCAATGGCGAAGGACAAGAGTTTCTTCAGCAGGTATCTTTGGTTCTCTCATTCTCAGGTGACTGATGCTATAGGGTAGGGCAAGTAGTTTTCAGCTTTAAGGAAACCAGATGTTTTATTTTCTTTTTAAGGGCATATATTATTACCAGCTGCTTAAAAATCCAGGCTTAACAATTTTACAATGGAGAGCATTCTGTGAATGCTTTCTAATATTTGGGATTGGCTTTATTGTTTAAAGTTTCAGCCAGTGGCCTCATGTAGCAGAAGTACATCAATCTGAAGTAAAAACAAACTTAGGAGACACGTGTTCTTCTCCAGACAAGATTATGTAAATAGAAAAACACCAGGGCATGCACACTGATGAATTAACGATTAAAGACTCCAGCATTTTCATTTGTTATTTTGATAAATTCTTTGCTTCTGCTTTTCAACTAATTTGTCACAATTCCAAGTTAGCAATTGTTGGCAGAGGCTGATTAATTAAGATCGAGAAATAAATTAACTATTTAAAGAAAAGTGAAAATCATAATTTAATGTAGATAGCTTGTCTGGAATTTTCAATCATTTACAGATATCTAAATATTTGCTTTCCAAAGTAATAACAAATTGAGTAGAATTTTTGATTTACTTAAAGACCCTTGGAAATTGTATTGTCATTAAATGAAATAATGTTAGTCTGTACCTTAATTCACTAACGGTTGTTGGAATAGTTACATGTTAGGAAATATTTCTGCTGTTGGTTTAGTTCACACACTGTACGAGGTGTAGTCAAAAAGTATCCGACCTTGAATTTGTTTGAATAAAATAATAATGCGTGAGCAAAATCCGCATGGGTATTAGGTGGCTGCGTCCTTCCTGAGCATGCGCAAAAATCTTCATGTCTGTAGGTTGTGCTAGTCGCCCGCAGTGACACGTTGAGTACAGATGTGAAGAGTGTGCTGTGCGATTTTTTCTTGAGTCAAGATGACCGAGCGCATTGAGCAAAGATACTGTATCAAATTCTGCCAAAAACTTGGTGATATGCAAGCCCAGACTATCAAGAAAATTCAGAAGGCCTTTGGAGATGATGCTATGGGAAAATCACAAATAAAAGTGGTACAACTGGTTCAAAGATGGCCACACTTCAGTGGACAGTGAGCCACGTTGTGGCAGACCATCAACTAGCAGAAATGACGAAATGATTGCAAAGGTTCGAGGAATAGTCTATGAAGACCGTCGTGTGACTATTGAGGAGATTGTTGCCGAAGTTGGAATCAGCCATGGGTCAGTTCAATCAACAAGATTTGTGCATGAGGAGGGTGTCGGCCAAATTCGTACCAAAGTTGCTGTTTGACCAGCAGAAAGGAAATCTCCCAGGACATGCTGGAGTATGCTAGCCAAGATCAAAACTTCATGAACACTATCATCACTGGTGATGAGACATGGTTGTACGGCTATGACCCTGAAACAAAATTGCAATCATCCCAATGGAAGCATCCATCCTCGCCAAGACCAAAGAAAGCAAGACAGGTGCGCAGCAATGTTAAACTAATGATGACCTGTTTTTTTGACTACAGAGGTATTGTGCACCATGAATATGCACCACAAGGTCAGACAATTAACAAAGAATACTACCTGGGGGTTCTTCGTCGCCTTCGTGAAGCTGTGCGGTGAAAACGACCTGACCTGTGGGCAGCAAAGAACTGGCAACTCCACCATAACAATGCACCCGCTCATTCTGCCTACGTCGTCAAGCATTCCTCGTCAAGCATAACACACCACTTGTTTGTCAGGCTTCCTACTCCCCAGACTTGGCTCTGTGTGACTTTTGGCTATTCCCAAAGGGAGAAGATTTGAGTCAACAGAGGACATTAAGCAAAATTCGACGGCACAGCTCTACAGCATCCCAAAAAGTGATTTCCAGAAATGTTTCCAGCAGTGGCAGGAACGCTGGCAGAAGTGTGTAGACTCCCAAGGCGAATACTTTGAAGGAAACTAAATCAAAATGGTGAGTTTTTTAATATTACTTGTGTTTTTGGCTACACCTTGTACATGTGTTCAAGACATTTTTTAAAGAAATAGCTTAACTCAAATTTTTTTTGCAACATGGGGATGCATATCAGTTAAAAAAAAGTCCTGCCCATCCAGTTATTTAACCGAAAGTCAAGCATGTTAGACATTTTGGCAAGAGTATTCATTACAAGTTTTCTTGAACCAGTCCTGTCTGGCTGTGAAAAGTCTGCTGATTTCATTTAGAAAACAGGCCCACCAATCGTTCAGCATCACTTACATATTCTGTTTCCAATCATACACAGAATTAGAGTAACCAATGCCAGAGATTTGGTGCTGCAGCACAATCCAATCCATTCTACCAACAGTCATCATCATTCTCCACTAAACACGTGCATGTTTTGAATGACAATTCATGGTGCCTGTCCTGTAATTCATATTTGTGACAAAATATCCATATAGAATCTTACAATAAATGGGAAATAACATAAGTTGAATACAGTATAATTACAATAAGTTAACTTGTTCATGGTTCTGTATATTATATTGATTTAATAGTGAGTCATTTAATGGTTTTTTATTAGGTTTATTAGCAGTTAGAGGTGGAGAGGATTGAAGTTTGTGTTTTTGTGACTTAGCAGTCACCTTGCTTTGTTGTGAAACCTGTGTTGGTAATCCAATCTTGTTTGTTCTAGGTCCGTCAGTTTGATAAGGAGCATAAAAAGTTTTATCTGAGCCATGGCAAGGTGAGGACGAACTATTCCTTCAACTACTTCTTCAATAAATCTACAGGGGAAAACAGCCATCTCAATGGTATGGACTCTCCAGACGGCGAAGATGAGTGAAGGCGTTTTAACTTAAATTGTTTATATTCTCAACACGTTAAAGACTTCAAATAAGAAAAATTAAAAATTCCATAGCAGTGTGGTTCTTGGCAGAGAATGCTCTAAAGGAGAAACTTTTACATGTCACAGGTGGGAAATGAACCAACACTGACAACCACAAATTTAAAGCTGATGGTCAAAAGTAAATTTACAGATTATATTAAGCCGTTTCTTCAAAAACATGCATCAATGTGTGAGAATTTTTGCTTAGTATTTTTAGCATTGAAACAATCTTAATTAGTTGTAGTAAATATTAACTTTGTAGACTTTGCATTGTTTGTATATAAAAGCATAAAGTACAAAGGAATCAGTTTATTAATGACAAAAGTGGTGCATAAAATGTCAAAGAAATGATTGGTACATTGAGGTGAACAAATATTTTGACAGACAAGAAAAGGTTACAATAAAACACTTGTAACATCTTGCTAAGAGAATCTGCCCAGTTTTACTTGGTGAACACAATTATTAATTATGACCATGATTTCATAGAAACGAAATTTGTTGTTGTTTGAAACACACAATAACTTTACTGACTTAGTCCTGTGCTCCACATTTATCAGTTTATTTCATGCTTGAATCAGTAATTTAAAATTTTTCAAATTACGTCTGCTACTCTGCTGAATTTCGAGATCTGATTTATCTTACTGACTGTTAAAAACTTGTCCAGCTGCATGGCCTAACGGGTAACGAGGTCGGAAGGTGTGTGCTGCTGCTGTACAGCACTCCTCCAGCCCATTACTCCCCATGAAATCTGGGGAAGGCCTTTGCCCAACAACAGACTTACACTGGCTGATGACAAAAAAAAAATTGTCCATCAAAAAAAGCAGATGTTGCTGGAATATAACGAGACACGTGTAGTTAGTTTATCTATCAGTATGATGGCTGTACATCACACATTCTTCATTGATATCTGAAATCCTGGCTACATAAGTCAAACTAATACATGCAAATCATTGTTTAGTCATCAAGACTTGCAGAAACCAATAGTAAACTTTCTCTATAAAATGCCCTGAAGACTTCACTGGTGCATAGTCATCTGTGCACTTGCTACTAAACTGCATTGCCAAAAGTGGAAGAATTATGAACTGATGTATTGTGCTTTAACTTATTAACAAATCAATAATAAAAAAATTTAAACTGAGCTGAAATCTTAGTGAAGAATTTAATCCAACTAAGGATGTAAATGGACTGATGTTAAACACTAGCCACCATTAATCAAACTAAGATGAGTCATCAAAGAGCGTTTACTGATGGTAAATGTTGAAGAGAAACGGTTACAGAACCTACAAAATTCAGGTTTGAAAATGTTAACAGAAACGAATCAATCACACTATCCTCAATCTGTGCAGCTTTTCCTGGACAGTATTAAATGTTTCTGGCTTTGAAATCATCAAATACACAAGCAGAGTTTCCAATTACTAACATCCACTACTAGACAGAACATGAGCTAAAGTTGCAACAGATATTGCTGGATATCAAAACCCTTACCTGCTGATGGTACATTGTTTTGTGACTCTTGCTACAATATGATCAGAAATATTGGAGAAACTGTATGCATATGAATTTTTCATAACAAAGGTAAAGCAAGTTAAAAATATTTCACTAGGCGCTGACAACTATCTCATTTAGACATAAAACTGATGACTCTTATGAACCCTCAGATAAAGCACCATAGAGTGTAATCAAAAATACACCTCTTAATGGTAACATTAAATGATATCACAGCAAAAGGAAAGAATTTACCATAAATAAATGGGCTAAATAATTCATACCAATATAAACATTGTTCTAACCATCTCAATTTAATATGACCACCATCAGATTTAAATAATATAAAAGACATATGGTAATGCTTAGCTCATGCATAACTTAAGGACTATAGGAGATGACTCAAACTCATAATAGGAAACCTATTGCATGATGACATTTCTGGTATCTTAACCAAAATTTTTAATGGCATCATGACAACATTTTTACCTGTAATTATTTTCAAATTACTTTTTATACCATCAGAAATAAAACATCTTATAATGAAGTTCACATTAAAAAAAAAAATCAAGTTCCTTCAAAGCACCTCTATACTAAAGTATACAATTATTTTCTGTTCGAAGCAAAGGTTAGCATAATGTAAAAGTAATTTAAATGTCAACAGAGGAAACTGGCCAAGTCCTTTAAAAATTAATTTCTGCCATTTCACTAAGTCCAAATAAAGTTTTGTTTCTTTAAATACATTTTCAATATTTTAAATGAAATAGAGTATACCAGTGATGTTCAAATACAATTATAACAATGCTATTTAAGTCCAGGGCTTTATTTGAATCTCCCTAATGTAAATTTAAGAAAAAAAAATTCTTTGGACAGATGTGCATCTTAAAGAGACTTTTTCCTAGTACAACATTTACAACACAATCCAAAAATTTGGAGTATTTATATATGTATATATATATATATTTTTAAGGATTCATTCACCATCACAAACTGTCAGAGAGAGATAGACAAGATGGAGGAGAGTACCAAAAAAGAAGAGGTAAACTACATTTAGCTGAAAACATCTATTTAATCTGGTGTTGATAATAGGATATGCTGAGACCTAGCATCAACCACCAGACTTTTACATTAAGTTAGGAAGAAAAAATTAGCACATACATGTAATTCCTCCATTCTGTGACAAAATTTGTACCATACTAAACTGAGTGACACCAGCATTACAGTATTGTCTCCGTAAATTTTGCTCAACCATAATCAAAAATTGTTGTTCCTTTCCTTGAATTTTTATAAACTTGCATACATATTTTTTTCATTCTTAGACTGTGCATACACGTGTTTTATTTTGCACATGCTGCAAAGTCTACTTAGGTTTTTAATGCAATACTTGGTGACAGACCAGCATCAGTGTTGGCAATTTTGATGTTTACTTAAATAAAAACTAACAGGTTTAACAAGTTTTGCTTTGCAGAACTAAATTTTCTGTATGCAAGTATTATTCAGGGTTTAAAACTGATATTTTGGAAAATATTGAGTATTAAAAATTTATTTATATACATATATATATTTTTAAAATTACTGAAAAATCTTAAAAAGAGAAAAAATTCAAATTTATGAGTATTAAATATAAAAGAATTACTCCCAGAGTTTACAGGAGTACCAGTGACCAAATCAAAAGTCCTTTCAGCAGTAGAGGGTGCTGGTGTTGTTACAGAACAGTTTCTGATGTACAAAATGAAGATGTGGTCTGTGTCACATCCTTATGACTTCAACTTAGCTTTTTATGCCAGTTACTCGTGGTATCCAAAAGTTGGTTCATTTTATAAGGTGCAATGCAAGATAAGATTCAGTGACATTAAAGCAAGCAAGCAAACAAATTTAGGGTGAGAATATAAGGTTGTACCGAACCAGAGTTATCACATCTCTTAAAATGAGTAAGTTCAATGTGTAATTTCTTTTTTTTTTTTAATATCTAATTATTGCAAAAAAAGCCGATTCTATTTTAAAAGTTTTTTACACTTGTGCAGCCAATGAAAACCTCATGGGACTGTGCACTTTAAGGAAAGAAGTGAAAAGAAAGTTAAATAAAATGTTAACAGAAAAGATCTCACGAATGCTCCATTAGTATATCATAATTGGTACTGTGGAAAAAAAAAAGAGAAAACCTGTTTTGTTGTACTTGTGAGGGAAATTCAAATATCTTCACATAGTGATGGATTGTGTGATCGTCCTGTTCGAAGTCCACAAAGAAGAGTCTTACGACAAGCAGGGTCACACCAGCCGTTGTCTAGAGACTTGTAGTAATATCTAAAAAAAAAACAAGGATTTTTCAGGTTTCAGTAAATTTTTTTTTCCTTTACAAACGTTTTTGAAAATTTTAAATCTTGTTCATAGCTCTGTGGTTCATCCAATTATGATTAGGGTAAGTGTTCCAGTCCAAATTTCGGTAGCAGTTAGGTTAAACTCACATTGTATCCTCCAAATTAAAATAGGAAGAAGCTACTAACATTGTTGCGGTCAGATGCATTTTTTCAGCTGTGTTGGCTTTCGTTAATTTTCAGCAGATTTCCCCCAAATCATTTAACAGTGTTGGTTTTTTTTTTTTTTGTTTTCAATTAGTGCATAATATTTAACCGTCAATCATTAAGAATCACAGGTGAGTGTTCAAACGTTTCAATGTGAAATGAACGATTTTCCTTACTTATTGAACAGTTCCAAAAGTGTGATGTTGGTTTTCATGCGCCCAATGAGATCATCCCAGTCTTTTGGGTACAAGGAGGACATCATGTATGCTTCCTGCAAAGTTCAACACAAAAAAGTAATAATTTGTTCATAGAACAGATGACTTCAAATTAGTGGTATTGTCAGTAATAAGAATATTAATGAGCTAAGCAAAATGAATGAGTGAATGTAAATCAGGTACCATATTTAAGAGTTTAAAAACTCAACATAATCAGAAAGCTACAAACCATATTAACAGCTGAGAGAGATTTTTTAATATCAGGTTTTCTCAACAAAGTGAAGCAATAGCTCAAGTGTTAAAACTACACTGGTGTCTTATCTATGCAATAATTATTAATATTGGTGGGTATGAAAATTCCTGAGATTGTGTGTCTTTTGTCACAAACTCAAGTTTTTATTTTCCTCCATCACTGTTGTTGTTGTTGGAATAAATGCTCTACAATGGTGGTCTAAATTATTGCCACCTTATATTTTAAACAAAATATTAAGTGTTCATTGTGTATTATAATGAATGAGAAAATGGGCCTTTGCACTTTATACATTAATAACAATTTCTTGAGGAGATGCTACTACAAAGTAATAGAGAATGTCAATAAACGTACTCTATATAATACTGTTTTGACTAAATATTTTAACAGAAGAAATGCATAAAGGATAAAGCATAAATTAGACATTGAATCAGTCATAGTACAATCAAAAAATTTTTAAATCAATTTATATAGTACTCATTTTGAGTTTTAAAAAAAAATTGGAAATTTGTATTTTGTCATGAAATTGTGATGTTAACTGAAATAGATTAAATTGTATAATAAAATGAATTTAAACAACAGGATAGTATTATTGAAAATCTTTAGGATTTGGTTAAAAAGAAGTGCCAAACATTAACTCTCCAGGAAATACCATATTTTACAAACCAAATCTAGTCTCTGAGCAGGTAACAAAAGTGATGCTTGTGCAAATAATCTATATTCAAAACAGATAATAATAATAAAATAATAATAATTCCTGTACTTAAAAGGTTTTCTTTTCTTACTGAAATTTATGCTGACAAAAGCACATACTGAGAGTAAAAGAAAATTACCAGAAAATATACATGCTGGTTATTTACCTACAAAAAAATGAGATTACTAATAATTACAGGAATTATTATTAACAAAACTACAATTTTTAAAATTATTAATATCACAACATAGAAGTGGACTGGCTATTGGCCATTTCACTTCCTAATTGCCTGTAATCTAGGTACTCCATTTAAAAAGCAGGATGAGACTATGGTTAAACATTGGATTGATTGAATCCACATGGTCAGAATGAATAGCAATCTCCTGTAACCACTTAGCTACTGTTAAGAACATACTAGTATAAATAAATAGTTTTTGTTAAAATTTAATCTGGATGTTGTTTGTTGTTTTATTAGTTATAGAATTAGAACCAACCCAGGAAGAAATATTCTGACATTAACCTGAGTAGGAAAAAAAAAATCAGCATAATTATAGCAATAATCCATTTCATGGATAGCAATGATGTTGGTAATCTGAAAAGCAAGAATTCCAAATAAGCTCAGGTTTTCTGTGTTGATTTCAATGAAAAGTAATGCCAGTTAATTGTTGCCTTTGCACTTGACAGACAACTCCAGCCACATTTGTTACCTGTATGACCATTGGACCTATGTTCAAATCCTCTGTGTAAAAAATGTGATAGTCACTTTGCCATTAAAATAATGAAATAGATAACCTGGAGTTGGCTGCAAAACCCAGCAACTCAAAGTTGCAAGCTGGGATCTCCTGTTCTGAGGATTTTTCTATCTGGATGTCCACAGATTGATAAAGCAAAACTAGAGGGGGGGGGACCAAGTTCAACAAAATAGAAGCATCAGATCTGAAACAGGGCAGGTCTACCACTTGTTATGTCAGAAGTTTCAGAGAGCTAAAGAGAACTATGGCATGTTCTTCTTGCACGATTGGTTCACTACAGCCACCATGAAAGTAGAGTATCCATGGGCTATGCCTGATGTCCCACCAGACTATCAGGAAATGCTTACAAAATGGTAGTATTCAGTCTTGCCAAACTGTATGCAGATATATTTTGACCTAGGTACATTTGCTACCTTATTGGCATAGGATTTGGCCTCAGATGTGATGGATAATAATAATATGACAAATCAAGTTTTCTGCTGATCAATAGTCAACTGTTTAATGCTGCAGAAATGAATGCTCACGTTGACTAATTTGATGTTGGAAGTGTCATGGTATGGGACAGCCATCATATCTTGTACACATAAGAGAAACTTGACAAGATGTTCAGCATAGAGACAAGGTCAAACATTGCTATTGTTACCCTATCATGCAGGTTCTTTGTAGGATATTCTAACAAAATAACAGCCTCACATTGTTGACATCATTGTTAACGCCTTAGCCATCTTATAAGTCCATAAAACACCATGATCACTGTGAATGACATTGCCAGCCAGAATTTCAGACACACAAAGAACTTCTTCACAACTTATGGAAAGAGTGGAAAAGCAGGCTCTGCAACAGTTGGTAATGTCTATAGTATAGAAGTTGCAAGCAGACTGTGACTGACTATCATGATGCAGATGAGGTACTAGACTCCAAACTATATGTTGTTTATCAATTGCTATGGATTTGTCATGCTAAATAAACCCGAAAGATACCCCATATACGATGCGTCATGGTACTTGGCACTACTACGAGATATCGCATTGATGAATAAAACTGGACATTGGAGAGACCCTCTCCGAAAAAGAATGTCCTTGTTAGCAGAGAGAAAAAAAAAAGTTCATTTGTGGTTTCCTGTGTGTCAATCAACTCATAACACATACCATTATATCTGTACAAATTCATAAAGGCCTATAGATAAATTAATTATGAAACTAAACATCAGTCTTATATAATCTTCCTTTGAGAGTATATGCTTCCAGTAACATATTTAAAATTAGTTGCACTACTATATATTTTGAAGTAAACATTATTAACAGTTTTAAGAAGGGTGGAGTCAAATTTGACTTTTAGTTGCTGCTAATTTCTTAATGTAATTTAGTTAAATTTAACACTAAAAAAGTATCCTTATTCATGATTTGGAAATTGCTTACTAAAATATTTTTGTTTTATCTTATAAAGACTATAAAACTTTTCTTATAGATGCAGAAGTCAAATAATAATAAGAAAACAGCCCCTTTTCATTACACTATCAAGATGTAATCACAGATTTTGTCAAATAATAAATCAATCCCTTTGGCCACCCATAACCAAATAATTTTGAAATAATTGCTGCCTCACCTTTGCACTGTATTCTAAAGTCCACTTAGGACTGTCATTAAAGTTAGCATCAGTCAGATTAAGTATGTAGTTCTCGTGGTTTAGCACAGCCTGTTGGATGAAATTATATAAAATAAATACAATGTGTTTGAAAATTTTTTATCGCTAAAAACAGTAAATAAAACATGGATAGAAGATAAAGGCATTATGCATTGAGTTGCCGGATTCTTAATCATTACCAATCTCCCATAATCATTTCCCCATGCAAATGTTTTGACAATGATCATGCACGTGGATATACATGTGACTTAAGTAACTAACACAACATTGTAGAAAAATACACCAGCAGGCATCATTTTTTTGGATTTTAACTATTGATCTGATTTTTGTTACATCAGCAACAGCAGCCCGACTCAGGAACCACCTTCTGCACCCCTGGGGTGCTCGGTGTCGGCGAACCGTCCCTCACGGGGCGACGAAGAGTTCCAAACCAACAACTTGGCAACCATCGGGTTTTTTCAGACTCCCGGAGCGACACGGCCCACCACCCCGGGTTTCTACCACTAATTAGGGCCATCACCAACACCTGGGTCCTTATCCTCCGACTCCTACGGGCAGGTGACATCGAGCAAAATCCAGGACCCAACCAGAACTGTCAGCACTGCAAACGACCAACCACTAACAAGGGAGTAACCTGTGTCCTGTGCCACTCCCACCTCCAATACACCGGACTCTCAAGAACGGAGACGGAGAAACGATGCACAAGAACTCCTTCACCTGTCAGCTTTGCAGAATGCCATGCGTGGATACCGCCAAGATATGTGCCAAATGCCACTAGGCCATCAGACGAACTCATCACAGATCCGGCTGCAACAAGCACAGCCACCTTGCCTGCACTCTGCTCAGCCGTAAGGAGAGGAAAAAGCTCAATCAAAAGAAACACACCTGGATATGCTGCCTCCAGGGTACCGACGAGGAGAGTATACCAGAGATTGAGATTTGTCGACAGTGTAAGAAGGTCCGCAAGGACCCAGTTGAATGTACGATATGCTACCAGCACTTCCATAAAGGCTGTACGAAGTGGGAGGGAACAACAAACCCCACAGGCTGGACCTGTCGACAATGCACACCAAACCAACAGATTCACCCAACAACCGCGCCTCAAGCAACAAGTGTCCAACGGCTCCAGGGAGCGATCTGCAAGGAATGCAGAGAACAGGTCCGACAAGGGGTGACCAGATTTCGATGTAGAGACTGCAACGGAAACTTCCACATTAAATGTGTAACAACGTCAAGACTCCAGGCCCAGAAAATGAAGGAGCTCGACCGATGGTCCTGTAAGAACTGCATAAATGCACATGCCGATACAGCCAACACAGGAACGATCAACCAAAATCTGGTCCTTACCGACAACAGCGAATGCCAACCACATCTGCGCATGCTCCAATGGAATACAAACGACCTACTAAGAGAACTTCCCTTATTGGAGGACCTCTTAGAGAGAGAAAAGGTCAACATTGCATGCATACAATAAACAAAACTGCTCCCTTCGGACAAGATCCCAGAGCTTCATTCCTACACAACAGTGAGACAGGACAGGAAGAATCAGGGAGAGGCAAGGGAAGGAGGCCTAATCACCTAACTTCGAAAGCCACTACCATACATACCAAAAATGGGCAGCCAGAATCAAAACTGCAGTTTGGAATCATTAAGCATTGTGATCCTGCTTCCCGGTGAGCAATGTCTCCAAGTCACCAACCAATACACCCCCCCTGAAACTTCACCATACTTGATCCACTCAGGCCACGCAAATTGGCAACCGCGTTTCGATATCACCCCGACAGAAATCATCTGCGCCGACTTCAATGCCCACATCCTCTGGGACAACTCCATGTCCCCCGAAGCCCGAGGGCAGGATCTAAGCAAAGCGGTGCTCGACGCAAATGGTGTCTTCCTAAATGATGGATCTGCTACAAGACAAGACCCCGCAACGGGCCATCAAACGTCTCCCGACGTAACAATTGTACACAAGACGTTAGTGGAGAAGTGCAGTTTGGAAACACTAGATCTCCTTTCCTCAAATCATAAGCCACTCCTCATCACAATTAACCTCCCAGCCGAAGCGCCAAAGGGAAAGAAGAGACTGGTGTGGGACTGGCAGAGGGTCGACCTTACAACCTTTCAAGAAGCGGTGGAACACGAAGTAGCCAAGTGCAACCTCAGCGAAAGAGGGAAACTGTCGAGTACCTGTGATAAATTCTGCCAAATCCTCTTGGTAGCGGCAAGAAACATTGGCTTGCAGGCGGTCGGCATGACAAAGGAGTGCTGGAAGATGAGAGAGATAACAATGAGGAGGGACAAAGGGACCTGCTACAACAAATCCAGGGCATCAACTCTGAGGACTACAAACAGCAAGACAAGGTGGTCAAAACCCTCGTTAATGCAAGAAAGCGGGAAATCTGGAGGAGAAAAGTAACCGCAAATAAAGGCAGCAAAGGTATGTGGAAAATCCTGCACAGCCTTACTAATCCCCAGAAAACTGACCGTTCCTGAATAATCACAGAAAGCGACAAGCACTACATCACCAATCGACAAAAAGCCGATGCCTTCGTGAAACTCTACCAATCCGTGAGCTCGCTGAAAATGGACCGCCAAGAAAGGGGGGGTTAAAAAACAACTCAATGAAAGCCTCCGCAGAGATAGCCAGACGACTGTTGCCAGCACGAGCTTCACAGCCAGCGAGGTTAGGGCAGCCATCAGGAGCCTGAACCCGTCCAAAGCAGCAGGCCCAGACCACCTATACCCCCGGCTCCTCCACAACTTGGCCCAAAAGCCATAGATTTCCTAATGTGCTTATACAACCGGTCGTGGAGCACCCGCGAGGTTTCCCAGGCTTGGAGGACAGCAGACATCCGTCTGGTCCCCAAGGCGGGGAAAAACCCTCAACGACTCAACAGCTATCGCCCAATTTCCCTGACTTCGGTCTTTGGCAAGGTCATGGAGAGATTGGTGTGCAACCGGCTCAGATTTATAACTGAAGACCAACATCTACTGTCTGAGTTCCAAGTGGATTTCCAACCAAAACGCAACACGGAGGACCAACTGATCCGATTGTCTCAATCCATCAGCGATGGCTTCCAGAAAGAGCCCATGAACTGGATCTTCTTAACGCTGATAGATTACTCCAGAGCCTACGATGGGGGTTTTGCGTCCTCAAGATGGCGAAAACAGAAGTCCCCGATCATTTCATCAGGTGGATCCAAGCTTGGCTTGCGAACAGAATCAACTGGGTAACCTATGAAGCCAAGAGCAGCACCAAGAAAAGTACCTCAAGGATCAGTCCTCTCCCCCCCTTCTCTTCCTCTACTACATCGACAACCTTCCAGAGAACCTGGGAGACGCCAACGTCAGTATGTTTGCGGACGATGTTGCAATCTGGGTGCAAGACCAGAGCCTGCAAGAAGCGAAAAAAAGGACGCAACTTGTGCTGGATAGAGTAACCAACTGGAGTGCTAGGTGGAAGATGTCACTGTTGGTCCAGAAGTCAGAGTGTTCCTTTTTTTCCACTAACTCCCATGAGGCCAGTTGGAGACCCGCACTGAAACCTGGCGACAATCCTATCACTTATAACGCCATGCCAAAGTTCCTCAGGATCACGTACGACCAACAACTCACATTTTCAACACACACTGCAATTGTGAACGCCAAGGTGAAACGTCAAGCAGGAGCGTTAAGATGGCTGCCATCCACCGACTGGGAATACGACAAGTGAACCCTCCGCTCTATTTACATCGCTACTGGCAAATCGCTAATAGAATATGCTGCCCCAGCCTGGATACCGTGGATCTCCCCCATGAACCTGGAACACTTGGATGTGAGCCAACGCTACGCAGCAAGAACCATTACGGATCAACTGTGCATGACGCCTGCCAAGGCCATCCTGGCCGAAGCTAATCTTCCACCCATAGCAATCTGGGCGACGCAGCTCAGTGCGATAGTGCTGGAGAAATCCTTGCGAGTCGACCAACTGAATCCATGATACCAAATCACAGAAACAGAAGTTAGATAACACACAAAAAAAGAGAGCTGGAGAAAAAAGGCGAAAGCAACATGGCTACTCATTTTTGCTGGAGCGCATCCCCAACCATTTCCCAAGCTATTACCCCGTGGTTGGAACTAGGCCCCTTGAGGTTTGAAATAGAAGGGTCGAAAACCTCGAATAAGGAAGCTGACCAGGAAGAGGCATATAACCGGCTGGGAGACGACTGGCAAACCTATGATCTCGCCATCTACACCGACGGGTCAGCTGCAAACGGTAACACGAACGGAGGTGGAGGCGTCATAGTCACCACTGGCCCACCAAACAACTGCACTGCCTGCTGGACGATGGTGTTCATCCTTCCAAGCTGAACTAAAGACGATCAAGGAGACCCTGCGAACTATAACGGAGAGGAGCAACGCCCGTCTTGTCTGCATCATCACTGACAGCATGTCAGCCCTCCAACACATCCAAGCCCTGCACCCCTCTATGCCCCTCGACAATTCTGATGAAAGAGAAATTCTGGAGCTCCTCCACAATATAACTCAGACAGGCTGCCAAATTGCCTTCACATGGTGCCCTAGCCACTGTGGGGTGAAAGGGAATGAACTGGTGGACCTGAAGGCCAAAGAAGGGGTGGGAGAAGACCAAACACAAACAGGATGGCATTACGAAGTGGCTAAAGCGGCAATTCGCCAAAGGACTCTCAGTAATCCCATTACCCACACAGCCTGAAGGAGATCTACGGCCACCGAGGGGAAACCATCAACCATCGGGTGGAAGACAAGCTAGCCAGGAAAAAACAGGTCACCCTCAGCCGACTCCGAAGTGGACATCACCCCAATCTTAAGTATTGGCTGAAGAAGATCAACCGCACAAGCGATGAGACCTGCAGAAAGTGCGGCTTGGGGAACAAGACTATTGAACACATCCTGACGTATTCGGGGACAGTCTATGGTCCTAACAGCGAACCGATGACACCCCAGATGGCCGCCCCCCAAATGACACTAGCCCTTTGGGACAAATGGACCGAAGTGCCACACCTAGAGGACATGACGCAGCCAGGAACCTGAACTAAAAACCCGATGCCAAGTTGATCAACAACAACATCAGCAACAGCAGTAGTACATGACCTTAACAAGACAAAATTGAATTGATCGAGTAAATGTTTTTAAACTTCCATTATTTATTTTAAAAGAATGTATATTTGCTAGTAATATGGTGGCAATAGAGAAAATAAATCAGATAGACAGACAGACAGACACTCAATAGCTACATATTGTACAGCATCATGGTGGTTACCATAATCTGCCACCCCTTCCTCACCATGATGTGACTGACTGATTTGTGGATGTACCTGAATAGTCTTGAGGAATCTTTTTTATTATCCATTAGTAGCTATTTAAGGTCTCAGGTGAGTGTCAATCATGACATATAAAGAAAGACCAGAACTCAAATATAAAACAGTTGTAACTAACAAATTATCCCGTGTTCATACATTTACAGGGAGTGGGTACTGACTCAGACAGAGCAATCCTGTAAATATATGTTGTACAGTACATCAGTATTTTTTTGTGTAAACCCTTTGCTGTATATAGAGAAGAACACCTTATTTTTGTGTTCCCATACAGGTTATCAATGTGAGACTGGAATGTTGTTCTGTATGTCCTGTTGCACGTTTAGCTTTCTCAGTAGCAATATAACTCTGCATAGCTTCAATGATGTTTATGTCGAGATTTTGTGCAAGTCAAAGAATCTTTGCAACTGTTCCATCAGGTTTCCTATGTTCCAAATAGTTTTTCACCAAATTGGCTATGTGCTTGATAAGTCAGTGACATGGAAGATGAATCCCCACACAATGAGATGTTTTTGTGAAGAAATGGCATGATGGATAATAACTTGCCTATACCTGCTGGCAGTCAGCATACCTTCAATACTGTACAAATCTCTGCCACTCTTGGTTGATATGCATCTTCACTGTAGCTGTTGTACACTGACTATTATATCGCCCACCTTCGAACAAGCTGTTGTTGATTATTACAAAACACTTCAGACTTTGACACATCTGTAAAGAGCACCTTCTAGGTTTGGTCATCCCATTGTTTCATTTCTGCTGCTGCTTGGTTGCCTCTCCTCAGCAATGATTTTTTGGAGAGCTGCACATTCAGAGCAATCATTTCACACTAATGTGGATCTTACTATTCTTGAAGAAATGTTAATATTCATCCTTGCAGCTTTGCCAGTCACAAGATCTCTATTTTCTTTTCATCTATCACAGAGAATATATCCTGACATACAACATCACTTTTGTAGAGTTTGAGCTTTCTTTTCGACTGCATCTACTGTCAACAGTACCATTTTCACGTATTCCACCCCAGTCTTGAATACAGCTCCTTCTGAAACATGAAGTTGGTTTCTGATCTGCCATATGGAGTAGCCTTCACTAAGACTGATTTCTATGTTTGTCATTATTTCTTTCCCAGGAGCCAAGGTATTCACCGCACTAAAATGATATCACACAGTCCTTCTGCAGGGGTGGCACTGCAATTGCTTGTCATCAATCACAGTGTACAATGTAAACACATGATTGTACTATGAAGCATTTCATTTTTACACAGGAGTTGCAATTTATCAAGTTTTATTTGCATTTTATACCCTTCCTGTTTCCATAATTATTTCCAATACTGTACATTTCAAAGGTTTCACAGCTGCAGCTAGCAAAACCTTGGAAACATATTTACTAGATTACTCTATTAGGATCAATACCCACTTCCTGTAACCATACAAATATACTTCTCAAAGAGTTAAGATGCCATTTAGATACACTACACTCAAAATCTTTAGTACACCACAGTAATTTCAAATTTTAGTGGATATGTAATCTATTAACAAACATAAATATAATTGAAAAAAACTAAAATGTACTTTGAATAATGTATTTACCAAGTTTAATAATCAAATGTGCATTTTATTACAGTTGAGATCAGAGGTCTCAAACATGCAGCCAGCCAAACACATTCACCCAGCCTGCAAGGTGCTAATGACTTGAGGGGAATCCTCTGTTTATAAGAAAACTAAAATTTTTTGTATGAAACAGAATTATAAAAATCATTCCAAAAAAGTTTAGTATGTGTTTGAGCCTTATCTAGTCATCTGTACTCAAATTTTTAAAATTAAAAGGTATCATACATGTACAATACCCTTGCTGATGTGAGACACAAGATGTGTTCCATTTACAATCTTGGATGATCTAAATGTTCCAAATCTAGATGTGTTCTGGCTGTCCATATTGAGATGGTGGTACAGACAGAACAGTGGTGTTATTCAACAAGACTTCCAATGCAAGTTTTTGTGTAAAAATGACACCAATGTAATATCTTTTTTGACACACACACCATTTTTATGCATTGTTTGCCAAAACTGCAATGTTGTCATCTAATTCTGGTTCACCATCAGTAAATATTCTGCCCAGCAGTGCAATAGCAGCAAGAGTCAGTTTTGTTTGCCATGTTGAAAAATTTACTTCCTGTCCAATTTCATTTCATTCATTCACCAGAAAAGAACATCCAGAACATGTTCTAGATGATTGAATGGAACATGAGGATTGTCTCTGTCATACAAATCTGAAGCTGTGATAAGTGATTTTTTAGTCTTACAAGGATAAATTTGAATGCAGTGATAAGGGGTAATCATGTCATTATCAAAGAGGAGAAAAATAAATAAGGAATGTTGTGTGGTTCAAGAAAAGTTAAGAAATTCTTATTTCTCAGTGGAAGTGAATAGAAAACCAACTTGTTTGATTAGTACATAACAGCTGTTGGTAAACAATACAATGTTGGGCAACACCATAAAAACCATCATGGTGAGAAATATAAATATTATGGAAAGTTATGAGAGGACAAAGTTTATGAATTGGAAAAGTCATTGAAAAAGCAGCAGTCAGTTTATTTTTGCATAAATTCTGGCAGAGCATAAAAGTATGTTCCGGGCAAGTTACTCACTGTAATATAAATTGTTGTTAAATCAAATGTAAAAAGCTCAACAAAATGACATCTCTTTGGAGTATATTGTGATAGCCTTGCTTGTTTAGGGTATTCTCAATTTCATAAGATCACCAACAATTTTGATAGCAAAACCATCCCAGCCTATTGCATGTCTAACAGTAGGCACAATACAATCTTTTAGTATGTGTTCCACTGTGAGATGCACATAAACTATGATTTAATCTAAATATTTCACATTTGGATTCATCAGTCCAAAGCACTTGTTATCATTTATCTATTGTTCAGTTTTCATGATGTTTAGCCCAGCTGTTTCGAGGCACTAATACAGGTTTACCTGCTGCTTTCTTTCCAATCAATCCAGCCTCCTTTTAACAGTAATGAAGATGTGAAGCTATTTTGCATTATATTCAAGGCAGCAGTTACCTGGGAGCTAGAAAAACATCTACTATATAGAGGCTTGTAACCTTAATGTAGGAGTCTTCTCTTTTTAAAGCGATTTTTGTTCTTCCTTTTCTTCTATGACCAAGAGGTTGGTTCCATTCAATGACACCTTTAGCCTTCTTGCAAGAACATTTCTTCATTCCTCAGTGAAAAAACAGCCCTTCACTGTTTAACCAACAGTTGTTTGGTTTTTTCCAATTAATTTTAGACTCGCATTATTACTTTTAGTTATTTTTAACTAGAATAATTGACATTTCTTGGTTAAAAAACAATGACAAGTTCTAACCATAGATATGGAAATTTCTAGATAAAATATTTTATTTCTATTAGTTACAAAGTATCACATTTTTCAGATGATTCTGTGGTCCATAAACTTACATTTATTTTGATATAGTACTAAACTTAAATTTATATTTGGCTATTACAATGACTTTTTTTTGCTGGTAAAATTATTCTGATTCTACTTTTATGTACAATATCATAAAAGGTAAAAACTGCTGTGGTGTGACCAAACTTTTGAGCAGTAGTGTATGTCAATACAAAAATTGTGATCACAATCTAAAAACAGCAGTAATGAGGTCATGAAACAGAATTACCAAAAAGTCAGTCACCAATCAACATTACTGCATGAGCAAGATGCCTTGCATTTATTGCTTTGTTGTGCTTCGCTGTGGCTTATTTAAAAAAAATAATCTGCACAATAATGTTTATATTGAATTATAAACAAGAGTTAATATTAATTTTTTTTAAAAAATGTTTAAACTTTCAGCTGTTGAGAAACTTACCCAAGAACTGCCTGAGTAGTTTCCATCAACCTCATAGATCCTGTAGCTGGGATTCACTGCCTTTTCTAAGAGAAATGGAGTGACGCTTCCTGAGATATATGCTACACTTGTTGGTCTGCGGAGGGTCTGCTCATCATAAAACATCTCAAAACTGTCGGTGTGGACATGACCAAAAAACTGGCCAACAATAGTACTCTCATACCTGAACCAAACAACAAAGTTTTCTATTATTGTGCCAGGAAGTTCTGCCATAATATATGAGGTGTCTTCAATAAAGATTATAGGTGAGCATAAGCTGCTTTTTCTTTAAACAAATTTTAAATACTATGTACCTTTAAAAAAAAAAAGCATTGCAGCCATGTTGGTCTTTTAATTCATTCAAATATTTCAGTGAAATTTGGCATTAAGAGGTTAACAAATGGGTAAGCAGCCAAGTGGATTAGAGTGATGTTTAAATACACATCAGTAACTGGGGTAGCCATTGCAAAAATTTTAAAATACTGATTTATACAACAGATGATGGTGATTTAAAAAACCATTTGTCTTTCTTCTAATGAGAGTTAGGAACAACTTATCAGGTGATGGGAAATGCAGAGAATCTCCTTCAACTCCATGAAAACAACTTGAATACAAATAAACAGAAAAGATTATAAAACAGTAAAGATTCCTTTTTTGTAGCAATAATTATGAAGCCATCCTATGCAGTTTGTAGTTGTTTAAGTCACCTCTAACAAACTGTAAAAAGGTCACTTTACCTTGTCATTAAACAAAGATTAAGGTTTGAAATATATTTGAAGTCTTCATGCATAGGCTTAGTATTACACTATAGATTAGTTGAACATTTAAATAAAAATAACCTTACTGAAATAAGATGGTGGCTATTATGAATGCACACTATTAAAGATAAATTTTGTTCCAGAATTTACTTGTCATATCTGAGCAGAAAATACATGAATTAAGAGAGAATCAGACCTATCAACAATCCTGTAATAATTCCAACTCCATGATTTTAAACAAGCATTTATTCCTGGAGGAATGTGACCAATTATATGAACCTGCAATGATAAATAAAAAAGTATAATTCAAACTTTCAATTTAATTTTTAAAAAAAAAAAGCAAACAAATAATAATGATTCTATCAAGATCAGTAATATACAAAGCCCTGCTATAAAATTTGGAAATCTATTATATTACAATGTTAGGTTGTTGCAGAAAATGACAAAATAAGAAATCAATTGAAATTCTCTGTTAGTACTTGGTCAAGCCACGTTTTGCAGCACAAAAAAAACTATCTGGTTTGACAGTGAATCAATGAGATTTTTTATCATGATCTAGTCCCAGTTCCCCATGTCTATGTGAGAGCTTTCTTTAATTCCATCATATTGGTGGAAGGTGATGAGTTGCTGCTCTCAGCTGACAATCCTTAACCCCCAAAGGTATTTTATCAGATTCATATGAAGGCTTTGGGTACTCAGGAAAAAAATTGAATGCCTTGATTCCTCTTCCAGAATGAGTGTTTATATAGTGTGCCATCCTCCTGAAGAATATGAACACTGAATATCAGTATACTTTATTGATACAATAGATGTCTTTAAAATGGCAATGTAAACAGCAAAGTCAAGATATCTTTCAACAAATACTAATTCTGTCTTTCCATCATACCAGATTACAGCTCAGACAAACCTGGGGGTTGGAAGTCTTCATTAGGTCTTCTCAAAACCCAAATGAGACCTCCAGATGTATAGTGCTGAATCCTGGAAACACAATGAAAGAGTATTTGCCAATAATACTGATGAAACCTTTTGAAGCATTTTATTCCTATTAGACAGAAGGGATTTCTTTTACCCTACACACCCACTATAGCCAAGTCAGTGGATGTGACATTTGACTGTTCTTTGGCTAATTCTTTGCATGGGAGAAGTCAGCAAAGGAATCTTGATGATAAGTGTGGAAGTGGTGAAAACAAGTTTTTCCAAGTGCAGTACCATAAACATTTACCTCAGTAAACTTTGTGATAATGCTAACCACAGATCTGAGATCTTTGGTAATCTGTCATTGGCTCTGGCCATATACTGAATGACTTCTAACACAACTTTGAATAAACAGAGAAGTATCATAGAATCCACCTATTTTTAGCATGGTGACAGTGCACATCCAGACATACAAAGTATACAGCCAGACCTGAAATATGTAAATTTCAGTCAGATACATTCATTTATGGGATGACCAAATTAATACGTCAGTGCAGTAGAGTAGCTGAGGATTTACCTTCTCATGTTTATTTTCAGCTGTCTGCAAAACGTCAATTAACCACTGCAGCTCATTATCAGGATCTGTAGCATTTAACAGCAACCACCTAAAATTCAACAAGATTTTGGTAAAATGGAAGATATATTACAAAGCCCATAAAATTCTTATTTTGTAAAACGTTTTTGTCAGAACAGACAATAAAAGCATTCCACCTATGTTGAATTAAAAACAGTATTAGAAAGTAGTGAATACCATAAACTCCCTTATTTACTTTGCGGTTGTTTCTATGATTTTAGGGCGAGTATCTCATGCACACACAATGAAGCAGGCAAACAGGTGGTTTGACTTTGTTTTGACAGACATTTACAATCCTGTACCAAAGTAGTTTTAATAACCTGAAAAACTAAAGTTTTAAAAATGAAAACAGCAACAATGGCAAAACTACTGTAAGCTCCCAGATACTGTACCGCAATAATTCCATGTTGGTAAAGAAAAAGACCTAAATGAGTTCAAACTGTTTCACCACTGCTGTGTGCAAGTTCCCAGGGTCTTACCTACCAGTTCATATTGTTGCAGTAGTTCATGTTGATGGACACAATCCTTAGACCTGGATATGGTGACACAGTGTAAAAAGCTCCCCTGAAATTAAATAAAACTAAATAAGATATTTCAGTACATTTACACCTCTCCACCTGTATTTATTTTGTCTAGATAACAGATAGAATCAATTTAGAACAAACTTTTTTTTTTAAATTTTAAACACTATACTACATTATGCACTACATATGAGCAACTTCTAAACCGCATGCCTCCCCCAGAAGCAAGTCCAGTGGCCTTATTTTCAGAAAATAATCAGTTATAATACTGAGAGTCATTTTGTTAATCTAGATAAGAAACTATGCTGCAAACTAGCTAAACAGCTTCATATTTAAAATAAATAAATAAATGCCAAATATTTAGTCTTCATAATGATAACATAAGAAACAGGAATCAGAAAAACTGTTCTGAAACAAAATGATTTGATAGAGAAAACATTTTATGTTTCAATAGGCATGATTGCTAATCAAAAAGTATGCTAACTCAAGATAGGAATCTAATAACACTGGTCAACAAAATTAAATGTATTATACTCATTATGAATGCAAACCAACTTTTTTAGACTAATTTTTCATGCTGATTTCAAAATTTCACTCCATTTGTATGCAGCACATATCAGTTTTTCAGTAGATACATGCAAATATTTATATATTTGTATATATGAAATCATTAACGTAATAAATAAGAACATATTATTTTTAGAAAGTAAATGAGTTTATTGAGTTAAAAATTATCACTATCATTCTACAAAGAGTGAATACACACAAAATGGGTCAGACAAAACAGACAAAGTTAGAACAACAGAGTTAGAAACATTGTGATTTGGATTTCCTGCGGTGTTCCTGATCTGGTTGATCACAGTAAAGTGTCCAGCAGTAGTCAACCAGCATACTGTCATTCCAGAAGCCTTGGTACCGTTTCTCCATAGCACTAATGTCCTGGTGAAATCTTTCACCATGTTCATCAGACACTGCTCCAAGGTTATCTGTGAAGAAATCCAGATAGGAGTCCAAGAAGTGAATTTTCAGTGACATGCGACAACCCATTGCTGAGTAACATTTCAGAAGATTCTTGATGCCATCCTTGTAGTCCATTGCCTTCTTGTTGCCCAAGAAATTCTCACAGATCCAATTGAAAGCATTCCAGGCAGGCAGTTCCAGTTCATCCAGTGTTGTCCTGAAGTTGACATCTTTGAGTACTTCTCTAATTTGGGGTCCGACAAAGATACCCTCTTTCAACTTTGCCTGTGTGATTTTGGGAAACTTTTCTACAATATACTCAAACCCTCTGGCATTTCTCTTCCCTAGTGTCTTTACAAACTGTTTCATCAGTCCAAGCTTTATGTGCAAAGGAGGCAATAGGACATTACACGGATCTACAAGAGGTGTATTCTTGACGCTAGACAGTCCTGGCTGGTATGATGTTCTAGTCTGCCAGTTTGATTCCGAATAATGTCTGTCAGTTGCCCAACTATCCCATAGACACAAGAAACAACAGTATTTTGTGAAACCTGCCTGCATTCCCATTAACATCAGACCAATTATGACTGGACAATTTGAGATGTTGAAATACCTATTTCATCAGACAAAACTTGATTGGTTAATTTAAGATGATGAAATATTGCATCTGAACTATGCAGCAATGAATAATGTAGTTTATTTTAAAGGTATGTTTCCATGATGTAAATGAAATACATGCATACATGTCATTAATTGGAATTTCTATATAATGCATGAGCTAAAACCAAAAAACTTTCTAATCTTGAAAACTGTACGTGATGTCAAAAAACTAATTGTATATTTGAAATCAGCATTAAAAGCTACACTAAGTACACCTTGACATATGCTTGATGAAAAATACTTGTTGACCAGTGTAATTCTTTACTACCTATTCCAATAGTAATTTCAAAATATAACTTATTTATTTATCATACAAAGAACAGTAGAGATTTTGGTAAGCTTGTGCCAACACGATCTTCTTAACACAGTAGACATCTATAAATTCTAGAAACCACCTGATATCTATCATCCTGAAGACAGTACTAAAAGAGTTTATCTCTAAAAATTTCTAAGAAAACACAAAGTAGTAAGTAATTACTTTAGATAGACATCAGATTTATTTAGAATAATCAGTTAAAATTTAAAAATATAACATTAATCATCTGCAAAATAAGTTTTTGAACTAACATTATGCTTAATTAATGTAAAGGAAAATGTAAGGATACTATAGGTAGATAAAACATTCATTACTAGTATTCTAGATTCTTCCAGAACTTAAGATCGTTAGATTAGTCAAAAAATCTCAGAAAAATGAAATTACCAACTTTGGTTTATAGGTATTTTGAGGCTGAAAATAGAAACTTTAATTTGAGATCAAAGTATTTTAAATAGGATCAGTTATTTATTTAGCATCATTAAAATCATCCTTTACAGGGTAACTTAGCCAAAATCATCCAGGCAAGTCTGCTGCTACTGGCTGGGCTGTAATGAGTCATTTTATGCTCACTTCCATAGATAGCACACACAAGATGCTGCTGGCAGCCCACATTATCACTTCTTCAATCTATCTTTATCACTTTGTTTTGCCATGAAGATGTACCTACCCACCAACCTGTGCGATCTCTGTTGTGGTAAAACATATTCCATTTACAGTATGCAGTCAGAAACAATTCAGTGTTATTCTAATAATATAGAAGTTCTGAACATGCATACCTTGAATCTCTCATCATTTAACTGATTTGACAGTAATTCAAACAAGTTGTGGAATGCATCTTATGTCAACAGAAATCATGGGGAAGACGGTGAGTAAAGAAGAGTTGAGTGGAGTTCAGGTCATCAACAGCCAATCAATGTACCAGCAGCCTGTTTGTCCAAAGATTAATGTCCCTGATGATGCCAAGCTAGTCGATTACTTTTGTCAACTCATCCCAGATTTTTTCCACCAAACTGTAGAGGAAACCAAATGATATGCTGCACATATGCAAAGAGAGCCAAATGAAACACCTGCATGGAAACTTCCACTAAGAAGATGAATTTCATAAAGATAAACATCATCATGGACCTTCATTCCATTCTATCCATCAACAATTCTTTGAGTATGGATGACAGACCAAATAAAGCAGAGATGTCAAAGGTCATGACACTAATGAAATTCAAGAAATTGATCAGTTGATACTTTTGAGTCAAAAGTCGAGCACCTGCCTCTGATGATCCTAACAAACCAGCTGTTCAAAATTAGACTGCTCCTTTATGTGACTATACTCACAAAGACTTCAGGGTGGATGTTAAGAATGGTCTAAAACAGGGATCAGCAACCCAAAAGATAAGAAGAGCCATTTTTTTAAAAATTCCTTCAATAACAAAGTATTTTCAGAGCTGCAATGCATGTAGCCTCCTGGTACAGAGATGCATATTGATTTTTAACAACAAAAGATTATGTTTACTAATGCAAACAATTTACATATAAACATTTTTAACAATGTATATTTTTTAACAACCCCATCCCCCATTGCATTATGCTTCCTCTTACCTCTCCCCTCTAGCATGTGCCCCTCCCTCTTAAGGCATCAGCAGCCACACAAACACACCTGGAAATATGTCAAATACAAATAATTATTTATCAATTCTGAAAAACTACTAGTGTGAACATGAATTCACATCAATGAAACTTTTTTTTTTTTTGCATCTATAACTAACATTTTTGGTACAATTTTAAAAATCACTAAGACTCTCTGGCCAACTTATTAGTTGAGTGCAATACTTGCTGAAGTCTCTTTGCAGAGCTGTTCAATATAAGACATGTACAATGTTGTCTTCATTTTCAAGCAGGACATGTCTGGAATCACATCTCTCAGATTCTCGTTGTCAAGCTCGTTGTTCTGCTCTCTGAATTGTTTCAGTGATGGTAAATGAACCAGGTCTCTCACAAACAGAGTTAGTTTATGCTCAAACAACATTACTTCTTCTAAAAGCAAAAGTGCTGTGTTTTGCCTTCCTAACAGCTTTCCATTAAGGTAATGTCAACCATTTCTTCAGCCACAGAGGATCTTCATTCATGGCCTTTTTGATGCAAGAACATTTTCAGTTTTTCCAGATGGGCAGCAAAGTATTTCAAATACTTTTCCCCTCAACAACCAGTGTGTCTTATTGTGTAAAAGCAGGTTGGAATATTGACAGGTGACCTCTTCAAAAAGTTCGCAGAACTGTTGATGGTTCAGTCCTTTTGCCATTATTTTGTTGACAATTTGTACAACCAGGGTCATCACTTCCATGATCTCAGTGGAAATGTTTAGACACAAAGTGCCTCTTGGTGGATTATACAGTAAAATGATATCACATTTTGATCTAACATTTTCTGCAACAGAGTCACAAACCCCTTGTTTACCCCTCATACTCGGTGCCCCATCAGTTGCGACAGAGATCAAGTATTGATTTCTTTATCCATGAGACAATCTAAAATCACTGTAAAAACATCCTCTCCCCGTGTTTGGCCTTTGACTGGCAATAATTCTATAAGCTCCTCTTGGGGAACCTCTGAATACACATATCTGCAAAGAGGGGAAAACTGTGTATGTCATCAACAGTGCTCAATTCATCACATGCAATTGAGTAGGTTGGAGCTGAGTTTATATCACTGATCTGCTGACTGCTGATGCTTGTAGCCATTTTTACTGATCGGTCCCTAACTGTCTTTGCAGACGATAACATATCTTTAATTTTCTGAATGATTTCATTTTTGTTTTTGAAATCTGCAAACAATTGCTCCCATACCTAATGAAGCACTCCTTTAAGTAATCACCATCAGTGAATGGTCTGCATTTCACAATTTCTTGGGTTGCCACAAAGCTCGTAGTAGTTATGTTATTTGGTGTTTTCACCCATTTTAAGGTATTCTTGCTCTACTTTGCTTTGTGCTTTAGCTCCTCAATTGCCTTCTTTCTCAAATTACCAGTTGGATATCTTTTTTAACAAATGAAGCAGGTTTCTGCGTAAAATGGCTCTTGGGACTCTACTTTTTTTTTGTTTGCAAATTAAACATAACGGGAGCCCAATTGAAGTGCGAATGATTCAGTCCATTCATTTCTGAATTCTTGTCTTTCATCCTCAATTTTCTTTTTTTTTTGAAACCTTCTAACTCCACATATAATTTCGATTTAATTTTTAATTGAATGTCAGCTTTTATTACTGCTGATTTTCATTGCACGCATGATGAAACAGTTTTGTCTAAAACCGAACACTGCAGAAATCATGTGAATGCAGCAAGCAGAATTAGAAACGTTGGTGTGGAATGTGAAACCAGAAGAGATTGTGGAAAAAATTTTAATAGTCCTCACCCCTTCAATTGATGAGAAGAGAACTCTTTAAAAAAAGAAGGAAAGGAAAAGAAAAGATAAGACGATTTTCATTCTAGATTTTAATGATGCTGTTATATTTTAAGATCACCACGGAGCCACAGGTTGCCAACCCCTGTCTAAGAGTGGCTTCTGACTACAGGAAACTAAAGTTTATCAAGAGAAAAAGCAATAGTTAGGTGCACCCCAACAAACCAAGGCCATTACATCCTGGTGGGGACAGGAGAGAGAAAGAAGATCTGCAAGCTACATTCCAGGAGTAATCGCAAGACCTCTTCTGATCACAGAATGGAGACCCCACTTCTGCTGTCAGATCTGTACCATATACGTGCAGAGTGAGATGTTTCACCAGCCATGTGAATGGACAGTTCTTGCAACAGTGGATGACCACTTCCTAGAAGTGAGTGATTTTAATTTATGTTTCTGACTTTCTGTATTATAAATTGGATTTTTCCTTTAATTTTCTGGATATATTTCCTTTATTATCTGGATTACTGAAATGTACAACATTTATGCTAGTTGAGTCATTCTTTGACTTCTTAGTGTTTTTTTAAAAAATAATTTAAATCAGCGAGGCACATTTTGTGCAGCCACCCTGCAAACTGTCCGCCCTTTTAAACATGTAAAATTAACAAAAGGGACCAACCACCAGCAAAAGTAATTAGCAGCCACAAAACATTAACCAGTTTAAGAATAGAGCAGGTAGATATGTTAGGTCTCAAACCTTGAGATCATGCAAAAACTGTGAAGACTTCCTGCCTCCTGTACAATACATAATGAAACTTGCCACTTTTTTTTTTTTTTTTAAAGCAACAAATACAAAAGAACTCACCTTAATATGGTTGACTGAGACTCTGGTGGAAGCCAGTGCAACCAGCTTTTGTTTAGTGCATCATACAGCCAAGCTTCTGAGTTTGGACCATCTATATACATAGGAGGAAAGCTGAAAAAAAAAAAAAAAAAACCTTTGGAATAGCATTTCCTATTTCTATTATGCAGCTTGGTAATGTATTTAAAGCAAATAAACAATTTTTTTTTTTTAAATCCTCCTAATATCAAATTGGCAGTGCTCCTTATTTAACTAGTAGGTGTGTTTCAGGTTCAAATCTAGGTAGTGATGAATCAGAGGATGATAGTTGTCTTTAATTAGCATGTAGTGAGTTGAAATTCTACTACTACGAACAAAGATAAATCGCTTCTAACTCATTTTAAATTATGTGAAAAAACACATGGATTATGAGATGAGTTGAAATTTAATATCTTAGAAATTACTACAATTTCAATTCCCTTTCAGCAAAACTAAAAACAAATATCCAATTCATTCATAGAAATCTATACTATAACACATGCCAGTTTTTCTTTCTTTAACCCTTCGTATACTCTGTCAGATTTTAACCTTACTTCAGACCACCTGGCCTTGCCTAGAAGCATTAGTATTTATATTGAACTGGCTCTATATTTAGTCAGATGAAAGGATTAAAGAAAGAAAATACTATGCATCACAACTCCTATCCCTCAACCAGTGCTGAGCAACACAGATTTGAAGAATAGTGTATACGAACACAGCACAAGTCTAAGAGGGTTAATATTTGAATGTCAAGGTAGGTCATTATTCTAAGTTTGATAATATCAGGTAAATATGGATGATTATCTTCTTTTATAAAAACCGAAAAATGAATTAATCATCTGCCTAGCAAATGTAGTCACCTACTCCACTTCTAATTTTAAAAAAGAATAAAGTGATTAATTGCATTACCTATTGACAGGAGCACTCTCGTGATTTCCAATGGAAGAAAAAACCAGTTTATCAGGAAGGTACCGCAAAAACAACTGCATCAGGTAATCCAGTGCTGCGAGCTGACCTTTTCTTGTCTGGTTCCATACATTATGTGGTGGAAAGTCTCCCGTCCAAATGATGTAGTCATACTAGAAATAAGATGAATAAAATCAGCATGCTAGTCATATCTACAAGAGAAACAGGCTTGCAATTTAGTGTCAAAGAAAAATCACAAAATTACCATTGCCAGTAAAAATCTTTAAAATAATAGTAATTTTTTCACTACATTATTCTAGTACATTCTGGTTATTTTAATATTTGATTTTTGGCAGCCCGAAACTCTATTTTTGAATATTCAAACAAAAAAATGGATTTTAGTAGTAAAAGTCTGGATCAGTCAGGTAGTGCAAAGTGTTCAGAGGCTGAGAATGACAACCCACCTGATCTTTTATATCATGTAAGTATTCAAAAAGATTTTCTAGGGTCCTGGTTGGTAGATCACAATGTCTGTAGTCACCCCATTTTCCTGCTCCTGGTATACCTAAAGCTAAATAAAACAAAAACCATTAATCAAATGTTGCCAACATCTTTTCTCCCCAATGTTTTTTTTTTTCTATTTAGTTATCACTCAGCAGGTGTTGTAATTAAAATTGATCTTGGTGGATATCAGGAGAGCATTAGTGCTGGCTGATGCCCAGACCCTCTCCCAGCAGAAACTCATACAGATATTGCCTAGTGAGAAATCCAATCTTGTCCTGAACCAATTCTAGGCTCATTGTCCGTCCCACCCAGCCTTTTGCTACCCCCACCCTCATGATGAAAAGAAACCAAGTGCTTTCATATCTTTCCTAGAGGCCCTCATGCCACTCTGTCATCCAGTATTTTTTCCCTTGGCCTTCATTTCTCTTGGCATTGGATATTGTTAAATTAAAACATTGAAAATCAAAGCAGAGACAAATAATTAACCAACTGTTACATTGTTTATTTACTGAATAGTAAATAAAATACATTTTTGAAAATGATGGGTGTACTGCTTAAGTTTGTGCACACAAATTTTATTAAAGGTTAAGTTGATCATTCACATATGATTTATATAAACAAGAACCATTCTGGCTGTTACTGGAGTCTGAAGAGACTGTTTGATGCATTGTACACATTCATTATATCTTCATGATCATAAGTGCTTTCATAAAATATTAAAACAGACATTCTGGTAAAGGGCACTACATAGTCCATTAAATTCTTGAAGGGAGCTAAGGTTGTGGATAATACTATGCATGAAGTCCAAGATACACTTGTCCCTGTGTGTCTAGGTGATGGTTGCCTTGCTCTTTTTCCATTTAGCTACAGAAGTCTGGCTGACAATCATCTGGTTAATGTTGTTGTTGTTGAGACACTGCTCTCATTTCAACGCACTGAGAAATCTCCAATTGTTTGGGCAGTACCTGCCAACATACATATGGGATCTCTGGCGCCTCTCTTCAATGTTTCTCATATGTGGAAGGTCATCTTCACTGTGGGTGCGCATGTTTCACAGCAGGATAGACAACCTTGGCTTTTGGCGACAGCAGTGCTGGGACCAATGACAATGTTTGCACCCTATTAAGTAGTCCTCAAAGTAATTCCAAATCAGTTCTGCTTCTGCAGACAGCTTCGTCTAAAGAAATGGTAGAAGTAGCTCTTTTTTGAGGGAACAGGCAAGACAGACTCAGTAGCATTGATGGCAACAATTTCAAAGCCTTTCATGATAGAGCTGAATTTGAGATTCCATCTGATGTTAAAAAGCCAGCAAAAAAGACTTGTGTAGATGGCTTCTTGCCTGTTGGGTGATAGAACATACACACAAATCATGTACACCTGGTAGAACCCTGGAACTATCTTAAAAAGGCCATGAACAAACCAATTGTTAAAGTTACAAAAGATGCTCAAAGTAGTATCAATTACAAATAGTAGAACATGATTGGTAAGGGTCATCACATTCAGGCTGCAATTAGTGAGTACCTTGGGGAGTCAGTTGTAGACACAGTATATAAATATTAAGATTCCAAAACCAAAGTTGCAATATATTGGTTTACATGTCATTATAAAGCTAAAAATTAAATCTCCAGATTCACAAAAAGCAGTAATCACATGCTATTAGGTGTTTACAAACTGTGCTCACAGCTGTTGGCTAACCTTATGCTAGAACTTATGTGAAAATAGGAATAACTTAAGACCTTAAGTAGCTTTTGTATTTAAGTTATGTCTGGAATACAAACTATGCAAGGAATAACCAAGACTGTTGTTCGTATGGATAGGTTACATGAAATTACCACAGACTTAAATGTGCAGTTATATATATAAAATTCCTACAGGCAGTTGTATCTGCATGTGTAAAATTTCTCCCAACATTATCAAAAAACATACAAGTTAGGTTAAATCAGCAAGAACAGGATGAAGAAGCATTGCAGCTTGTACAGCAGATAGCATTGATGGATGGTAGCTGAATAGATACACTTTCACTTGTCTCTGCTACAGTCCGACTGGCAACTGGCCTGTTTCTTCAGTGTTAAGAACCATGCACCTAATGACACTGCAGACATGAATTGGTCTGAAGCATGACTATGCTCATTCAATTTTGGTATAACCCGACCACTCTACAACTTCATCTTTGCCTGCCTGTTGAATGTTTACATTTGAAAGAGATTACACCATCAGCTAGCATCCTTTACTTGACATACTTGTAACCCTCGAGTCAACTTGTTTTTGTCTCACAGAGACTGAATATACTCCATGGTGATAATGATTGATTTCTGATAACATGCATAGAGATTACCATCTATAGGCAGTCATAATAGAATGTTGTGATTTGTACATTCATGTTCTTCTTGTAGGGAAAAAAACCAGGGGCCAACAGTTCTCCTTCAGATTGTCACAATGTCTCCATATCCCTATCCTATCTCTTCTAATTAAAATTGTAGAGTTTCATCTTTTGGTTGCACAGGTAGTTTTAAAAAGCAAACTACTAGATGTTCACCTGGGGGACCATTATTTTCCCGACAACACAGCGGTTCCCCACACTCTGCGTTGTTGCCTTCCACATAAAGGGGATCATAATGGATGTCGGTTAGATGTAGCACACGAATCGTTGGAGAACCAGGCTTAGAAAAAGAAAGAAAAAAGACATCATTATGCTAAGGTGCTATTCTAGGCCATTTTTAGAACTATTTTAAATGGAGCAAGATGTGCAGTATAAGTGGTGTATACATGACTTTGGCATTAACACTTAGATTTTTTTACATTTTTCTCAAAATTGCAATTTCAAACAATGTGACACTTGTTGTAGCAAGAATTTTCAATCTACAGTCATTAAATTTGGTAAACATCTTTATTAGTAGATTTTCTTGGTCTAAAAGTAAAATAAAATGCATACTCTATATATGAACTATTTTATTCAAGCTCTAGTTACCATATTATTAGTTTTAGTTAATACCTTTTATCAAATTCTCAAAATTTGTTTGTAGCTTTAACTTTATAAATTTTCTTCAGGTATTTGTTTGACACATTCAGAACAGTTTTTTGAATAAAGTCTTTATGTTACACAGATCCTGAGATGTGGGCACGCAAAATACCAACACACACAAACACACCCACCTATCCAAATAGAATCCAAACAGCCGCCCCAGTAATCCAAATGTTTTAATTGGTACCTGTCTGACCTACTATGTATGTTGAACAACACTAACAATGACTTTTAAAAAGCTGTCTAATCTGAAATAAAGTAATACTAGGGTAAAACCAGTGCAAATTAAAACAAATCATCTTCACACAGCAGAGTTTATAGTCTGTTGGAATACAGTTCTTACCTTTGGTGGTTTGGGGGGAGTAACAGGTGGTTTTGTCACATTAGGAAATGACAGAGTCCAGTTACTGAAGGGATCATAGGGTGTGCCACATTCTGGCCCAAACAGTGTCCCACAAATCTCATTAGGACTGAGAACAAGTTTGTCAAAAATGGTTAAAACTTCCTCCTTTAAAAAATGAAAAAAAAATATGTAAGACCATTTAACTATTCTTCACAATTATGCACCTTTTTTTAAATGCAAAAGACAATAAGGATACTACACGACTGAGCTCATCCATGATTTACAAATGGCAGCTGTTATTAATGATAGTGTTCCTGATAGCTCTGGATACATTCATAAGACTAAAATCAACTACCATGCTTTGCCAAATAACAAGTAAAAATAAATCCCAAAAGGAATCAATACAAATAACAAACAAAGGTAAAATTAATGTGTTTTACTTGCCAGAACACTACAATAATATTTATGCTAAAACTTGTTCTGTAGGAGACCTATCCGTGCTAATGGGACTAAACCAGCAGTAAATTTTACACACAAATCAAAGTCATCATTATCCTTTACATCAAATCCTCCAGTGGAAAATGAAATACAAGTTTCATCAAAAAAAAAAAAAAGATCCCTACACTCATTCTGGAGTCGGAGAAACTCCCTAAAGCTTCTCAGTATTTCTCAAAGGTGCAAGTAGCCCACCTTCACAATTCTGATGACTTCCCTAGCCAGTTCATCAACAGTGCAGCCACATCAAAACAACATTCTACTGCTGCTTTAGTGAGGACTAGATGTCACGCTTTCACGTGTAAGTTCTCTGTTTAATGGCTCCCTTCTTTTAAGTGCAAGAAAAAGGACATCAAGAAATACAATAAAGATTTTTATGCATCGATTAGGTTCTATATAGCTTTCTTTGTCAGCTGATTAGTTTTTTTAAACAGCTATAATTTTAAATTAATGAACTTAGGAAGCACCAAAAGAAAGAAAAAAAATAGTAGTTATTCCAAAACTATGAACTTTATTAACCTGGAATCATTTTACTATTATAGGTGGTCTGTGGATTAAAAATCAAATTATAACACTGATTCAACTTGATTGCATTTTTAAGAATAGTAGATACATTTCCCTTATCTATCTAAAGCTTTGATAAACAATCTCTCCTCTTTACTGAGTCAGTTAATATAAGTTCAGTTCATCTTTACATGACATATCCAGATTTTTTGTAGGTATTTTTCATTGTAAAATTAGAAAAATATTTTCAGTGATGGCCAATGTACAAACTGCTTGTTTGATTTTAAAGTGGAGACTGTTTACACACACACACATCTGTTACATGAAACAACATGTAGTTAACAAGATTTCATTAAAATTTCATATTTAATGGAGTTTAATTTATGTTTAAGTTTCAGTGAAGCCAGTATTTTATGCATTTGCTGACCAATGACATTGCTGGCAGCTAATAAACAATAGCTCCTATGTCTGTAAATATAATGCAGATGAGTTAGCAAGATTCTCTAAGCAAATGCATCTATTGTTATACAGTGTTTATGTCAATAAGTTGTATCTACTATCAATAATATAAATAATAAGCAGAATTTGGCAAAATTACAGATTTATAAAACAGGTAGAATGTTATACCAAAGCACTCATTTATGCCCTGAAATGACAAGAGTACCAACACTTTAACTTTAAATTGTCTTAGAGAATTGTACTGGTCACTTAATTCATATTATCATATTAGAATATAACAATTCTAAAAAATACAAAAAGGTGCAATTTTCTGAAATCTGTTATGCAGATAAATAATACTCTTTGCACCCAAACTCTTCAAACAAAAAACAGTGATATAAGGGATATTCAGTTACCCAAGAAATTGGACTGTTTTAGTTTATTGTAATGTACACAGATAACTTCACTTAAAATAAATGGTCCACAAAGTTTCAACGTACATATAGCTCTTATTTATGAGCTGGTGTCAATTACTAATCACAAAACACAAACAAATTAACTAAATATTTTAATATCAGTGTTTCCAAATCACCATTTTGAGCTTCCATGAAAGAGTTATTAAAATTGAACTGGCATCAGAACCCAGATATAAGACAGGAAGAACCATAGCATCACCCATATGTTTGAAAAGTACCAAGAGTTTAAATGTACCAAAAATCTTTCAAAATCAATGATCTAAGGTAAATTACAAATAGATGTCTTTAATTATACAACAAAATCAAGTCTGCTTAACCAGTTTCAATGTTTTTTGTTTTTTTTTAAAAGATCCTGAATATTAAAAAAAAATAAAGAATAAAACCGCCAACAACTCTTGCATTGCACATTTCTGATATACACTGTCAAGGTGGCTTGTCTAAAAATACTTCATCTAGTGCTCATGCCATATTGAGTAACTTTTGGTCCATTAAATCTGTTTACTTTTATAACTGTAACATTAGCTGATTACTAAAATATGCAAAAAGTATTTACTTACATACCTGCAATCAGTATATAAAGGTTGTTCTGTTTGTCTATAATAAATACAATGTTCATTGCAAACTTTTCCTTTACATTAAGCATGCACTGTTCTTTATTAAATCATATATAAACTTAAGTTTTTTTCCTTAAAAATTAAGATAAAAATACACTAACATTCAAAATAAAAAAAAAAAACAGACAAGTGTGCATACCTTAAATTCTTGAACAACACTGGTGCACACCCTTTCATCCTCTATATGAAATATGATACATCCTTTAGTAATAACCTTTGCAATACCCTCTTTGGTCATATTCAACATAAAACAGGTGCTCAAAGTATTGGTCAGCATCACACACAGGTTGCACTCCAATGTGGAAGACAGGCTCCTGAAATTTCTGAAGAGTCTCTGTAGTATGTCTAATTCTTTTTGTTGGAAGTGGACTACAGAATCTTCTGGGCTCTGCCTGTCACTACTGTGTGTGTTATACTTTAGTGGAATGCTAACAATCCCATAACATAAAAAAAATAGGAAAACAAGAGGGATGACTAAAAGCTTCTTTGCCATACTCTGCACAATGTTGGTATCTAGATTTAATCTGAAAAAAAAAAAAACAAAACAAAATAGACAAAAACAAATTTAGTTACAGTAAAAATCTTTTTTTTTTTGTGGTGTAATGTGTGTAGGTGGAGGTGTAAAGTTTATGTATGTGTGGTTATCTCCAAGGAGAAGGGAGTGGGAGAGGCCGAAGCCTCTGGTGGAACTAAGCTCCTTGAATAGGCCAAAATGGCCAGGTTGAGGTGCCGAAGCACCTCGTGTAACTGGCCGCCAAAATGGTCAGAGCTAGGGATTCCTAGTGCGACCCATGTTAGGAGAAGTCGAAGCTTCCAGTTGGGAGGGATAGCTTCCCCAGCCAAAAACCTATCTTGGGAAAAATGGCCTCGGTACATCAAGTCCGAAATTTAGTCTTGACATGCCTAACCTTTCCAGCCAGACAGGTAGGCCAAGGCAAAAAGCACCCCTCGCCCCCACTCTTTTCTGGTAGGGGACTTTCTCCAGGGCCAATCCCAAGTGACCACGCCCAAAAAAGGGCATGGTCCTCAGCTGGTTACCCTATGTGGAAGGCTAAGGACACAGCCAAACCATTTCAATGAAAAATAATTCATTGCCATTTATAAAATTACATGCAGATATTAAAGAGATGGGGAAAAAATATGCATAAGCTTTTAATTAATGCCAATGAGAAACTGTGGGGGATACCAAAGCACATAGCATGCCAGCCTACTGTAGCAGAAGGCTCAGGGTTACTGTCTTCTACACAATGGTTCAGTGTGTCTTTATTTCACTCTAATGAACCAGTCCATCAACACAGGTTTCCTCCAGTTTGCTCTCATAGCTAAACAGAATTCTAATAAGAACTTTCCAGCACCATTAAAGGGAAGTTTGATGGATGTTTTTAAACTGGACATCATCCAGGCAGCTAAAACCAGACAGACCAACCAATAGATGGCAAGAAGAAAAACATTTACAGACAATTCTCTTCCAAATGTTCCCAACTAACATAACCGCAACAGCCATAACAATAACTAAATGATTTCAATTTAAGCAAAAGGTATATTATTCAGAATCACCATTAGAGCCTCATGGGAAATCAACTCTTGAGACAATGAAATCATATTAGCAAGAAAGGGTTGAAAAATGCCTGATTTAAAGTGTATGTTCATCTGCTGCTCTGACACTATTATCTGCTATTTCTATAAAACAAAATAGTAAATTTTAAAAAAAAGCACAAATATGTTTTACCAGTATATCTATAATCAGTATTCAAGAGTGTTCCACATCAAACTAGAACAGCATATTAGTTAGGCGTGCCTATTTCTAAACTGTTATATATTTTGCATATTTTTTCAAAAGTTTGAAATATGATCTTTATGGTTTTGTTTTGTTTCATTCAATGAAGTAAGTTAGTTAGTATTATAAGTAGTTTAGATTAGGGAATTGCAAGGAACTTAAGAGCCATCAGAGGAGAAAAAAAACGAATGTCCATAATTTAATTTCCAAACTGGTTTACACTATCAAAAAAATAATGCCAGTAAAATTATTCCATTCAATTACAATTCTACAGCTTTTTTTCCTAATATTAACTTTGCCAATATTTCATTCTAATTTACTTATACTTATCCTTTAGTATTTCTAACATCCCTAATTTATGATTGCCCACATGCTCTCATGTATTTTGAAAACCTAAAAAAAAAGGTATCCACCTAATGTCTAATACCCAAATTAATATTTGTATTCCTTTAGCATATTCTCAGTGCTTCAAACCAATCTACTGAATCTATGGTAAACTCTTAAAATAATTCAATATTTTTCTTAAAAATAGTGACTTCTTGCCAGCTATGCATATTCAAGATGTGAATAAACTAGAATTTATATATAAAATTTAGAAATCTATTTGTTTTTGTTAGTTCAGTTAATTTTTTGGCAGATGAAAAACACTGTTTGTTCTTCATATTTATTTTAAAATAATTCCCAAGTTACTAGAAATTTATCCATTATCCTAAAATTTAAATAAATTTACCACAGCTATGGGTCAAAAACTGAAGCAGATGTTACATTCCTATCTCTAAAAACAATTATCTCATCAGTTAACAAATACACTATACATCTACAATTCCTACAGTATAATGCTTGCTTTTAATAACATGATATATACATTTGTAATGATATATACTGTATTTAAAGACAGCAAAAATGCTGAATAAAAACTCAGAAAACATATTACTAGGTATTTCTTTTATAGTTTTTGCCAATTATAATCAACTAATGTTTGAGTTCTTAGCTACTGAGATCATTAGAGGTGTCATTACTAATCTGGCAGTCAAGTTAAACTACATAAGATACACAGACACATTCAAAATCTTAATTTTTCTTTTTAGTTGAAAAAAAATTCATAAAAAATTATCTGAACATACTAAATATATTTAAATATTTATAAACAACTATGCAGTTTTGAAACTAATGGATGGAAAAAATACAAGTAATCAACTACGCTGTCAAACCAAAGTATCTTCTATTTATTTATTAGTTTTCCACAAGTATTAAATATGTTATTTTTTTCTTTTTTTTATACTCACCCTACTACAAGCAAGAAAAGGCAAGGATGTAGTGATCCTTTCTACTGTGAGTTTAGCTTACCTTCATTAGAAAAATATTAGCCATAGAATAGTAGTAATTAAATTCTTCATTCTTTTGTTGCTAACAACATAATTTTCTATGCAAAAACTATTTCTTAAACTAATTACATTACTAAATGCATAGCACGTCCCTTAAAACTATATCATATGCATGCTGTCAAAGTATTTTTAAATTTAAAAAAATAGTAATTTTTAATTATAAATATTTTCTGATGGTCAGAAAATCCAGTCAGATCATCTGTCCAAGGATTGTGCTAGACTATACAGTTGATAGGAAACTGTGGCAGAAGCTTTTAGTAAATGTCACAGTAGCAGTTAGCCTTGTCTAGAACTAAGATATATTTTTAATCAGTGTGACCTGATTGATAAATACAATGTCAGCTATTATTCTTTAGAAAATCAAAAACTAGATATAAAAAATTATCTCCATGTCATGTGCAAATGATAATGTGTACATGAAAATTTTGAGGACCTATTGTCTTAAAATTTAAACCTTTTTATTACATTTAAAAAGTATTATTAGTCTCTGCAATCATTTGTTTAATTTTTTAAAATGTGACACACTCTGGTTTCTGAGTGGATGAAAAAGAGAGAGTGTGCAACAAACAGACCAATGGACTGAAAAGTTATGAATACTTAGGAGGAAGTAGATAAGTACTGCAAGAAATTTTATCCGTTTAGTTAGCTCCAATGTACATTGAATCTATGCATAAAACATTTGTCTGCCATTTATTAAAACTACATTAAATACAAGGATATCAAATAAAACCATTAAAAATTTGTTGTTTTTTTTCTGGTGTGACACTATTAGTCAGCAGGCAAAGTCCATTTCCAAAAAAATCTAAAGTCTAACTGTCATAAATAAAAAAAATAAAAGGGATTCTATAGAATGCCTGTAGAAAGTGTCTTTTCCCTGCATCAGGAAACCCCTGATAACTGTAAACCCAAGTTCAATGTATCAGTGATTTTTTACTCTAATTCTTTTTAAAAAAAACATTTCTCTGAATTTCTTGTCTATAATATTTGAAATCATTTTTGTTTACAATACACTTAGTACCCTTTCCTTAGATATGTATGAAGTTACAATTTCTAACCAAATTACATTATCTTATAGGTTTAAAACATTCAATAACACTTGCAATAAAATTATAACAGAAAAAATGTTAGTTTATTCTGCAAAGTGTTTCTTGTTTGTTTAAATTGCAGAAGTTAAAAAGTATATTCAAAACACTGGCAGGCATCAATAAACATTTCTACTTTGCTGGAAGGTTAATCACACTAACTGTAATCATCGCTGCATGAGATAAACAAATCTGATGCATTACTGAGATGGATTTTGCTACCTGGGCTTCAGCACAAGTGGCTCTTCTCATACATTAAGAGCCAGGAAAACCAAGGCAAAGAAATATTTATTTTTTCTCTTAACTCAAAATCTTACTTTTTTTAAATAAAGAATACATAATTTTACAGGTACAAAAAACCAGATGACATGGGAGGTGACAATTAAAAGAATTTTTGTTTACCCCACCCTGAATGGCAATCAAACTGCCACAGTATGTGTACCAGCAGTTGATATACAACAATTTAAAAACAATTAATTCTAATCCATTTGTTAGAAGTTAAAAAATTGTTTAAAAATTGTAGTAGTGATGCAAAAGAGAAAGAACAAAGAAAAAAATCTAAAAGAATGCAAAATAAAATATCTAAGGCTAATGTCGTTGTCACATTTGTTTGTATTTAAGATAAATATCAATCTAGAAAATTCTATAAGTTATCCTAAAATTGAGTTACTGGTATTTCTGATGATAAGAAAAGAAGATATGAGGCTTAGTTTGTTTGTTTTTTTTTAATCATTAAACACCAGCTATTTTCCATTATATACCAAATCACATACGACAAGCCAGCATTATCGTGGAATCATTATTATATTTTAGAATTTTAAATGACAATGACAGAATTACATTCTTTTCTCTCTTTTTTTTCTCCTCTGGGAGAGAGGGGATATTATTTTATAAAATTAAGTCAGACAAGCCACCAGGAAACACATAGGGTGGGGTTTATTAGAGCATCTCAGTTTTCACCAATACCATAGATAAGCAGGTGAGACACGGTCAGTATCGTGCTCAACCATCTTTAAACTGTGGCTTTTTTTTTCTTTTTTTTTTTAGCACCAGATATTAATTTACATTTAAAATCAACTAAAGCCTGGAATCTGACTGAATCTAATCTGTGGTCAAAGATTCTAACCACATGGCCACTGAGGCTCCTCCAATTTAAGTTTCATCTACCTTTTTTGAGAGAGAGAGAGAGAGAAAATCCTGAACAATGAAATATAAATCAAATAATATCAAATCAGAAATAAATAGATTATTATATAATGTTCGAGGAGGTCTCAAAGAGAGACCATGGAAATGTGTTTAAATATATGAGAAAATAAAAAGCTTTATTCTTCACATGCCCCCTCTTATTTACTCTGGAACCTTATCTGTTTAAATAAAAAAGGGGCATCTTCACTGTTACATTGGAAAAAGTAGGCACATAAATATTCGGAAAACTCATCATCAAAGTCAGAATCCAACTTTAAAAGAACAGGAGAAACAACATCTGGATAGCAAAAATAAACCCTTTTATGGCTGTTGTGTTCAGCTACAGTAATACATAAATCTGATTTTATTTACTGATTGTAACTGATAACAGCATTTGCATCAACTAACTCTGTTATAACAGATAAAAAATTAATAATAAAACTGCATCTTTTAACTTTTTAACACAAGCATATTAGTTAGGCCTTTAGAACCCTAACTTTCCAATGACAGATGGCTATACATGTGTGTGTGTGTTTTGGTTTTTTTTAAATTCTCTGAATTACTTTGTTATTTACTATTAGTAAAACAGCACCATGAAAAATAAATCTGGTAATAAGTTAAACAATTCCAATCAAAAGTATAGATTATATTCCATGTCTATCCACCTACCAAAGTTTTTTTTTATTTTTAATTTCTATAAACTACAAAGGTTGTTATATTATAATAATTTGTGGTTGATTATACGTTTTCAAAAAATCATAATTCTCAATTATTCCAATTAATCAAGATACCACTATTAATCAGTCTGATGTACTACAGCTCTACTGAAGTTACCCAGAAGCAATACATTTCCTTACAAAAAATGGGAGAGGTAGGTCACAAAACAAATACCACAAGGTCAAGTTCCTCAATAGTGAGAATAAGTGTGTAGCATTGACTTATGCAGTGTTTCACTTAAGGGGGAAACCTAAAGAATAGTAGTAGGCAGTGCACTAGAAAGAAAATGAATTCATGAAGCAATCTACTTGTTGCTAGTTTTTTTTTTTTTTAATGTGATACATGCAGAGTTACGTTGTAATCGCAAGCATATAAATTCAATTCAATAGTGCTAGTACAACTACCATAATTTCTGCACCAGCATGGAGAATATCATTACTTCACAGCTGCTACTGAAGAGCAGCTGAAAATGCCCTTTAAATAAAGCACTTGAGGAGGGTGCTTGGCTACTAGTAGTACTACTATATCATTAACCAAAGAAGCATTTCCTTGCCATTTCTGGTTTGTTGCTGTTACAAGTACGGTATAAGAAAACCTGTAAACCTTTCACCTTAGAAATATTTCTGTCTTTAATTCCTTTTTTTAATTTGTAAAACAAAGGTCAATAATTGGAGAGGAAAAAAGAAAGAACAATGACAGCAACATTCTTTAATGTTGAATCATAAAAATTTATTTGTTATTTATTCAATAGGATTATTTATTCTGATGACTAAACTACAGCATCCAGAAGTGGACATAGATCCTCAGAAAAGTTCTGACCAAGATGGAAACCAAAATGGCAGATGAGAAAGCTGTGGAGAGATGTCTGTTTTGAATGCTCCAAGGTTGTCTCAAGTTCCAATAAAGGAACATGCTGTCAGAAGTGTTATCACTCACCTTATGTGAGATCTGCTACAGAGCATAAGTTCGTTGAAAAATGGCAACAATGTGATGTAGTTTTGTGATGATTATAGTGGTCAAGTAGATTCTTCTAGAGTCAAATAACCCAGAAACGAGAAAAAACCAGCAAGTCTATTGAAAAGTCAAAAGATAAGGTTGATCTGGTTCTCCAGAAAATAGACAGAGCTATCATTGAAGAGAGAGTTGGATACACAGTCAAGTGGAAAGTTGAGGATTGTTTTAAAGAGAAGGAAAATATCAAAAACAGGAAGTGCAACCTTATGTTATTTAATGTGTCTATGTTAATTAATGAAAATACAGAGGCTCATATTTGGTACAATGCAAACCAAACTGAAAGAGTCTTATAGTCTGTAAATAATCACAATGAAACCACTGATTAAAAATCAAAAAAAAATAATGGGAAGGAAAGTGAATGATATGAAGGGTGTCTGTTCTTTCAGGATCACTCTCAAATCACAATGGACATGCTCAAAATTTCTGAAAAGGGCTAGAGAATTGAGAAGAATTACAGGACTAAACAGAGAAACAAAATTTGTTAAGAACATGGTCATTGCACCTGACTTGACTGTTAAACAAAGGAAAGTGAAGAAAGCACTTGTCTTAGAGTTACAACTTGAGAGATGTAAGTAAGGATTGTATTTTGAATATCATTGTTGTAATGAGCAATAGCTGGGGGTTTTAAAGAAAATCCTGTTTAAATTACTTTAGAGAAAGTTTTGATGAAATGAAAACATTTTTTTGGAAATATCAATTTGGAGGACAAAATGAATGGCAATTTAGAGACACAATGGAGACAATTCTTGTCAGTTAATAACAAAGGTGTAGAATTGTTTACTTCTAGATGTGCCAGAAAATGTAATGGAAAAACTCCATGGATGAAATCCAGTGTAAAGAAAGCCATTTGTAAAATTAGGATGTTCTTTTCAAGAAGTATCAGCAGAGTAAATTTAACACTGATTGGGTTGCTTATATTGAAGCTAGAAATACCCCAACTAAAAGAGTCAAACAAGCTAGGATAAATTATGGAAAGTGTGGTTTTAAGTTAAATTCTTAGTATTTTTTTTTACAGATATATTAGAAAAAAAAAGAAGGTCAAAGTGGAAGTTGGGAAAGTGTGAAGACTGAAAGCAGAACTTATACTGAAAATTATTATGAAACTGCAAAATGCTTCTCAAAAACTTTTCAAGTCATTTGTTTTTTTACATGAGAAAAAAGTAATGAAACCATTGCCTTTGAAAGTAGGAGAGACTACAAAATATATAATCTTAATGTCAATTACAATACTGTTGTAAATAAACTATCAAACTTGAAATAAATCAGCTCTTCTGGTAAAGATAAAGTCCACCCAAAAGTTTTGAAAGGATGCTTAACGACACTGGCTTCCCATTGACAAAATTTTCCAGACTCTCCACAGAAACTGGAATCTTACCTAAGACATGAAACTATTCTACAGTGACATCCATCTCTAAAAACAGATCAAGAGAATTTCAGATCAATAAGTATTAGTGTCTCTGATCAAAAGCAGATTAATTGCTCATGTAAATGTTCAAAATCTGTTCAATGCAAAACTATATGAGTCTGTTAAAGGGGAGTCTTATTTAACAAATCTGTTGTAGTCATTTGAATACATTAGGGAAACTAATGATAGCGGCGAGAATGTGGATGCAATATACTATGAAAATATAGCATTTAATAGTGTCCCTCGTGGGGGATTAGTTACAAAGCTTGAAAAATGTAGTATTGAAAGTAAAATACCTGGATAAAACACTTTCTATCAGGAAAAAAACAAAACAAACGGAGTTTCAATACCTGGTCACTTCTCAGAGAGACAGGAAACGTACTGGGGTGGACCCCAGGGTTCTGTCCTGGGACACCTGCTTTTTAACATGGCGGGTGACCTAAAGCAACCTACTCTTCTCGTAACCAACCCAGGAACTACCTGTATTCTGGACAGTAGTGATTCGGGAAAGTCATCCAGGCTGTAAGCTGGATAAATATATCAAAAGTGACAGAGAGAAGCCATTCGGAGGCGGCCCCCAGCTCAGGCGTGTTATAAAGCAGACACCACGCCGGCCATAGAGCTATGCAATGATACTATGTATGCGAGACCTGTTAGGAGGGATGGGGCCCGTGCTTCGAGGAAACGAGTACAGAAGTTATCCATCCTCAGGACTGAGATGGCTGTCTTACGAAGGCCGTTTAGATCTGGGCGAGGTATTAAAAAAAAAGAGAGAGAGAATACTTAAGAGGCGAACTGGCTGAAACACACAACAGTGACAAGGGAAAGTACAGTACTGGATCTGGGAAAACCCTGTATATCGTCTGATGATATAACATAACACCAGCGAGGGTGGGGGACATTCATTAAAAAAAAAGAGGGATTTTACTGAGAAAGAATTAATTGTCTGTGTGTGTGTGTGTGTTTCACCATCGGAGACATCGTCAAAATCACCGGAACAACTTTGCCGAGGAGGGAGCAGACGACAGTATCGTGGCAGCACCGTATGGTCCCTCCGCACTCGCCTTAAATCCAATCAAATATACATATATATATATATAAAACAAATTAGTGTTTCCTTACCTCTCCGGAGATAATAAAACCCAAGGGGAATGGTTCATAGTAAACCTAGGGCTCCGCTTCGAAAATGACACCCTGTGAGCCTGAGGAGGAGGAAAGCGGACTGGCCTCCATGTTTACGGTCCGCAGGCGACAGGCGACACCTCTGGATAATTAACTTCGCCAAGCCAGTAAAAAAAAAAAAAAACAAACTACAAATCTGTAATTATAAAAACAGTTTTATATATTTTAGATAAACCCCCATTTCTAAAAAAAAAAAGTCGTATGGACCGTGAATCATCCTCGGCCTCCGCGTAGTCCGCCATCTTGGTAAGCGCAGAAAGAAGCGACGCCTAAACGAAGGCGAAGTTGGCAACTCGCCCTCGGGGTGGGGTGGTTTAGGCCCTGGTGCTTTCGTGTGTGGAGAGACTAAGATTAACCCTAGGCCGGTTTTCGTGCTCCCCCCTCTTTTCACAAACAATCAAACCCACAGTCGAATATCGGAAATAAATTCAAGAGGAGAGCCTGTCGTGACTCTCTTCATCATCTGTCGTCGTCCATTGGTGTTACACGAGTTTCGTGAAATGACGAATATGTCTTCTAGCTGCCTCGTGTGCTTTCAGGGACTCGGGGATGGGGGGGGGAAGGTTAAACAATATCACTCTTTTGAAAAATCACATTTTTTTCCTTTTAATTTCAGATCTATGTACAGTGGGAGGTGAGCAGGAAACCTCTAGAGAACTAAAAGGCACCGAACAGCGAACTGATAAAAGTTTCGCAAATAATCGATGTTTTCGACGTGAAAACTACAAAACCAACTATATAAACAACGAGGTTTTTTTTTTTTTTTTACCATTCTAGAAGTGAACCTGCAGTTTATACAGGTTGAGCCTGAAAACCAGACAGAAACAAAAAGTACTCATTCAAGCATCTGTAAAAGTTATTGGCCCCTGAAAATATCACCAACTTATTATTAACTTGCCGACTTAGACATTGTAATTCACATTTTCAAATGAGCTGTGTACCGTCTACCTGCAGAAAAATATCGAACCTGAAAATAGTTTTCAGCGATAGCTCTTATTAACAAGATAACATGATTATTGAGAGGCTTAGTGTCCAACATACGGTCATGAAGAGAAGTAAAAGCATGCTTCTTACACGAGAGTGTATTAACTTATTGCAAGAATAATTGTTTACTGAAATGTCACTATCAGATGATTTTGATACATACTTTCGAAATAACTTTTCAAATGGAATACAGATGGCAATGACATCAGACGAAGGATTTATCAATGCTCCCCTACTTTTCAAAAGAAATCAAAGAATGTCTAGGATTTACATTTGTAGTGGATAGTGAACCGATACTGGTTTCACAAAGAATCGATGTTTTCAACTTGAAAACTACAAAACCAGCTATGTAAACAACAATTTTCTCTGAACATAATCACATAGTCTCAGCACTAACATTGCACAAATAATCATGGTCATTTGTAATACACTCAAACAAATTATCTTCACTGACAAGTCTATTACAACTTGAACTGTTAATAACATTGACAGATGGCGACTTTTCATCCATATTTTTATTCATTTTAAAGCTACTGGATGCAGTCAAGATTGGTACATTTTCAAGTGGAATACAATTTCCCTGCGAGACGTCTTGAATATAATTGTGAATCGTGAGTCTCTTGAAACTACTCTTGAACTGTCGGACTGTAGGATTATTAGAACCAACCGACCATACTTCTAATTTGTGCAAAGAATAATTCAATATGATCCTGACTTACTTTATAAGTCATTAAATACTTCATATTGTATCCACTGGACAAAACCAAATTTTTATACAGATTAATTAAAACTGTCAATACACATAAGAAAACCTAGAAAACCAATTTTCCTGTTCACCAAAGGCATACAGATATGTACAAAAGATGTTTGACACTTGTTTGCCCCATTCCAGAACCATTGAGAGATGGTATCAGAATGTGATTGACAAACCGGGATTTTGCCATGCTGCGTTCTCTGCATTGAAACAGAAGTTTGATCCTATCAAGTTCCTGTGGTGTGTGCCCTAATCTTAGATGAGACGGCAATATGCCAGCACATTGAGTGGGACGGGGAACAGTATCAGGGCTATATTGATATGGGTACTGAATTGGATGATGACAGTTTGCCAGTGGCAAAGGAGGCATTACGTTTTTTATTAGTGTCACTAAATGGTACTAAAACAAACATTCTAACAAATTTGATTGTTGGTTTACAGCCCTCAAATTCTTCATAATTGGCCAAACAAAATTCAAGTGACTGCGTTACAGATTCACTGAGGGTCTGAGCAGCTAGTAGCACATTCATTTTTTTCTTGCTCCATTCCATGTGTTGTGAACGTAATTTATTGCCTAAATGAAGCCCTTCACTTATTTGTAATTTGTGGAGTGAATTCAAGTATTCCCATTTCACCATATCATCATTAACAACTAGAGAACCTTTATCAGCAATTGTATTCCTTATTAACTTTAACATGTGACATGGATCCAAAAAACACAAATTGGCTTTTCAGTTACTGGATGGGGAAAAATCAACTTCAAATTTGAAGGATCCACATTACATCCAAATTTTTTTTTAATATAGACAAATTAGATGAAGCACCATCATGATTAAGAGAAACAACTGTTACTCCTACCTCATGTAGCTTCTCCAAACAAGTACAAACTAAATTTTTCTCTCCTCTCCACCTAGACCATCAATCAAAAAATAACTAACAGGTAACTCTCAAGAACCATTTAGTGATGCTAATAAAAAACATAATGCCTCCTTTGCCACTGGCAAACTGTCATCATCCAATTCACTCCCCATATCAATATAGCCCTGATACTGTTACCCATCCCACACAATGTGCTTGTATATTGCCACCTCATCTAAGATTAGGGCACACACCACAGGAACTTGATAGCATCAAACTTGTTTCAATGCAGAGAACGCAGCATGGTGAAATCCCAGTTTGTCAATCACAGTCTGATACCATTTCTCAATGGTTCTGGAATGGGGCAAACAAGTGTCAAACATCTTTTGTACATATCTGTATGCCTTTGGAGAATAAAAATTTTAAGTCATTGCAAAGCTTCTCAGCTTTGATGAATATTTGGAGGGCAGTTGTTGATCAGTATATTTTGCAATCTGACACACTACCTGCACAGTTTTCAAGTATAGTTACACTTTCACTACTTACAAGGTCATTACACCTCAACTCTCTGGTTATGTTTTTTTTTAAGTCAGCATTATTTTTAATGAGGCGTTGCTTTGACTGCTGCAGTAACTTTGTTTTCTCAATGAAGCTAATTTTAGTTCAGCTTCTTCTAATTTCCTTTTCAGTGAAGCCTTTTCAGGGGTGATACATGGCACAGGTATTGCGTCACTGACATCCTCCACATCACATTCAGGTTGTCATGGAAATGGTCGCTTTCTAGGTTTGCTGTCACTTTGCAGATGCTTAGGAAAATGAAATATAGTAGGCACCCCACCAATGCGAATTTGAACACAACTAACTGATGTCCTGTCAACATCATCTTCTGCAAAGTGGCGAGAGCACAAAACTGCTGATTTTGATGGGTTAAAGTTGGCTTTCTTTGTTTCTCTTATCCATTTTTCTCTCAATTCTTCATTTTTTTGGAAAACTGAAAAATAGAAGCATTTTTCTATGACAATTTTTTTTGAAAATCAATGATTTTATTTCCTATAACTACTGTCATTAATTGCTTCAACAAAGGGGCAGCTAAAGGGTGACAGATTATGTAAAAGTGTTTTACACAAACTGAATCATGGCAGTGGATTACAGAGTTTTATGCAAACAGGATTTTGAGAGTAGATGAAAATAGAAGCGGACAGGATTACTATGTACAAGTAGCACAAGTAATAGTAGAGATAGCACTAGATAAAGATCAAGAAACATATTAAGTCATTCTGAAAATGATTCAATAATAGCTGAGAGATAAGTTTTGCCTTAAGTAATAAACATAATAATAATAATATAAATTTATTAGTATTATTATTATCATGCATTTCAATGAAAGTGCTTTAGATGCATGTACTTGTGTGTGTGTGTTTCTAATTCCGTTTAAATAAGCTGTTTGGGGAACATAAAGTCTAAATGGAGGAGAGTTGCTTCCCTGACCATCATCAGGCTTGTATTATGAGAATGAACCGCTCTGAGTCCTATCAGTGTAATATTATCATTATCAAGGTAATGTCATCATGACAGTATTAGATTCTAGTGGACAGCATGTGCTATGATTATCTGACAAGGGCATAGACAGAAGCCTGTCACATCACTGTGATGGAGACACATTAGCTCTGTCTGTCTGCCTCCGTCCCGCCCGCTCTGCCAAAAACTCCCTGAAAGACCTTTTCACAAAGCATCTTCAATGTCTGTACAATAGGCATGCACAATAAACACAACTCTCACCGATGAAAGGTAACCGGCCCGGGGGGGGTGGGGGTATTTTCACGGTTGGTACAGCCGAAAGCAGAACAGGACACGGGGGGTGGGTGCGCGGTCGTCTTCGTTTTCTTTCGAGTTCTCCGCTTATGAGCGGACCAAGATGGCGGAATCAGGGGGGGGGCTTCGAGTTTGTGACGTCACGCCCCTCCTACCTCGGTTGATGGTGGCACCACTGGGAGTTGGCGGCATCCGGGTCATACGCCTTAAGTCGTCCGATTCCAGAGGGCAACGTTCGACCTCATCTCTACCTCGCCAAGGCGGTTCGTCGATAATTAGATCTCGGTCGGGGGGGGGGCGGAACCTGCGGCAGTCGGTCGAGTCCTCCTCAAAACGAAACGACCTCCTCGCCACCAACACCAACGACGACGACGAGCAGAAACTATTTAAATAAACGATTTTAATCTTCGCATCGTCTCTCGGACGCCCTGTTTTTTTTGTTTTTTTTTTTTTTGTGTGTGTGTCCCCTTAACGATTAACAAAGAAAAATACACACACACACACACATATTATATGAGCGCGCACTCAGCGCGGCCATGTCTGTTCGTCTGACCGCCCGAAACCCCCCGACGGGAAGCTTCTGCAGGTGAGTGCTGTGATATACTTTAATATGGCGTCAAACAAAGCGGTCAGTATTTGCTAACTCTGTCGGTTTATCTGATTCCTCTCCCGAACGCCGAGCGTCTGGGGGGCATCGACTGTGTCTGTGAGGATGGTTTGGTGTGTGTGTGTGTGTGTGAATGCTTCAGTCGGTGTATCTACTTAGGCCGTAACATTAACCGGTCTCCAGACAAAAGGCCCTCAGCAGTTAGAAAGGGCGACGACCCTTCGGAGTCCGGCCCGAGTGTTTGAAAACAATCGGACTTTTATTATTTATTACCATTCCCTCCCCCACCCCCCCTCTCTCTCTCTCTCTCTCCTCCCCCCCCTCTATTTTGAGGCTGCATATTTTGATTTACAGATGTTATTTGTGTGAAAACGGAATCGCTAATTACGTGGTTTATTTTGGCCATTTACGACATTGCAGAGCTACGTGGGTGACGGATTCGTATTCCTGATCGCACGAAAATAAATATTAAACAACCCCCCCCCTCCTGTTAATTTACCAGGTAAAGGTATCGTCAATGTGAGCTTTCGGGGGGGGGTGGAGACTTCCTGTCTCTGTTGGTTGGCTAAATTTAAATCGGTAATTGTAAACAAGTTCGCGCTACTCGTCGTCATCGGCTTCGGTTATGCACCGACATCCTGCTTTCGTCTGTTTGTTTCCCGTTATTTATTAACTTACATCGCGGTTAATTATTTCTGTGATGTTTGCGATTGCGATAAGTTCAACCATGAGACTTGAGCTTGTTTAAAAAAAAATAATAAAAATAATTTAAAAAAAAAAAAAAATTAATTAATTTCAGGAAATTGCGCAGTACGATGTAGCATAGTTATAGAATACGCGGGGGGGGGGCAGGAGGTCTAGGACATGTGTAAAATTATAGTAAGCTCAAAGTTTCATCTTCTAACATATTTATCAGCCCATATTTTACAGCTACTTTATAATCATTAAATACTGTGCAACTAAAGAGAAAAAAAAACCTATGAATATCAGTCTACTCTCAGATTTAAATCACTTGGGCATCACAACATCGGAAGTGTAAAACGTTTTAGTAAACATCTCAACTGTACTAAATGTTTTAAACTTCACTGTTGTATACCAATTACAACATATGTAATCGCTGGGTTTATTATGACAACTTCCTCTTCTCACTAGAAGAATAAACTTTCCTTGAATTTGTTCTAAACAATGAATCTTGTAAGATCAATGTGCATGTTCCAGATGAGTGCTAACCAACATTTTTTTTTATTATTATTTTTTAAATATGTTTGATAGCACTTATCTTACCCCAAAATATTTAAGCTGTGTAATGTTGTTGATGCCATTTTAATTCCAAGATCTCCATAACTGTTCCCACTACCACCTTCCCAGATAGATATGATAATACAGTGTATTAGAGTTTAGCTATGATGAAAACCCTGTCATATACTGTACATTGCTGAAAATGAAGTAGGACCTTTCACGCATGCGCATTTGTTGAGGAAGGCAATGAGAAAACCAACTCACCTGTTTATTTTCTTGAGACTACTGATGCTGTACATTGATATTACTGGCAGATTGTTTTCAGTATTAGAAGATAAACAACGAGCAATAGAGACCCTAATACTAAAGTACACCAATGTTTGTTTATATATTTCAGTGAGATGTTATTTAGATCTGCTGTCTTCTTTTGGTGAATAAATAGTATAGTCATATATGTTCAACTCAAGTTCATCCTTTTGCAAGAGATCAGTGTGTTTATGTACTGCTTTCACCACATAGCAGTGAATGCATGTTCTGGACCTTGTTTAATGGGTAGCTAGATGTTTGCATGATTTTTTGTATCAGCCGGCTTTTTCAAAACTTATCAGGAGTGTTATGGTAGATTCTTTTCCACTTTAAGTATTCAGTCTGTTCAGACATGGAGCACCTCAACCTTTTTGACAAACCCTTTTCTTGACTTTTGAGGTTTAAGGACATCACACACCATTGAGCTAAAAGGTGAAGGTATGGGGTATTATGGTTGGTGGCTCTTTTGAGTAATGATCAAGTGAAAGCCAGTCAAGAGTTACCCACGAAATCTTTTCCACATGTACTTATATATATATAAAAAAAACCCTATTAGAACTCTATTTTAAGATTTGGGTGTAAACCCATACAACCAACTATTGAAGAAGAGTGAAATAAATATTAAACTGGTTCTGATTGGGATTCAAACTTGGCTTCTTACCAGTGGCAGTCCAGTAATCTATGATTGGACTACTGTATCACCAATAAGTATATAACATCTACTTTGCTACTTTTTTTCTTATGTTATTTGTATTGTCTTTCAAGATTTAGCTAATTAGTACTTGATTGGTATGAATTATTTATCTGGACACTGCAGTGGGTTTTTATTTTTTTAATTTATTAGTCCAGGTTAATAGATAGAGAGAAACATCATGCAACTTTGATTTGATGATGGTATTTACTAGCCAAGTGGTATATGAAAGCTTGTATGATGTCACTACTGAACATGTTTATCTCTGTACTTTGCATTCAGATCAACACCATTCAAAGTCGTCTTTAAAGTGTGGCTAGGGCTAGCATCGGCAATGGTATCTGAGAGATAGTGGATAAATTTTCAAAACAAATACGACAAAAGACTGACATCAATGGCAGACAACCAATATATTAAGGTAACAAACAAACAGTCAGAGTAAACAATTTACAGACCTGGATAGCACAGCTGAATGGTAACAGAGAAAACTAAGTTTCTGCTTCCACAATAAGTGGTGCCTTAGATCATCTGGGCTAACTCTTTGTGTAACTGTAAAAAGAAAAAAGCTATTATTAAGATCTTCAAATGAAACGAATGCTTCAATGAGCAAAATTAACTTTGTAAACTAGAATTGATAACTGGAGAAAGTGCCATGGTTAGATGAATTAATGTCTGAGATATGTGGTTTAAATATGGTATAATTGTTCAACATTAGAGTGATGAATTGTTTTATTTTTTATTGAAGTCTCTCTCAGTGGATTAGTCTTGTAAAAGGTTGACTTTGTTGTGGCAGTTTCATCTAGCATTACTTTACATTTAACAAGGGTATTTAAATGAAACCCATCCAAATGCGACTATATTTTTAGTCAAGTTCCACTTGAACATTTCTAATAGTTAAATACCACATCACTATTCAGATGTATGTAATTAGCTATTATAAATCTTATATTCATTCTAGCAGAGGCTCTGATTGATACTCATAACTGGATAATTCAAATGAGAATATAATTAATATTCTGAATTATATTTTCTACTTTTTTAAAATGAAGGATGAAGACTTTCAAGGTAAAGGCAATGGAAACCTGTCTCCGTCTTCTGACAATGATTCTATTGTAAACAAGGTACTGTTATTGTTAATGATGCACTCTGTATAAATTAAAAGAAGCAGGGTTGGTGCACAACATGAAAAGTTAGGCAGAAAAATATGAACACTTTTTTATTGTATGTTTGGTCATTGGGAGAATCTAGTTGCTTCTGTGTATAACCTTGAGAACGCTTTTTTAAGGATACTTTAAGCTTTGTGACTAGCAGAATTTTATACTGAAACAAAAATGCCCTTTTAAATCCGACTTAATCCAGTTTGTGCATCATTGCACAGGTATGTCTGACCGTTGCTTGATAATCTAAGTATTATTTGGATAGAAGATGCTTAACCAGAGATGGAACAAAAGTCTTTAAGTTGCTAATGGCAACTGTTGCTGACAGCCAGAGTGCAGTGAAAAAAAAATTTTAATTTGGCCTGTACAAAAGGTTTAATGATTCTGTGACATGAAAAAACAAACCAAGATATAGAATCTGCATTTGGCTGCTCTCCTGCTTGATAATTTCCTTAATACCCCTAATGGAGAGTTCAGAGATATTTTGATGATTAGAAAGGTTAATGGAAAAATTGTTGGACTTTATTTTTAAACAATTTTTCTTATTAGGGGGAAGATAAAGGTGGAGGAGAGAATGAAAAAATGCCTGCTCATTCCAAATCGACCAAAGTGAAGACTCTAAAGCAGGCTAGCAGATGCAGCTCCAGGAGACGGTCTTCCAGAACGTTTCTTGCATGGGCTGTTGGTGAACGGCTAGAAGCCATGGATTTTCTCAAAAAATGGTACAAACTGCAAATTAAGTGAACATGAATACTTTTTCTTAAAAAAAGAAAACATTTTACAATGCTAAATGATCAGTTAATTTTTTTGTTTTTTAGCTAAAAAAAAGTGTGGGCTAGATTGCTGGTGATTGATCACCCTCACAGGGCTTTCCTTAGAAACCATTTGTTTACTAGTACAGGGATGTTAAAACAGGGGGTTCATTGTTGGGGGAATGTGGATTGAGATGATGGAGTTTAAGGGGATTTTTTACTGTTTATTGGGGGGGGGTAGATTTACATCCTTCATTGACATCAGATTCTGTTGTTCTTAGATTTTTCTCCTCTTGGTGTTAGCGCTAAAGACTGATTTCTGCACCTTACGCTCTCCACAGGTATCCTGCCAAAATTGTCTCGGTGGACCAGGATGAAAGTATGGTACTGATTCACTTTGAAGGCTGGAATCAGCGCTATGATGAATGGGTGGAAATGAGTAGTGAACGACTACGACCTTTGACCAGGCATTCTGTGAGGACTGATGGGAGGAAAAAGACCTATTGCGTAAGTTTGTCTTCATTGTTAGACTGGTGAAGATGAATGCTGAGCTGCTAAAGAGGTTTTCTCACACAATGGTTAAATTGAGAGAGGTCTGATGTAGGAGCAGGAATTATAAGTTGCTTAAACAAATGAAAATACTTCCAAAATGGTTAGTCTTTTTTACTCAGCAACTTACTTGACTCATCGGTAAAGAGAACATGGCTCCGGTCATGTGGTATTGAAGCAGCGCATTTGTAGCACCAGTACAACCATTCCTGTTCATAGCAGTAAATCGAGGAAATACACATTTTCCCTGAGGCCGCAGAGAGATCAGAAAAGTGACACAGCAATTATCTGCTGAGGTGGTGACTCTTAGTCGGCCTCATTCCACCACTGGAGTTTGTGACTCCGGCCTCTATCTTCACCTTAAAGTATCTGCTAAACAAGCACATCTACACATTTGTAGCATTTCCCTTTTAAAAAAAAAAACCCTAACAGAGCCAAAATTGATATAAACAATCCAGTCTTTGTTCATGTCTTTATACCAAAGTTACTTTACATAATTCTTTTATAAATGTTGTGCTATATGAAAGGTTTTTTTTTTTTTTAAATAAAACTATTTTGGAAAATTTTTTTTCTTGTTTGTTGCTTAACTTTTGGAAACTAGTGTATTTAAAACATAGGAATTGTGTGTATATACCAGTATTATCCCTATTTTAGGTTGATGCCCCAGGTTTGAATCTTAGCTGAGCTCTCTCTTATTCACCACCAGCTAAGTTTCTTCTGGGCTCTTTGGTTTCTTCTCTAAAAACCAAGAGTTCTAGAAGGGACATTCTGCACCCTAGTCCCCTACCAGTTGGTATGTATGTGCGTCTGTCACTGGACCATAGAAGCAGCTGTAGAGAATGTAGATAGCATGAAATAAGCCATCACCACTATAATAATTTATGCATAAGTTCTCCCGATGAGGGAGCAACAACAACAGCACAGTCTTTGGTCAAGGTATTATCCCTGTTTGACGCACACTTTTTCTTAAATTTTTTGAGTAAAAATAATAATAAATAAGACAGAAATTCAAGTCTTGTGTACATTTTGTACCCAATGTTTAGCTGATCTTCATACAACACTTTAATTGAAGTACTGTTAATTAACTCTCTTCCTGCCAAAGTTGGAAATCACCGATATAACATTGTCCTTCTGACACTCGATAGATGGCTGGTCAGTAGCACCAGATATCATTAGTTTAACATTGACAAATGCCCTTGGGGAAATTCCAAATCTATCAACGGAGAAGCGAATCTGGTAATGGAAATGATGCCAAAAACCTTGGCATGAAAGGGTTAAGAATAAATGATTGTTTATCCACAAACTGCTAAATTCTTTGGAGTGTTCTTTGAGCAGAAGAGTTAACAGTAGTTGTTTTTCTTTCAAGTAGATTTAATTTTGTCAGAAGTTTCACAATAAGTATGGAAAAAAAAATTTGTAACAATTTGAAAATGACTACGAACTTATTGAGGCTACTAGTTTTATCTTATTTCATTAAAAAAATATTTTTAAATAAGTCAGTCTTTTTTTTTAAAGATAGCCTAGCTAGAAAGAAAGTAAGAAACATTTTAATCTGTTGTTTATGAAAGAAAAAACTAGCAAGTCAGTTTTTATAAGTGTTTTGTGTCTTAACAATTAATGGTGAACTATAAATACTCTCATTTCCTGTCTGTCTTATATTTTTTAAGTCTGAGTTGCCAGTCTATATTTGTTTAAACCAGCAATGACATGTTTTGTTGTTTTTTTTTAAAATATTTTTACTGCTTTTAGTAAATAAGACTTAATCTTCTAAAGTTAGGTTTTTGTTTTCCTTTGTCTTATTCTATCCTTATGCTATGAATTGTCCAATGCAGCATGCATCATTAATTCTGTTACATCTCATCTCAGCAATGTCAGATTCTAGGGAGCTGGTTACAACAAGGCTGAAAGGGTTAATGACGAGTGTTGCACAAACCTAAACATTTGGTATTTATGTAGGTAATCTTTCTGCTTTTTAAAATCTTTTATTTACAGACTCATAAAGTTGGTGAGCATGTTCTTGCTAAGTGGACGGACTGTAAAATGTATCCAGCTAAGATAACCAACATCAGGAAAGATGGTAAGACTCTTTGCTGGTGGTGGGGTATCAGCTAAGGATGAAGGCAATCCAAAATGTTTTAGAAACTTGAAAGTGATGAAGTCAGCAACAATCTCCAGTTTTTTGTTTGTTTTTTTTTTTTTAATTATTATTGGTAAATACATTTCAGGAAAAAATTTTAAAGGATCTTTTGGTTGGCATCACTGATATTCTGAAATCAGAGCTACGTACAGAATTTACTGGAAGATATTCCAAAAATCTCTTTACCTAGCTTAGGATGCTGTTTACAGGATAGTAAAGATCAGGTGGTCATGTATTGCCTAACAACTTTGGTTACACCAAGCAAAGCATGGACAATGACATATTTAAAGAAACCATTGGACGGAACGTCTGGTCAGTGTCCTTATAAAGTACAGGCAAATGGCGGGTCATTTTGATAAATGAAAGGTGCTTCTGTTTTATTATTAGTATCCTTGTGTAGATACAGAAATTGTGTGGAATCTACAGTTTAATATCCAATATTTTTTTTTTTTTAACAATTGTTGTCAAAACTTTTGACTGCTAGTGTACGTACAGGTTTAGCCAGGGAATTGTCGAGATGCTGCATATGCAAATACCTGTTATTGAGTTTTGAATTATAGTGCAACGTCAGCCCCAGAATGCTGGGACATTGCAAATTTTCTTTCCAAATACTGTGGCCAGCCAATTTTTCAAGCTTTTCTTGGGTGATGGGAGGGTTATGGGGCACTGTCTTTTATGCTGACCAGTATAGCCTCATGTTTTTCTTTCTTTCTATGTATTCTCTCACTGTTTTTTTTTAAAACAGAATGGCATTTGCTAATTGTAGAAACCAGGTGGGGGTGGTTCAGTTGTTTTTCACTACCTTGTTAGAACTAATTAGAGAACCCATTTTTCGATATCACCAGTACTGGCTGTAGTCCAGGTGGAGTGTTTTGGTGTGCAGTTATTTTAATTTGCACTAGATGCTTGCAGTAGGCATTTCTAATTTTTATGGCCTTGAACCCATATAATCTGTTGGTTGCCAGACCCCTTTTGATGTATTTTTCAAACCAAAGCCCTCAGCATTACCAGCTTTAAGTTATAAAAACAGAAATTTATTTAATTTTTAAATGTTTGTGATATACTTGCAGGAGCATATGAAGTTCTTTTTTATGATGGATTCAAGAAAATTGTGCCGCCTGTCAAAGTTCAGCAACTGCCTCAAGATTTCAAGATAAAGGTAACCAATTGGTTGGTTATTCAGTTGAATTCTTGACATCTTTTGGCTGGTTAATAGCCAGTTAGGTTGAATGTTAGTTATTTGGTTATGTAGTTAATTGCTTCATTGGTTATTAAATTAATTGGTCATTTAGTTAAATAGTTGGTTAGTTAATTGGTTCACTGGTTGATTGATCGCTTTGATCTAATCAGATCGGTTGTCTGATGTTTTGTTTAATAATTCATTTGTTGGCCCAAGCTCTGTTGGTTGAATGATTGGTTATTAAGCTTGAGTAATGCTTTCATTTTTAAAATGTGTGTTTTCACTATTTCTCTCTCTGCGTGTGCGTATGTGTGCGCACATGTAGATAGATACACACACATCTATGTGTCTGTCTGTCTGCCTACCTTCTCTTCCTTTGTCTTTTTCTCTCTGTCTCTTCCATTTTTGTTTGATATCTCTGTTTATCTCTGTCTGCCAATGTGTCTGTCTGTCTGTCTCTGTTTCTCATTCCTTTTACTGAGTAACTGACATTTTATTCATCTGACACACCACTCACTCTTTCTCTCTTTAGAAGTTTGACTGTCCATCACTGTCAAAACTGAAAAAATTAAAACAGAATGTAAAAAAAACAACAGCAGCAGCAGCAACAACAACAACAACAATAACAGGTATGTTTGACACTTGTTGCCATCTTTTATGTTTTGGTGAGTAAGTTAAAACAAGCACTATAAACCAGTTGATAAGGTAGAAAAATAAATATTGGCTGTTAAGACACTTTTTTTTTCAACATCTGGGCTGCAAATTTACATATGAATTTCTGTGAAACAAGATTTTTATATTACAGATGCTTGTGCGTAAGCAGCCTGGTGCTTGTAAATGTGGACTATTATCAATTTATGAGTGCATATTGCATGACCATCAGAAAATTCATACATGCTAAAACAATACATCTTCAAACTTTTGTCATCTGACTTTTATCATACTATCTTCTTGATGTATTAGTTTATTGATGAGTCTGCTGACAGTTGTAGCCATACACCACCAGAATCCCGACAAACAAATTCAACTTTTTAAATGCATTTTGTGAACACATTTATTTTCAAACAGGCAATTAATTATAACAGCACAAATAAAGTTTTTTTAATAATGTAACATAATGTTCTGAAAATTGAAAATGGTTGTCTGGTGGCAGATTCTGCCCATCAGTCGGTAGATTGGGCGTATTTGCCAATTGGAACAAAATTGGATGTTCCAATGCCCAGGCAGAAGTTATGGCATCTGTGTGTGTGTGCTGTACCAGATCATAGAAAGTGCAAAGAGAAACAAAAAATAAACAGTAAGTTGTTTTATCTCTCCTGCTGTTTCTGCTTTAAGAGTTAAGTAAAAGTAGCATGGACCAGCAATTTCTGTGTTTTTACATTTTGTTGCATTAATTTTAATAAATTGTTTAATAACAAGTTAACATTAATTCTACAAATACAAAAAAAAACCCCGTTCTACACTGGATGTATGCATAAATAAAGTTAGGCATTACTCTCACTATCTGTGGGTGAACTGCTTCTATGTTTGCCTGAAAAGTTTACTGGTAACATTTACATGTGTAATTTATTAAGTGGTTAATAATTTGACTATTTTCTTTTCTTAAAAGAAAAAGAGGATGTGCAGTTTTATAAATAGAAGCTTTGGGTAAATCTGACAAGGTTTGTGCTCAAGCTACACTAATAAATTGTTTCTGTCCGTCTCTGTTGTTGGTTAGAATCCAAGGTGCCCAGTGAGAGCAAAAAGCAGAAATGTCCGATGCCTTCATCCAGTGGTGGCTCCAAAGCTGAGGAGAAAGCTAAGGGAGGTGGGTGAAAATCTGAGAACAGCCAGTCAGCAGTTTACTGGCACCACACCTGTTGAAAATTGTCATAAACCTTGCTCTGAGAATATAATTATATTCTGAAAAGAAATAATATGCTATAAAAAAAAAACGTGATGTAGGGTGGGTGTGTGGGAGTTGTCCTGTAAAATGGAAAAAAAAATTAATAAAATCTGGTTTTATTTATAGTTCCCTCCAGTACTTGTGCCTTGAATATTTATTGTTACATTCACTTAATTACTATAGTTTGCCTAATTTGCATCTGCTGCATGATTTTAAAAGTTTGAAATTTAGATGTTCAAGAGATCTAATAACAATTTACAAAATTACCGGGGCTCTGAATCTGTGGACGGGGACAGATTGTTAATACTTAGAGGTCAGGGTTAGACATTAGCTAAGATTCGAGCATGGTTAGATATCGGAAACTATTTCAGAGTTATAGGATTGTTAAACCTTTTCTGGAGTAGACAACTCCAGACCTCGTGTTTAAAAGGGGTGACATCTTGCAAGATAGCAGCACTAAAAGGACCCACTTTGCTGAAATTATTAACAAAATGTACTAAGTCATGGAATGACTCAAATAGTGTAAATGTCTTAGCACATAATCCAAACAAAAAGGAAATGTGTCCAGAAAATGAGAGGAAAAATTAAATTTATAGTGCAAAGTTAAAAAAATGTGGATTAAAATCACTCACTTCCAGGAAGTGGTGGTTCACTTTTGTGATGAATGTCCATCCAAATGGCTGTTGATACATTCCCTCTGCTTGGGTATGGTACAAAGCTGGTAGTAGACACATGAGCCTCCACTTTGTGATAAGAAGGGGTTTTGTGACTACTACTGGAACACAGTGCACATGCCTTCCTTTCTCTCCTCTGTCATTGCCAAGATGCAACAGCCCTGGTTTTCAATGGTGCACCTGGCTCTCACCTCTCTTGGTCTAATTTTGAGCAGCTGGTCTGTTAGGATCATCAGAGGCAGTGGTGCTAATACTGATTTGATTTCTTGAATCTCTTTGATGTCACGATCTTTGGTACCCTGCCACATTTGGTCTGGCATCCATGCTCCCAAAAATTGTTTATGGATGGAACAGAAAGAAGACCCAAGGTGATGTCTACTGCTATGAAAGCCTTTGTCTCTTTTTGGTGTTGGTGTCCATGTCCATCCAGGTGTGGCCGCATCCCTGTGCATTTGCATAGTGTACCAGTTGATCTGTGTTGGAAAAAATTCTGGTGTGAGTTGGCTGGCTTGGCATCATTAGCAACATTAATCTTCAGATCAAAGGCTGGGAAAACACAGGCATGTTGGTTAAACAGGTGATCTGAACTCCACTTGACCCTTTTTCTTCTTGCCAGCTTGCCCTGTGTAATTGTTTGTGCTGTCATTTTCTGAATGGATATAGAAAAAGATTCTACAATACCTAATGATAATGTTTCACTGTTTGTGGTGGAAAATACTATAATTTTATTTCATAAATAAACTGAACTGAAAAAGACAAGTTCTCTTTATATTAATAAACCAATAAGAAAAATTTAACTTGCTTTTTAGTCTCTTTTTGTTTTTTTTTTTCAGTTTTTCTGAAAAACTAACAAAGAATATTTCATGTTTACTTTAGTAGACATTCTATCTGCTGCCTAGTCATAAAATACTTAATTTGTTGAGTGCCAATTACGTATTTGTAAAGTTTTTTTCTTGCATCAAACACACATCATAGTTGTCTGTTTTTTTTTTTTTTAAAGTTTCAGTGGTTGAAAAGATTCCTTCAAAGCCAGATCATCCAAAACCTTTGTCCCCAGCTGTTGTCATGAAGTCTGGTGAGTATGTATATCTAACTAAGGCAAAGGGGGGGATAACTCTCTCTCTCTCTCAGAGAGATTTGCTAAAATCTGATTTTTCTCTTGTTCCTTTTATTACTCTTGGCTAGGTTTTTTTTTTGTTTTGTTTATTTCTGTCAGAACATGACAAGAAAGATCAAAGCAAGTCATCAAAGAAGAAAAAGGATCGACAGGCCCTTTTCCCAAAGCGCCAGAAGTTGATAGTGGCCGGGTCATTTTATGCTAAACGGGACCGCATGAACTCTGTGACAGGGAAACTGGGATCTAAGATGAAGAATAACCTTAGCTGCAAAGAGGGACCTCCTGTTAAGGTAACTGTTTGTGGGGATCATGAACCATGAAGGAACCCTTTTTTTTTGCTAAGTTGACTTTATATGAATCAACAGGGGCACTCCTTTTATGGTATTCATATTTATAAGGATCTGGAAGCAGCTCTCTACATCTAAGACCATTTTAAATGCAGTGTAAAATTGTAAATTTGAATTTTAACTTTAAGATGTTTTGGTTAGTCTGCTGGTTAACCAAAGTCCTGAAAGGTCTGTACCTGTGGATGCATGCAAAGAAAGACAACATATGTAATGAGAGAGAGAAAGTTTCTTTACCAGACTAGCAATGCATGACACTTGTTTTGTTCTCATCAGACTGAGAAGGAAGTGCATTTGAAAAAGGAGCTGCTGAAGCTTCCTTCTACCCCAGAAGTAAAGGAAGCTATAACAGAAGAGAAGATTCAAATCAAGGTGGAGCCAAAAGATGAGTTTGAACAAACTGAGCCCAAGTCTGGTGTTTGCAGGGAAACATTGGCTGAGGACTTGAAGCTTCATGTTCCATCGACTGGAGAAACCCTACTACCACCAACAACAACTCTTTCTCCAAAAGTGGCTGCACCAGTTAAAACCAAAGTTCGAACTGGAGGTGAGTTTCTGCTGGTAAATTTTTCCCACCAGACAAACTTAACTGTTTGAATGGCAAGTGCTTGATAGCTATGGCCGCTTATCGCAAAAACAACTCCAAAACTGCCCATGAAAAAAAAAACAATTTATAGCAGCATTTCTGATTACTGGGACACTATTATTTGTGTTGGCAATGTGCAGACCATTTGTTGAGATTGTTCTTGAGCTCAAAGAGGCTTAGGTTGCTTAGACATTTTTGTAGTAAGTGACAGGTGAAATGACAGAAGCTAAGAATGCTTAATGACAAGAGCTTCTGACATTGGCAGCATGCTGCGCATTATTGAGTGTTGAACATACACAACAGATAGCAAACTTTTATCAGATAGTAGTAAACGGTTAATGTAAACTGTCATGCACACTTACAGAGAACAAAATTCATAAAATTTGCTGGTTATACAAAACATTTCAATGCATATCCAATAAAAGTCTGTCTGCCTTACTGCTCCTAATTCTTTGGGTTGGTTGGTGGACCACACCATGGATGCATAATTTTGCTGCTGCTTCCATTGTTCCCAGGTCCAAGACGGAAAAGAAAACGAAAGAAAAATTCCTTGTCGGTGGCTGGCTCTGAACCTGCCAGGAGGTTGTCTGTGACAAAGGAGAATCGGGGACCATCACCAAAAAAGCGAGTGCGTTCAAATGAAAAGGAGAAAGGTTAGTTTGATTTTTTTTTAAACAAACTCCACTGTTCTACAATAAATAATAAACACCCATTTACATTCAGTTGGTGATTACGTAAGTTTTATTGTTTTAAAATTAGAAAACTTCAACCTTTTTCCTCTTCCTACAGCTCTTATTTATTTTTTTTACAATAATTTATTAGCAAATGGAAAAAGTGTCCATCTGTTTTCTTTTTTTTTTATGATATTGCATCTAAATGATGCAGGTTTATGAAGTAAAAGTTTCATGTTCTGCTTCTGCTTGTTGTTGAGAATGCGTTCTGTTTTCAAGTTGAGTTCTAACGTAATTTTGCCACTGTTTCAGTGGCCAGGAAGGAATTTGTGATAGAGACAGACCACAACCCGTACAAGTGCGTATTTGAGAACTGCAACAAGAGTTTCCGTAAAGAGCACCTGCTGGAGTACCACATCAAGTATTACCACACCGAGGACGGCAGGCCTGTGGCTGCCCCACCGCCACGCAAGCGGCGGAAGACTTCCAGCATATGTAGGTTTGAGTTTCTGGTTTTTGTGACACACAGTTTCCTCAAATGTACAGGAAAATGGTTTCAGCATCCACAGACTCTTGTTCTTTGTTTCACCTTGAATTACAGAAATTAACAAGATTTTTTTTAAACTACCAGTGAAGATGCTTGGTGTGCCCAAATCTGTTTAAAAAATACATCTTTTAATATTTCATATACCATGAAGGGCAAACACTGGATAAATAGAAACAAGTAGGTGAAATGCAACTTGGTCAAACTGTAGGCAGGACAAATGGAATCGTAGCTTTGTTAATTAGAAGTATTAAAATGAAGCTACCAGTGATTCTTGTTTCTTTACTTTAAGCTTTTGGTTAACCCTTATCTAGAGTATGCAGTCTGGTTTGGTTCTTAGGGATGTTGACAGTCTGAAAGGGCTTTTACCAGAATGGTGAAGGGTCTTAGTAGTTTTGAACAATTAGCAAAACTTAAGCTACTTGACTATTGAAGATGTGGGCGTTTAACCCAAGATTTTTAATGTTTCAGGCAGACAATTGTCAGTTTAGTTTTTGTTACTTCAGGTAACAAAGGGGTCCTCACTTAAAAAATTTGTTGTATTTCTAGTGACTGAGCTGTTTTATAGAGAGCTGCCACTGTTGTTAGTAAGTAGGCTATTTAAAAAGGATGAAGAAAAGACATCACTGATAAAACAGAATGTGGTGTTTTTAAATTCAGATTCAGTTAAAAACCACGGCACACACTGGACATCTGGTATAAAGTTAATAAAATATGTTTATTATTTTGATTTTTCTGGATTTTTTTTTTCTTTTTCAACTAATTTTTTAAATATATTTTAAAAATTTTGGGATGTTAGGCAGTTTTGCTAATAAGAACATTTTCTTAATCACATTTTAAATTCAAAATAGAAACTTATTTGTGGTCATTTAAGTTTAAATTTTTTTTTTTTACTGAATCTGCTGAAAGTATAAAAGAAACTAAAAATTTACAAACAGATTAGATTTTCCAAAAGCTTGTTTTAAGCTTATTAAATGAATAAATTTAGAAGTTATAGATGAAACTAAACCTCTAGATAATGTAGATAGAGAATTTAGAGTTACTACTCCTGATGAAACTTTAGAAAAAGGTTCAAGATTATAAAAGTGAAACAGGAGGAAACAAATGTATTAAAATAATTTGTTTAGCATTATTTGTTTCTGTCTTATTTTCATGTGGTGTGACATTTGTCTGTGTTGTTTTGCCTCCACTTCCAATCACATCAGTTATCATTAATACATTTGGTTAACATCTTATCTAATAACTATGTTATTGAGGATATAAGATAAAAAAATATATTTAAAAAAGCCAATGGAAAGTATTATCTTAATTGTATAATTTAATGTAGCAGTTTTTAAATTAAAAGAAAAACGAAATTTATTTGAAGAAATTGTCTACAAAGTTCAACCATCAGCTAAAGTTGCCTAAATGAGTGTAGATAAGTTTGGTTTCCGTCAGGAGGATAGTAATAAATTATCTTCTAGTTAAACACACCAGAATTTTTAAAACTGGGTAGCTATAGTTCAACGGCTGGAGATTTAGATAATCGGAGAATTATAAATAATAATCCTGTTAATTCTAATGGAGTTAAAAATATATGAGGATAATTTAGTACAACAGATAAATATATTTTGGATGGAATGGGATTCTGTCAGTATTCATGTTATTAATTTAAATGAGTTTAAAACTTTTGACAAAAATAATAATCAAATTTTGAATTATAGTTGAACGCTACCGGGTTCTTTACATTCATCTTATAATGGAAATAAATTAATAGGGGAAATGAGAGAACAACAGTTCATACCCTGTGTAATATGGAAAAATAAAAATAGCATTTTATTCCTTAAAAAAATATTTAAAGTTTATATAAGAAAATAGATTTGGATTTTTCAATAGAATTGTTGGTGCATAATTAAAAACTTTTAATGGTACAATAAAAGTTAAAGGGTGGGCATTTATCATAGCACAAGATAAGTAGTTACTGCATATTTAATGATGGATTTAACCTTAAGCAAAAAATAAAATTATAAATATTACAAAAACTGTAAACGTTTAAAAAAAAGACTCAGCAAACAATATTATCTAAAAGTTAAAGAAAAACTACAAATTAGCTGTGCTGACATCTGCACCAGATGCTGTAAATAGAAATTATATTGATGATAATTTTCTGGAACAACTAACTGGATATGAAAGATATTTAAAACTTTATGGTTCTTTTGGTAGGGTAATTAGATACAAAAGTATATTATAGATGTAAAATCACCATCTAGTGATGTAATTTATGATAATTATGCAGCAACCTAAAAAGGATGTTCATAGTTTAAACTTAAAACAGATACTTTTTTTGCTTGGAATAGTGATGCTAAATCTATTCAAAATGTGAGTTGGGAAAATATATAAGCAGTTAAAGTGTTTCTTCAAATAGCTCATTAGGTTAAGGTAGGTTAACTCATATTCACTGGATAGGTAAAGGGCAAGATCAAATAAATGTCACATTGAGTACTTATAAATCTTCTTTCTTTAAAATGATAAACTTAGTGTAAAGTTTTAATCTAAAACTGTTAGTGTTACAGTTTGTTCTTTAAAATATGCAAACAATTTTGGTACAGTTTCAAATGGAAATTATGAACTAGAAAAAGTTATTTTAATTTTACAAAGATAAAGAGTAGCGTGTAATCTAATTCAAACTCGATGAGTGTCAGCTTTTGAAGGGACTCAATCACAGCACAATATTTAAGAGGGTGATGCAGTGGTATGTGGGCATCTACATCATTTATCTTTAATATCTACTCTTCAATCAGGAGATTTGAATGGTGAGGCTATGGACTGTCATGGTTACGGTCAAAGTCTGATTCATAGTCAGGGTTTACTTAGTTTGGTATATTTTCCTGGCCTTTAGTTTCTGTTCTGCCAGCTGATCATGTGGGTTTCCTCTCATGTCTAAAAATGAAGAGTTCCAGTAGAGCTTTCCTTGCTGAAATCAGAAGAGCCAGGCCTTTATGGCACGGGATACATTCTCTAGCTGGTGGATAACTATGGCATTTCTGTTTCCCTCAACAGGGTTCTCACCCTGTAGACATTGTGTACAAAAAGAAAAAAACCAAAACTCTTTCATTTTAAAATGGTGGACTGGACTCACAAGTTGTCATGGGGTGAGCTTCTAGACCAAATGAGATACAAGAGCAGACTGAAACCGAAAAGTTGGTCTCAAAGCTGGTGGTCCATGGTCGGTCCTCTCTAGAGATGGGCTTCGCTGAGTTGTTTTCTGTTTGTGACCTTGTGGTTCTTAATCTTGAAAGTTATCCATGGCAACTATTTACATAAATGTTTCCTGGTTTCCAAGGTTCCACGGATTCAGACCACTCAGTAAGATCCAGACCAGTGTCAGCCAGTGTGGGGTCCAAGCGGCGACGGAATGTCTCTGTGGAAAATGCAGCAGCACCAGACACAAGCAGCAGCATTGTCACTGCTGGTGATATGGGAGTAACCATTGAACGTGTTGATGGTAAGTTTAGCTGATTGAATCCCCAACCCAGCTAGATGGTGGTATGTGTCAAAACGTGACAGGCCCCATTTGTTCCTTTTTAGTAGGTGGTGATGAAAAGACAACCCCCAAGTCTCAGCGGGGTAGCAGTCAGGACTCCATGGCTGATGAATCCATAGAAACAGAGGAGGAGGAAAGCAAGGATGAAGTGATCCATTGTACTTGCAATTGTGTGGAAGAGAAAGGATTAATGATACAGGTAAACTTGGATATGCATGTCTGTCTGTCTTGTGTCTTAGATATTTTTAAATGGTTTTGCTCATTTAGAAATTAATTGTACCAAACCACTAAAGAGATGCCTAAAGTTAAATAAACCGACATGCTACTGTGGTTGACTGGTACGGATTTCCATCGATAGTATCCATTGTCAGCTAGTAAATTGCGAGAATAAATTGTTTTTCTTTTTACTTAGAGCCCCCCCCCCCCCTGTAAATCATTCATTTCCCATGTTACCCAAACTAAACAAAAGCTAATTATTTTTTTCTTTTTGCACAGCTTATACAATCAGTTGACATGGCGTCGTCAGTATTCCATGGTGCATGGAATCCATGATGTGTGGGGTGGGCAGGAGTTGTTTGGTCGAGATGTTGGATATCAATCGCACTGAATGAGATTCTGTTTTCTGTTTTCTGTTCCCAGTGTGAGGTTTGCATGTGTTGGCAGCACGTCTCTTGCATGAACATCAAGGAGGAGACCTTGTCAAAGAAGTACATTTGTAACATTTGCCGCAATCCACCAGGTAAGCTGGCTGGGTTCATTGCGAGGAGAGGGAAGTTCGGTTTATTTCCTTGTTTGGGTTGATTTTTTTTTTTCCCCTATCTCGCACTTAATAATAATAAAAAAACCAAAAACAGCTGCTCCTTCACGAATCTGGGTCTCTGGAACGGAATGGGATGTTCCATCAGCTCAATCCCTGGGTTCTGTCGGCATGGACTGAGGTCCGCCAAGGAATGCGCCAAGAATGATAACCCACCCCCCTAACAAATTTAAATAAAACACGAAAAATATATATATATTTTCATTGTTTAGTAGGTAGATGCATAGTTGTTTAGCATCTGACCACTGCCAAGATGACCAGAAGTTCACTAATTCACCGTCCATCATCATCTACTTCGTAGAAAGAGATTTAATTTATGTACATAGCAGTAAAAGAAAAGGGAAGAAAAAACATTCTGATCTTTCCAGAAATACAAATAGTACAATTTCTAGCTGATCACTTTGATTATTTTAAGACTGCTGGTCCAATTTTTTGTCTGTCTTTCTTTCACAGGTGTAAGAGATAGCACTCGATATATTTACGACCAGGATTGGCTGAAAATGGGTCAGCAGCCCCACTTCAGCTTTCTCCTGCCAGATGCAAACTCTGAGTGGAAGGCGGAGCTGATGAGGGCATGCCACAGCCTGGTTGCAGACATGCACAGCATCAACACAGCACTGCATAGTGTCAAGAAACACATAAAGATCCTCAAGTAAGCTGTGCCCAATTCTCTGCTGCGTATTTTGATGGGTGATAAGATGGTGTTAGTTGGCGTACCTACAAGTACAGGCAAAAATACCTTGTGATACAGTGGCCTTTCATCAGAATGGTAGAGCTGGCTCAAAGTAAAAAAAGAAAAAAAAGATTTTTTTTTCTCCTAGATTTCTGAAAAGTTATTTAGTATTGTTATTGGTACAGCGTAGAGATAAGAAACATACTTGGTGTATACAGATAGTGAGTTTTCAGAGTAACCTTGTGTCGTACAATTTCAGATTCTTGGAAAAGCAGGTAATCTGTGTTAAAAAATAATTATATAGAACCTAAACAGCCCATTTCCATATTGTCAATTGAAGAAAAAAGAATAGTATTAATTTCTAGGTTAGTAACAAGTGCAGTATACATATATCTGTGGTAAACTTTCATTTCTGTGAGAAAAAAAAGTCTTATCAGCTACTTGTTATAAGGTTGTTTCTGTATAAACAAAGCTGGCTGAAATAGCATCTGTGTAATGGTATCTGACCTTCATTTAAATGTCCCTTTGTAAGAGCACTGTATATTTGCTTTGTAAGTGATTTGTTTCCACTGGTTTTTGATGTTTGCTACTTTACTTTTTTTTTTTTAAGCTTTTCGAAGACTTTCTTACAAAATATTTAGCTGGAAATTTTTGGTGTTCATGCTGAAGTATTTTAGTTCTTATAAGTCTTGTTTAGTTAGCAGGTGTTCAGTGGAATGGATACAGAATAATGACACAAACTTCTTGTAGTAATCTGTTTCGCAAAATACAAATTTGACAGACCACAAAAAAGTTTGATTGTTAGCATATATAACTGGTCAACATTTTTGTAAGACTAACAAATCTCTGTTTTTAAAAATTGTATAATACAGAATTAAAATTATATAGTGTGTTAACCCATAAAGAGAAATAGTTTTGTTATCAACACTACTGGCTGTGTGTTCAATTGGCACAATTATTTACATGTCATGTGATGCTCTTAATTTCCAGAAACAAAGATGATCCAGAGCTAAAACTTTGGACCAAAAACTGGGACACATTAGATGAACGAACACTGGTGACTGATGCTGATGATGAATCGATCATTGTAGATCCAGTTTCTGATGTGATCACTCCAGACATCAAACAGCTGATGGCATCCATCAACCTTGAAAATGAACTAGAGCATGGGACAACTATTAGTGGTGATGCTAAAATCTCCCAGACAGACAGACAGGGAATGGTATTGGCATCAGAACAAATAAAAACAGATGAGAAGGATGAACTGTTGATTGTGGAAAATGGACACAGTGAAAGTGAAGCTTCAGAGCTATCAGAAAAACCAGCAACAGATTGCCAGAACTCCCATGATAGTGATGCTGTTGTCGATAGGTCAGGAGGTGCGAGGATGGAGCAAAAACTTACTTTGGTTGGCATTGATGAAAAATCCAGCTCCTTGGATCTAGAGAAACTCCAAACTGACAGTAAATCAAAAAATGATGATAAACCATTCCCCAAAAATGGAGTGCCACACAAGGACTTGCACGTCAGAATGGTTTGTTTGTTGATTATTATAATTTTATTTTTACTTTCCCAATGAGTTGGCTGATGGGTGGGTGCTGTTTTTATGATAATCAACTTAAATCTTTAAAATTTTGCAAATAAAATTTTTTTGTTTTAATTGGTGGGTAAGGAACTATAAGTTTGCGGGAACTCATTGTGAAATTTGTATTGATGAAAGTAAAGTGCAAGTGGATGAGATAGCAAGTTCTGGGGATCAAAAAAGTTCCATCTGTTTAGTGCTGCTGCTTCCACAACCACCCTCGTCCGGCTATGGAAGCCTAGGGTCACATCTTTGTGAAGGTTTGTTGTGTCGGAAGCTAATCCTGCTGAACAGGCTGTGCTGTGACTGGAGATGCAGGATTTGTTAGGGTAGATGATTTGGATCTTATAACTACTAACCAGCCAGGATGACCCATGTGGTGGTTGTATGATCCTAACACCTGCAACCTACCTTCCTTATTACAGGCATCTTTAACTGAGAAAATAATTTGTTTAGCTTTACTACATTTTGTAAAAGGTGGCTAAGTGCCCTTCCTTTTCTAAGGGGAGACTATGAGAGCATTTTGTTTTAGTATTAGAGGCCAGTTGGAGAGGAACGGCTGATATAATGCGTTTATTTCCAGTTTCTGGTTAGAGGGAGAAAAAGAATGTATCCCATCCTGCTTTAATTTTCTGTAGAAATGTGACTCCACACTGCTGCCAGGTGAACACTCCGTGCCCTTATCGACCCCTGCTGCCATGATGTATCTGAGGGTGGAGGACCCAGTGAAAGTCAGTGAAAAGAACCTGCTAGACCACATCGTGAGGGTACAGGAAAAAATCAGCAGGAACCTCAGCGCTATTGAAAACCAAGTCACTGGTAATGCTTGCAGATTTTTAACCTACTCTGTCTTCATAATAGCACCTGCAGGTTGTTTCCTAGGTTGACTGCTTCTGGCCTTCAAACAGTTCTTATCCTGTTTGCTTTTTACTTTCAGGGTTTAAAAGGTAACAAACACATGATCATTGCTGCCCAAGCATATTTCTTTTAACAGGAATTGTTCATGTATTTAGTATTAGCAACTATTTGTTTTTCACCTGTACATGACATGGACAGTGGTCATCAGAACTTTCTCCTAAGGAAGTTTCAAACACCAGCACTTGTCTGTTTTAAGAGTCATCAGGTGAGATTGCTCTATTTTATCACAGTTGAAAGTGATGCAAAAACGTAATTAGCTTAACACCAAAAGGTGGCACGACAGAAAAATGTCCGCCTGTCTCACTTTCTCATCAAAGCATCATTATTTAGGTGGAGCAGTTACTACATGCATCATATGAGCATGACCTTGGCTTCTCTCATAGGACAAAACTGGTTGATCTGAACCAGAAGACAGTGGTGAATTTCATCCCTTTTCAATCTAACCCTGTTGTTACATCATGGTCAGCAAAGACCATGGTTCAGATTCCATGGAATATCTCTTTCCTGGGAATTTCTAGATTTGGGGAGACCTCATTATGAGGCAGTTGTGGGTTGTCACAAGCAGGATCTTTCATAAGCCCTATCCAAGCTTTCAGCTAGGATCTAATGGTTTCCAGCCACCGACTGTACATGAAATTTAGTCTAGAATGTTTAGACCCACTTTCTCTAAAAAGTTGACAAGATAAAAATCAATGTTGAAAAAAACGTGAATATACAAGTATTACATTGTTATGAAGATCTTAGAAAATGTCTAAGACTCCATTCCACCCCAAAAGTTTAGGTATTTGATAAAAATTGAGTCTAGAAAGCTTACCTGTATTTTAGAATTGCCATACCTACCATGCTTGAATCTCTAATCCTTCCAATAAGATTTTCTTTCTATTTTTAGTGTTGGAAGAAAATGATCAAGTGAGAAACACTAATGTGAACATCTTAGCTGATGTGCCATTACTGAAACGATCACTGCGAAGCATCATGTTTGACTTGGGAAAAGTTCGACGAATGGCATCGTATAACTAGAGCCCAACAGCTTATCATTACATTCCTAAGGCAGATTCACCTGGCTTTCAACGGCCACACCATTTCTTGTTAGGCTTGACACTAGCATGCGACTTTATAACACTTAATATCATCAAACCATACCTTGTGGGGCTTCGAGCCAGAAGTCATGACTGGTCAGTGCCATTATCTGAAATGGCTAAAAAAAAAAAAAAAAAACAGTAATTTTTTATTTGAAGAAAAATTACTCATAGGGTGGTTATATTAACCACCGTTGTTTGGGGTGTCATTTTCATTTTCTTGTTCACAATACTGTGGAGAGTGACTCAAAAGATTGGATTTTTTTAAAAAATTACGATGTAAATTAAATCATATACAACCAGAATCACCAGAGTTGTTTTACAAAATGTAAAACATCAACACTTTATTTCGTGTACAGAGCTGTGTTAGAATGTTCTGCCTGTCAAATACTCCTGTGATACTGGCAAAAGAAAAGATTTTGAAGCTTTTCAGGGAAGGCTCAGCTTTGGTATCATAGTAAGGTAAGGAAAGGCCTGGTCCCACCATAAAACTACAGCACCTTTGTGCAGGAAGTCTAAGAAAGTTTGTGGTCACGTGATTTTACTAAGCATTCCTCAAGAAACCTGGATTTCTGCTCTACATAAACATTTTCAATTTTTTTATATAAATACACAAGACCTTAGTTTATTAAAAATGTTTTATTATAAATCTGCACAAAAGATAATACAATCATAGCCATTCATCTTTTATTGATTGTACCCTTGCTTCTCAACAGTGGTATAAATTATATTTGATTAAAAACAAACAAAAAAAATTCAGCCGTATAAGCTTAACTGTAGCATTCAGTTGTAAAGCTGCTGAGTGAGGCTAAACAATATATTCTAGAAATAAACAGACTTTGTGTTCCTGAGCAAATAGGTAAAATTAGTCTCTATGTGGAAATGTATTGATTTATAGCTAGTAGTAGCATTATACTGATTTTGAGTCAAAACTACAAAGCCCAGAAAATCATTACCTCTGATAAGAAATGTTAATAGCAGTGGGGTTTGTTTTTCAGAAAGTATGTCGGGTGGCTTTACAAGGGAAGATGTTCTTATAATATCAATCTTTAAATTACGAAAATGCTCCCAGATTGCCACACACTAAAAAAAAAAAAAAAGTTTTCTCCATAATGATTCCATGTCGCCTCCGAGGGTTCATCCTTCCTTCACAGGTAAAGACAACTACCTCCATGCAGTCTCGTGAAACATGGTCTGAAATCACGACTATACTATAACCTCAGATGATTTCCACATCTTTATTTTTTAAATTACTCTGTAACACTGAAAAGAACCACTGCTGGAGGTTCATGTTACTAAAGGACCAAACGTTTTCCCAGGCAGTTGGTTTTACATCTTTTGGTAATACCACCTCCAGATGCCAAATCCCCTTGCAGTATAAGCTGTTGAAGTTATTTTGGATTGGACAGCAGGATTTAGACAATAACTAGAGTCTTACTCAAGAGCGACTGACTTCCACCACCACAGCAACTTTTCAATAAGAGGAAAGGCAGATTTTCTTTCATTGGCTTGTTTGAGAACGATGAGAGGATGAAAGTGTACGATAGATGCATGATTTTTTTCAGAGTTTATACTTGTTAAACAACAGTTTAATAACAGGCCACAAACAAATCTTTGCATTTCTCTGCTCCCTTCAGAATCTTTTTTGATGCTTAAAGATGAGTCATCTGTCAATTAGGAGGGAAATTAAAGACAAAAATATGTATATTTTTCTAAAGTTCCAGTGCATTTGACGAAAGCATGAAATCTATAAAGCTGCTGCTGAAGTTGGTGCCTGAATGAGAGAATCAACCAGGCTACAGGGACAAACATGTTATATGAGAATCTGTCAGTCAATACAAGCATGATTGTTGCTACAGCTATTCTCAGATGTATCTCTCAATTTTTTTTCCAAATATATAGCACTGCTGCATTTATCAGAAAATTTTGGACAAAGGGATATCCCCCCCCCCCTGGTCTATCAGTGGAAGGATGGTTCAGAATCTGCTGCATCTCCACTAACACGCATACATGCCATTCTCACCCAGTGTCTAGAGCAATGTATTGTTCAGTAATGAGTTTAGATTTGCAACAATCGAGTGTATGGATCTCCATGGTCTAAAAAGAAATCCATTTTGTGGATGTAGTGTCATGGCATGGGGAAACATGAAAATGCACTGAACCAGATGTCATTTTCAATGGCAATCTCATAGCTGCATGGTTTAGGGATGACAGCCTGTTGTCCCCTTCCAATGTGAAGGTCCAGATGTTATGATGCAGGTCTTTATGCAACAAAACAAACCCTTTCATGGCCAGTAGAATCACCCAGCTAAAATAGAACATCCTGAGACAGGCATTGGTTCAAGTCTGAAATACTATCCCTGAAGCCTTCCTACATAATTGTCGTCCATAAGACACCTCGCATTACTGAGCTGCTGTGAATCTATAAATCTGACAACAAAAATAAATCCTTTGAGGTATGCGAACAGAAGATATCTGCAAGACAGTTGGAACTCGCAGATGATGCATTGTGGATGGATATACTACTACACCTAAAAAGGAAAAAAAGTCAGACATTTTTCATCGAAATATCCTTGCTGAGAAACTATTTTATTGGCAGTTTACAATTATGGCCACCACCACCATCAACCAAGGGAGATTTTGCTAATTTCTAACATTGAAAATAAAAAATGAAGTTTGTAATAAGAAAATTAATAGCCATAGTTTTGAAACAACAAAAAAAACAAAGATCAAGTGAATGGGGTAATGAGATCTCACCCATCTCCAATCCTGGCTAATGCTAGTACTATACATGGACCCTGTTATTAATAAACCAAAACAAAAGGCCTCACTATTTCCGGACATTAATCCTCTACTTTTGGCTGACAGACTGCCCCTTGACTAGAAGATATTCAACAACTACCACATGGCAAATTTTGGTTTCACGAGCTGGACTGAAGTAAGGCCATGGATCTCTAAATTGAAGCTTTCAAGAGAGATAGCAAGAATGCCAACCAAACCAGTTCTATGCAATCAAGAACAGCAAGGCCCATCGCACATGCAACATCGATAAAACTAAAGGCTGGTGGACGGAATGACATCAAATTATCCAAATTGAAAATGTGCATATTACACGAGAATAGCTAAAGGCTCAGCTCCTGACACTTGCCCCCACCTCCCAATTATTATCTTGTTTTTGTAAATTCACCCCTTCAATTGTTGAAACCATACTATTGGTCTCAATTTGTCACTATCAATCAACACCCAGAATCAAAGGCCCCCTACCTTCTGGCCTGATAGTGGTTCAGACTTGAAGACAGTTAAATAAGCTATCTGTGCCTGCCTTTGTTGTAGTGGTTTTTACCTGTCGGCTCTATTGTAAACATTGTTTTTACTATGTAATTGTCGGCACTTTTAACAGTTTCAAACTCAACAAGGGGTGGGTTTGTAGGTGCCTGCCTCCCATCCATCTTCATTCTTATAGACCTGTGTTAAAAAATGCTGACTTTACCCATCTACCTGAGTTGTTTCTTTTTTTGTTTGCCCACCAAACACGTGCTCCAGTGTCTTAAGTAACTGTTTTTCCTTTTCCCAATACCCTGTATCTTTTATTTTAAAATCAATAAAATCCATCCAAAGTTTTTGTCAGATAGAGGGCAAGATTCTAAGTGTTGGGGTAGAGTCTGAAGAGTGTGCTGCTGCATACCAAGGCTGGACTTAGTAACGTCACTAATTCATTCCAATTTTTCTGTGCCAGAGTCGATTCTCCTCTATACATCTCAAGTTTCTTTAAAACAGTGCTAGAAAGATTTCTTGTTTGAAGCCTTGGTACATACCTTTCCAAAGGCTACAGTCATCAAAGTTCCATCACGTCTGAGCACCAACCAAGAGTTAAGGTTTGAGAAAATCAATCGTTAGTTTATTTGTACACACCTATCATTGAAGCTCCAGCAGAAGCAGATTTTACAATAATTTTTCCATCTTAAAGTACAGCTTACTGTAAAAAATACTATATATATATATATATATATATTTTCACATTTCCTACTCCAACCTTAATTTTCCTGAGGACTATCATACTTTAACATAAAACTGTATGAAGGAGCCAGCAAGAAAACTAACTTTCCCAGAATATCTGTATGTAATGCCTGAGGAATAAATCAGAATTTTATATTATTAGCACACTAAGGGCTAAATTTGCAATTATTTCTGTACAGTACAGACTTAAGATTTTTTTTTTAAAAAATGGGGTGTTTCAAATTTGTCCCTGACTGTCCTCTGCAGGTAGCTGAAACAAGGTATTTTGAATGATGAAAAATTGAGCATCATGCGTAGAATTTTTTTTTTAAATGATGGCCCATCTGCTGCGGACGAGATAGCAGCGGCACCAGTGTTCCAAGTACGCGTGCATGCTGACATCCTCCAAGAAGAACCGTCGCCTGATTGAAAAGCAGCTGGCAATGTGGAGAATAGAGACCGACTTTACCAAGAGTCACCAGCATGAGAGGGGTTGCACCCTCCCCTTTAGCCTGAATGAATGTGCAAGTCAAAAGTGCTGCTGCATCTTTTTTTTGAAAAGAAAAAAAGGTGAAGAAATTTTTGTATAAAACTCCAACACACGTCAGACTCTCTTCTCTCCCTTTCTGCCAAATGTTCTGGATTCACTGTGTACCATCTTTATATTCAAACACTGGAAGAAAACAGAAGACAAATCAACCAGTGAGGATGTGTGTAAGATTGGAACTTCTAACTGTATCGAAGCAAACTTGTGGGCGATGTGGCTAGACTACTAACAGCTTGGTTGATATTAAAAGTGACAAAAATCACTTATCTACCAAACAAATGGAAGATAAGAATTAAGCTTGTTACTACAATTAACAACAACAAATGACATTTGAAAGAAGCTACTGTTCATTACTACAACCCGCCATCATCATTGTAACTGATTCGCTCTGCACACGCATCTTGAATGAACAGCAACACATTGTTTGAGGGTCAAATAGTTGTGGAACCTCCATGCTTTGATACCAGAAGCTGTGCATAGCAAATTCTTGAAGGATAGTCATAATCATATTTGTAGAGGACAGTTGCTCTTTCTTTCATTAATTCATCTGAAAAACACCCTCTTCATTTCTGTTTTTGACATCCAGAAATTATTTTTCTTTGGAGCAGATGGTTTCTATTTCTCAGAAAAGTGGTGGTCAATGGGAAATTTCCAGAAGCCTATTCTATAGACTGATTTCCAAACAACATCCTTACCTCTAGTAAAAATTTCTCTATTGTTTCAAAGTAACCATCACACATCCACATTTCGTTGTGAGTTCCTGTTGGAAACTCTGACAATCTTTTCATCTTACATTTGGTGGCACTCTGTAATATAAGCAAACAATTCCACTGAAGCAGCTGAATGCCTACCAAGGCTCTTTCTGTCTCTTTCTGTTAACAGGGCTTGTGCACAGCTGCCAACCAAAATTTAAGGACTGCAGAATTAGAAGATGCATTGTAATACAAAATCCTAGAAAAATCAAAACTAACTTTTTACATCCATACTGGATCAGAAACATAACATGTTCTTGGGATTAAATTACTCAAATTTAGTTGTACATCATGACTCATAGTGAAACTCAGTTTCTTCTGGGGCATGAGGGATTTCCTTAAATGTACAGCTGTTTAATCTATTTAAGTGTGCCCAGTTTGTCTTGTACCAATTTGTACATTGTTTCAGTTTATAAAAATGTTTAGTTTTCATTATAATTATAACTGTTTTATATTGGAGTATTATAGTCACCAAGTGCAACCAATGAATAAACTGTCTTCTATACCCATTTCCTTTAATTTTTCTGATGCAATAAAATTTAGGTTGGCTCAGCCACTTTTGACTGAAGATGCATTTACCAAACAATAGAAGAAACTTGTTTTCTTGAACTGGTCAAGTATATTGCTAGAATTGTGGATTTGTTTTTCCCCGCTCTTGCATCTAAAAATGGTGTGTTCTAGTAGGGACTTTCACACACACCCTGACCCATCTTCCCTGTCTGGCAAGTGTTCCAAGTTCCAGCCTATGAGAGGAGACAATAGCTTTGTTAGCATAGAAGGAATGGTCATTACATAATCGTGATCCAGTGAAAATAATTAACCCTACAGGAAGTTGCACATAGGACCTCCCTCCACACAAGTATCTGGTATAGATGTGAGGCCAAAGGTACAATAGCTCACTATTTACTCTACGGCTGTTTTATTTCACTTGATTGTTCATTAAAACAGTTTTCCCTGATTTTATTCAGGGGAATGAACAGAGAAAAATTCAAGGTCCTTTGGAGACTTGTGTTTAATACCAAAACCTGCATTACACTATTAACAAAACCTCTGCTTTCCTCTTCAATTTGCCTGTGCAAGTGCCCAAATGCTCCAGGTTACTATCATCTAACGATGAAGGTTCCTAATTATAAACTGCTACACTTGTCTGAGTGAATTTAGCATTTGTCATTTCCTTGGTATCCCAGAAAGACTGAGACTAAAGTTTATCTGGATTGAATTCATAATTTAATTTCTTTTATTTTTTATCCATGTATTTTAACCAAATACTTTTTTTATTTAATTTTTGCACCATCAAAATTTTACTGAGAAAAAGTTTAAAAAAAAATTAGCTGTATGACTAAATTAGCTCCCCTGTAATGTACTGCTACTGCAAGCTTTATAATCAACTAATTACCAAATAAGAGTTAAGATTCAATAAAACGGTGGAGAGGAGCTAAGCAAGATCTTGAGTTTCAATGTAGTTTGACTGCTATAATCCTTTTTTTAAAGGATATATGTTTTACCATCTGAAATCATTGTTTTCAATTTTTTAAAATAAGTTGTTCATATTTTGTGTACTCAGCTAAATGAAGTGAATCTTTGAAGATGCTGGCACAGTAAAAATGACATGGCAACAATGAAGAAAACTACTTACATTATACAAATGTGACATCATCCGTGGAGGAATGATGTGATCATTTAATCCAGTCAGAAAGAGTGCTGGCACAGTTACCTGCTTGATTCGTTTTAAGGAGTCAAACTGAAAGTAAAACGGTGAAATAAGTTTGTCACAAGAAATGGCCTTATGAGTGTATTTTAAATCAGTAAAATATAAAGGATCTCTTCAGATGCTAACCCTGTGAAATAGATCATGGCACTGTTTTGCTTTGAGCTCAAGACCACAATGCACGCCACCTGACAGCGAGAGACTATGCACAAGCTCCTAACCATCCCTGGCTACGAAGTGAAAGCAGACTTAATGATGCGTGGCAGCAGAGTCAAATTTATGATAACTAACAAGGCAGTGAACATCCTGAAGGGAGGGCAGATGTGGTTTGCCCAAATGCTTACCTCAGAAACTTCCTGGTCTCAGTCCCCTCCACAGTTATGTCTGCAGTCTGAATATTTAACAAATATTTATCACCACCACCACCTGGAAATAATTTGGTTTGCCCAGTGCAATTTGCTGAATGTATTTTACATAATTATATTATGCAAATTAGATAAATATTTCTAAAAAACAAAGACCATCTGTAGTAGTGGACATATCTAAGCTTGAAGAACAGATTTTGTTTCACACACAATCCATCTTTTTTTTTTGTCCATTGCTCTGGAGTGAGAGAGAGAAACAAAACAATGGTTTCAATCTTCAAACTGCATCAAATAATTTACCAAATTGGGTGACCAGTGGCCCAGCAGTTAGCCTACTGGACTGCCAAGACTGGGGCCATAGGTCAAATCCTGGATTGGTTTAGCATGGTTTCTTCTCTCTCTCCTTCACCAGCAGGATGTGGGGGCTCCATCCAGTCTCCTCCAACATCTACAAATGAAGAGTTCCAGTAGGGATTTCCCTGTCAAAGTCGGAAGTAATGGCCCCCTGGTGGTGCTGGATAGGCAACGCTTTGTAGCAGATAACCACGGCATCACTCTCCCTTGTAAAGGTTTGTGTACAACACACTGACCAGCAAAGGATGAGATGTGAACAGATGGGCTCAGTGAGCCGACTGCATACCGATGAAAAGCAGTGCCAAGATATCTCTATGACAGCAGCATGGTTTACAACCTAAAATAACTATTAGGAGGGTTCAAATGTGTGAACTAGCCATTACAATTTCCAGATCTGAGCCATACTAGACACCTCTGGAACAAATTAGACCAGTGCAAGAAAACAAGCAAATTTCAAAATCCGTAAAAATGTCTTCAGTCTGAGCGCAATGAAATACAGAGTGAATACATGCAAAAATCCCTAAGAATAAACATCCCTTAACTGTAAAGGTTATTAAAGCAAAAGGTGGCTACTTTGATCTGCCAAAGGCTACAGAAATCAGTCCCTCTACACCAAATGTCTGAGCACCCTATACTGTCAAACTGTCTGAAAGCACAGTAATCTCTCACATTATTTTACCTAAAAATTAAATAAACCAAAATATGGTTTCTTCTATAATTATGGAGGGGACAGTATATAGTTTCAGATCTAACACTGAGTAAAATCCTTTTGTGGTTATAATTCTACTACCAAAATACCCAATTCATATGGTAAGATTTCTGCTAACCCACAATTCATGAAAAGTGTTAAACACGACAGAGACATTGTGCAATGTAAGATGTTGATTCAAAACATGCCTTTTAATAACAATAATAATAGAAAGATCTACAAAATGAGTCAAATTATGTAAATCTTAACTGTTTTCAAGAAGATATTCCGACAAGCAATGTCAGAACACATTTGTGTAAAACTGGAGGTAAAGTATAAAGATTAAGGCTAAACCTTGATAATGTTTTCATTTCAAACCTCACCTCCAAAAAAAAGAGAAAAGTTCCACTACATCACGTATGAAAGTGCATCAAGAGAATTTCAAATAAAATATCACTCACCTGATTTTTAATGCAGAAAGAAGGCAAGTAATTAATCAAAGAGATGCCCACAAGGTGAGCAGCCATTTCTGAAATTGAAGTGAAAGTGTTTTCTACTATAAGTCCCAGGATGTTACTGGCATAGTAAGGCCTTGATGCCAGGTAGATCGCTACAGCACCACCCAAGGACCGTCCAAACACAATAATTTTTCCTGTGTCTATATCTTTACGATGTATCAAATAGTCCATAGCAGCTTCAGCATCTCGGTAAAAACCTGGAAATTTCAAACAAAATGGTGGAAATCAACCCAATCACAGCATCTGGAAGAAGGGGAAGTATTCAACGGCAATCATTACTCACAGGGTCTGAAAGAAAGGCAGTAATCATTACTTATAGGGTCTGGAAGAAAAGCAGAATTCCACTATAACAACTACAAAAAAGAGTTTTATTTTTTTTTGTGTTCTAAAACAAAATATAAATTCAATCAGCTATAGATTTTATATTTAATGCTTTTATTGTTAAAATTGATGTTCATATTACCTGTTTCACTAGGTGCCCCATCACTGTTACCATAGCCACGATATTCTACCATTAGTATGTTCGAGCCAATGGAGTACCACCACTTATAGGCATTCAGCATTCTGAAACAACAAAAATCTTAAATCAATTTCTTCCTTCCTCTAATCCCTCACACCTAACCCAGCCCAATTAATTAAAGATCTATCTATTTTTTTCTAGTTTAGAAAATTTAAAAAAAAAATATTTGTTTTTCTGTTAAAATTCTTGCCAAAGGTATTGAATTCAAATATACAATTAACTTTCTTGAAAATTAATTTTCTTTTTTTTTTAAATTACTACAATGCAAAGTTTTACTTACTGTACCAATACCATCATATCACTAGTGAACTATTAAATAAAGGCAAATCTAAATTTGAAAATAATTATTTTATTGCGTGCACAACAATGTTGGTGACAGAGTAAGTTAGTGTTCAAAATAACTGATACATAAATCAAATATTAAGATTCTAATAGGATGCACACATTTCCTGTGAATCTGAAAACACTTCCGTCTTCTGTAGGCTTAAACGGCAGCCATTTTGGTAAAAGCCAAAGTATGGAATCTGAAATTCTTTTCTTGTCCCTGCTTAATTCACATATATGGTACACTGCAATCACCATCAAATAGAAATGAAAACATTTTAAGAACATGATCAATGTGAAGACGTGAAACATAACAAATATTAAAAAAAAAAAATTTTTTTTTTCTTTTTCTGGTTTGAAACTTTTACCTGTGGCCTATGTTTCCAGCATTTCCATGAAAAAATATCATTGTTGTGGCATTAGAAAACAGTTCCTCTGGCTGTTTTATCAGCACTACACTGATACGAGTTTCATCCGCCGTCTCTATGAAGAATTTCTCATAAGGAAGGTTGAACTTGCTTGGCATCTCAACATAGACCCTGGCATTGTCAGGTTTATGGGGGAAAAACAGCAGCAAATCCTGTCCATTGTACAGTATGCCTACACACACGACGCACAAGCACACACAGAGAAAGTAAAGAAGAAATTTTTTTTTAAGTATTCATCGCAGGAGTAACTCCAAGTAAAGACACTGGAGAATTATTCTCAACAAAATGCATCTCAGTGTCACCACTACTTATGATTTAGTTATGCAATGTTAAAATAACTATCATAAATTACAGCACTCACTACTTCAATGCTGACATTGTGTGTTTCTGTACTCTTCTGAAATAAAGATAGAAATAAGATTAGAATCGTTACAAATGCTAGATAACTCAATGAATACTATAGACAGTGTTTCACGCAAAGATGTTTGTGATGGCCTACATATTTAAAGCGTTAAAGTTTATGTTTGGTTAAAGTTTCCTAAAATTATAAATATATTGCAAAATGTCTTTTGTTAAAGAGTAAAATTATTCTGAAAACAAACCACCAAAGTTACTGATGTGGTGTTACAGAAAGCCCTGATGATGTTAGCTTGGTTACTGCTAATAAGGTGATGGGAAACAAATTAACCCTTTACTTTCTTTCTGTCTTCTTAGCAGCAAAAATCATTTCAGTTGACAGGTCAGGATGATGAACTAGCTGAATTCTCACAGAACAGAAAAGCAAGATGGCTGTCACAGAGCTGCATTGTGCAAACAGTTTGTTTGGCTGCTGACAGATTCAACAGAAATCTGCTTTAATAAGTAATTTAGACGTATTCTCTTAAGACAGCATCTTTTTCTTACTCAATTAAAAGGTTTTTGTTAGGTTTACCATGTTAAAGTTGACTACAAATGCCAAAATATCAAACTAAGCAACAATAACTAGGATTCAAACCAGTTCAGAGCAGGGGCGGACTGAGAGTATTATAGGCCCTCGGGCATAACTGTTCACTGGGCCCCTTAGTGCTGATGTCAGAGGCTACAAAGCGCCAGATAAGGGGAGGGCGGTTTGGGGGTGTCAATTTCAAAAAAAAAATTTAAAATTAGTTGTCTCAGACTGCATCTGGAGTATATCGGAGTATTCATTTAATAGAATTTATATGGGAAACTCTTGCAGCTGTGGGCCCCTTGTAGCTATGAGCCCTCGGGCAGTGCCCGATTGACCTATGGCTCAGTCTGACCCTGGTTCAGAGTGCTACTAGTCCTTTTCTCTTAAGTAAAGTTGTGGTCTGCAGACGATGACAATAGCCATCAGAAACAAAGCTGTCCAACCAACTACAGTACAAATTAGTTAAACTCTAAGCAAATGCTTTTGTTTTTTTTTTTAAACAGAAAAAAAAAAAAAAAACGTGGAAAATTCGAGAATATCTCCTTTGCTGGATGCAAAAACAAATTTAAATGTTTACCTAAATTACCTCCCTTGCTAATTAGGGGCTAAAAGTGCTATAGAATTCTGCAGTCCAGACCTGAATAAAATTTTCAAAAATAAATGGAAAGAAAATAATAGACAAAAATAACTCACTAATTCATTTAAACATGGGAATTCTCATTCTGATTAAATATATCATGTACACTGTACAGGCTTGGGAAAATCAGGTTAAACACGAACAAGTTACTGCCATCACACGATCTGTGGATGAGTCACGGATTTGTTGTTGTTGTTGTTTGTTTGTTTGAAGATTCCTTGAACAGTGATGCTGCAAGTTAGAAAGGGACCTCTTTTTTTTTGCTTCTTCTTCTTCCATAAACTTAATCAGATATTTAAGGTTACCGTAACGAGCTCCTATGAAAAGGGGGTACTGCTGGGGGTTTCTTTTGAACTTTAATTAAATCGTCCTGCAGAGACATACTTTTGATGATGATGATGATGATGATGATGATGATGATGATGGTGGTGGTGGTGGTGGTATATGTGTATATATATATATATATATGCTAAATCGTCCTGCAGAGACATACTGTTGCTGATGATGATGATGATGATGATGATGATGATGATGATGGTGGTGGTATATATGTATATATATATATATATATATATGCTCAGTTCACTAACGTTTAGGGTGTGGTCAATCCCACCCCCCCGGGTGGGTGGGGGACCGAGGCGGCTGAGGGTTTCCTACACGCTCGCAAGGGCGGGGGCAGGGATCCTTCTTTTTGCCCTGGGCCCTGCCATCTGGCTGGGAAGGTTAGGTGCTGGTCGGACTGTATTGCAGACCGAAAGCTCCGAGGTTTCCTCCGTGAAGGATTCGGCTGGGGAAGACATCACCCGAGACACTGTCTCGCCGTACGGGATGTCAGGGCATTTCGGTTTTGCATGAAGCCCTTCTCTTGCAGTCGGCTTCATAAAGCTAGGGGTTTTTTTACCCGACCTCCCCAGCTCGCTCCAAACGAGGCTTCGGCCTCATCCCACTCCCTTCTCCTCGGAGGTGCACGCGCACACCCGGACCTTCCACTGTTCCACACATGCCAACACCACCACCCAAAAGGTAAATTACAACTCGCTACATGACAGGTGATATTCAGGTAGGGGAGGGGGGGGGAGTCGTCGTCGTCGAGGGGCCGGCTTTCTTCGTTTCCAGCCGGCCCCAGCGGGCCAACCGATGTAGTGGGAGTTTCACTTCGACTTCCGCCGCTGTATACCCAGGACCCCGCGAGCTCCTCTCTGGCTCCCTAAACCGTGACGCAGTGCTGGCGGAGGCACGGGCCTGACTGACAGGGGCGGGTCCTAAAACTTACCGGAGACGGCGAGGCCGACGAGTACCCAGGGCAGGATCCCTCCGCAGTACCAGACGATGAGCAGCAGCAGGAACAGGAAGGCCGTGAAGTACTTGATCATGCTGGCCACGATGTTGCAGATCAGCTGGACGACGCCGGGCAGCCTGTGGACGCGGTGCCGACCGCCCAGGATGATCCTCATTTCACTCTCAGCGGTCGAGCCTTCGCCTCTCCTCGCTTCCATTCCCGGGCGGCGACGACTGATTCGACCGCAGCTCACGGCGTCTCCACATTTCAGGGAAGGAGAGACCTGGGGGTGGGGGTAGGATTTAAAAAAAAAAAAAGAAAACAAAATAATAAACGATAACAGTAGCAGCAGCTGGGATAGGAATCGCTGTCGATCTACGTTGGACGGCGAGAATATGCCCACAAGTAACCGGAAATCCCGAAGTGGTGGGCGGCGGGGGGATGTGCGATTGCCTCCCTTGGGAACGACGACGACGACGACAACAACAACAAACAACAACAAAATGGCGGAAAAAAAAAAAAAAAAAGCGTTTCGTAGAAACGAGTCTTTTGTTGGTTTTTAAAAATCGAATCCATTAAACGGCGGTAAAACTGCGGGCGGGTCCTGCCAGGACTGATGACCCCCGCTGTCTGGCGAACCTCCCTGGCATGGTTGCCGCCTTCTTCTTCTTCCTCTTACACCAGCCGGCACCAAAAAGAAAATGGAGGTTCGCTCCTCTTCTACCGTGGAGACCCTTGGATTAAATGTTTGAGTCACCTTTTTTTTTTTTTTTTTTAAAGAAGTTATTAAAATACGAGCATCTACACCTGGTAATGCTTAAAACATTAAACTGCTTACCTGGATAAATCTGCAGAAAATATTGAGAAATAAACCTTGGAGTAATCAAGAGATGTCTGGAACCACCATTAACACACCAGGTTTATTAACCATAAATAGTTCACATCAATATTTAGCAGGCCGCCTATCAAATTATAATTTTTTTAAAATATAAAGTATTTACACATTTCAAACATCATTTACGCCCCATGCATAACTTGTCGGTCCATTGGAAAGAATCTTCTCAAGGGGAAATCAACTAAATAAAGTAAACCAAGGTTTCGCCATTACAAAGCAATGCGACGAAAATTTCGTCGTAAGGGGTGGATATCCCTCACTCGGCCAGGGAGAGGCAGGATTCGGCGAGTTGGGTGATGGGGAGCTCGAATCACACACACCGAAGAACTCTCAGGCGAAGGTTTTAGACTATAAGGAGAACAAACGGTCGCCAAAAGACGGCTCTGATGAAGAAAACGGATGGCTGCTGGAACATTTCATCCGACGTATTTAAACGAGAGTGCAAATTATTGCTGATGATGACTCCCAACGGAGAACAAACCTCTAAAGTGTGTAAGGGAGTCCACCGTGTTCTCCGGGGTATTTAGGGAAAAGAGAGGGAGGAAAATAAACTCCACGTTCAGCAGAGGAGGCGCGGGGGGGAGAGCATCGACGCCACAGCCAGCAGGAGAGGGAGAAGCAAGCAACCTCTGGGTCTCCCTCGTCACCCATCTCTCACTCGCTTCACCCTCCATCGGTAAGTGCAGGCAACACAAACAAATTGCTTATTTTAGTTGTTAAGCTTTTTTCTTTCTTATCACTTACAGGTATTTATTACAATGCGTAATATATATATTTCTGCGTGCATAAGGGGCTGAATTTACGTATATAAAACAGGTTTCGCCTGACGAAAGGATGCCTTCCGAAACCTAACTCCCTTATTTTGGTTATTTCTCATGGTGGGTGGATGGGGGGGGGGGCTGAGATTCGCTTATCGTCGCACTTATCAAGAACACGACCAGGACGTTAAGTTGGGGGGGGGAGGCAGTAATGTCATCCTACAACAATTAGCAAACCCCAGATTCGTTATATTTTCACATGGTCAGAGAAGAGTAGTTTCCCTTTGACACGTACAGATATTTTATTTATTTTATTTATTATTATTATTATTTTTTTAAAATTTAATGTGTAAATATTTTAACGTTTTTTTTTTAAATATTTTAAACTATTTCCAGCAGAGGAAAAATTAATTATTATTGTTTGTTTTTTTTTTGTGTGTGTCCTGTGTCGGTGTCGGTCGGGGGGGGGGTCGTGAGTTTTCGTTAGCTATCATGTGATCTTACCTTCAACCGGAAAGGTGCTAACCGGATTGGAACTCTCTAGTGCCCAGCACAATAACACCAATTTTTTCCCAAACTACTCTACCTGTAATCTGTGTACCTGGTGGCTTCGTCAACGTCAGGTTAGAAATCGCTCCTCGTTGCCCGTTCACCGACACACGGAGACTCGTTTAGAGCAGACACTGGGATCGCCAACTGGTGGTCCACCAACCGTCAGCATTTCTCGATTTGCCGTAGAAGCGTTAATTTAGCATCTCTGTTTCTTCTATTTCAGGGGAGCGAGCGGTCGGTCTGTCTGTCTGTCTGAATCAGAGCAGATCGATCCCACACCCCTCCCGATCAGGAGAGAAGGTAATGCTTGCATCGGTTAAGGAAGACCACAGACCCACGACAACTGCGTTAGCTAATATACCCGGTCGTCGGTCTGTCTGTTGTCTGAATCAGAGCAGATCGATCCCACACCCCCCCTCAGGAGAGAAGGTAATGCTTACATCGGTTAAGGAAGACCACAGACCCACGACAACTGCGTTAGCTATATACTCTCTGTCTGTCTGTCTGTCTGAATCAGAGCAGATCGATCCCAGCCCACCCCACCCCTCCCGATCAGGAGAGAAGGTAATGCTTGCATCGGTTAAGGAAGACCACAGACCACGACAACTGCGTTAGCTAATATACCCGGTCGGTCGGTCTGTCTGTCTGTCTGAATCAGAGCAGATCGATCCCACACCCCTCCCAATCAGGAGAGAAGGTAATGCTTACATCGGTTAAGGAAGACCACAGACCCACGACAACTGCGTTAGCTAATATACTCTTCTGTCTGTCTGTCTGTCTGAATCAGAGCAGATCGATCCCAGCCCCCACCACACCCCTCCCGATCAGGAGAGAAGGTAATGCTTGCATCGGTTAAGGAAGACCACAGACCCACGACAACTGCGTTAGCTAATATACCCGGTCGGTCGGTCTGTCTGTCTGTCTGAATCAGAGCAGATCGATCCCACACCCCTCCCAATCAGGAGAGAAGGTAATGCTTACATCGGTTAAGGAAGACCACAGACCCACGACAACTGCGTTAGCTAATATACTCTTCTGTCTGTCTGTCTGTCTGAATCAGAGCAGATCGATCCCAGCCCCCACCACACCCCTCCCGATCAGGAGAGAAGGTAATGCTTGCATCGGTTAAGGAAGACCACAGACCACGACAACTGCGTTAGCTAATATACTCGGTCGGTCAGTCTGTCTGTCTGTCTGAATCAGAGCAGATCGATCCCACACCCCTCCTGATCAGGAGAGAAGGTAATGCTTGCATCGGTTAAGGAAGACCACAGACCCACGACAACTGCGTTAGCTAATATACTCTTCTGTCTGTCTGTCTGTCTGAATCAGAGCAGTCGATCCCAGCCCCCACCACACCCCTCCCGATCAGGAGAGAAGGAGAGGTAATGCTTGCATCGGTTAAGGAAGACCACAGACCACGACAACTGCGTTAGCTAATATACTCGGTCGGTCAGTCTGTCTGTCTGGTCTGAATCAGAGCAGATCGATCCCACACCCCTCCCGATCAGGAGAGGAAGGTAATGCTTGCATCGGTTAAGGAAGACCACAGACCACGACAACTGCGTTAGCTAATATACCCGGTCGGTCTGTCTGTCTGTCTGTCTGAATCAGAGCAGATCGATCCCACACCCCTCCCGATCAGGAGAGAAGGTAATGCTTGCATCGGTTAAGGAAGACCACAGACCCACGACAACTGCGTTAGCTAATATACCCGGTCGGTCAGTCTGTCTGTCTGTCTGAATCAGAGCAGATCGATCCCACACCCCTCCCGATCAGGAGAGAAGGTAATGCTTGCATCGGTTAAGGAAGACCACAGACCACGACAACTGCGTTAGCTAATATACTCGGTCTGTCTGTCTGTCTGAATCAGAGCAGATCGATCCCACACCCCTCCCGATCAGGAGAGAAGGTAATGCTTGCATCGGTTAAGGAAGACCACAGACCACGACAACTGCGTTAGCTAATATACTCGGTCGGTCTGTCTGTCTGTCTGTCTGAATCAGAGCAGATCGATCCCACCCCCACCCCCACCACACCCCTCCCGATCAGGAGAGAAGGTAATGCTTGCATCGGTTAAGGAAGACCACAGACCCACGACAACTGCGTTAGCTAATATACTCGGTCGGTCTGTCTGTCTGTCTGTCTGTCTGAATCAGAGCAGATCGATCCCACACCCCTCCCAATCAGGAGAGAAGGTAATGCTTGCATCGGTTAAGGAAGACCACAGACCCACGACAACTACGTTAGCTAATATACCTATGAATTTTTTGCATTTCCACTATTAGTTGGAGGGTGGGGGAGGAGAGGGAAGGAGGGAGTTCGCTTAGCGAATAAAATTCAACTTATTTGGGATTGAAATCGATCTGAAGTCTGGCGTATCCATCACTGATAGAGAGAGAGGAGGGAGAACCAAAACTCACGTGCAAAATTAATCATTTAAATTGAACGACAAGAGAAAATCCCAACCTGGAAGTGAAAGGAAATAAAAGTCCAGAGCCTAAAACCGAATTATTGTGTGTGTGTGGGGGGGGGGGGTGGAGAGTTGGGGATTTTTTTCTTTCTTTATTACGTTGTTGCTCTTACAAAATATATTTTCGGTTTCAAAATATTTTCATTTACCTAATTTTCTTAATTTTTTTTAAAAAAAAGAGTTAATAATCGAAGTTGCACTAGCAGCCAGCCGCCCCATGCAAGCACGGCCACCAAAGATTGTTCCTAACTCTGTCACCGCTGAACTAATGTATTTATGTTACTCATACACGATAGAAAATTTGTCTGTTTTATGTTAATTTCTCCATTAAAAAGTCCCGAATATTTGCATTGAAAAGCTCTGTCTGCATTTGCATTTACACCTTGCTTAACTGTTTTACCTGGCATCTTGTGGGTGGGGGGGGGGTTGTATCTGGTGACTTCGTCAACGTCAGATGAGAAACTTTTTTTTGCACATATACTTTTGGTTCTTTGACAGATTAATCACACACACTTAAGGCACTTGCTGCGACTAAATTAGAGTGCAATTATGCTAATTTTTTTGATTAAAGTTTCATTATCTGAGCAAAAAATACAAACAAAAAGAGGTGAGTTAAATGATAGTATACTATAGCAGGCAAAAGAACAAGGAAGTCTATATATTCAAGGTGACTATTAAATTCATTCTTAGACTTTAATGGACAAGACTTTACATCCCACCTAGAAGAACAGTCCATCCACTGACCACCCTATTTTCCTTTTAAAAAAATACTCAATTATTTACACAGGTATCCAATCAGTATGGTAACTAAAATAAATGAGCAAAGTGTTGGATCTGCATTTTCAAACCAAAATGCCTCAGTCAGATTGCCTTTGAATCTCTCTCATAATGGGTATAGTGGCATCAACATTTTTAGTTGTTCCATATGGGGAAATTTCTTTCACCCCATTCCATTGGATCATCTTTGAATCTATTTTGGACTATCCTTAGGGTGACTGATGTACATAACCAGTCTGCCAAATCAGAACTCTATCTTCACCCCCAGGTGCTACTTATTGTTTCAAAGTGTGTCACTTGAAGCTAAAATATTTGCATTGATAACTGACTTTTTTCTTTTTTTAAAAAAATGTATTTATTATAACTGCATAGTTAATTTTATTTTGAAATTATCCTTGTTTAAAGAAATACTTATAAGGTAAGGGTAAAATGAAACAAATAAATAGGATAAGTTGTTGATGAGTTTTTTTTTTTTTAAATCTAGAACCAGTTTCTTATATTTGTAAAGATATTCATTTACATGGCAAAAAAAAAAACAAATCTTTCAGATTGTTTGAAAAAAGTATAAATGTATCCACAATCTAACTATTTAGAGAAGTCTATAAAGTAGAAAAGAGAGGATCTTTAAGTTTAATATTGAAATGTCCTTAATATAAATAGTTTTCTCTACACATTTGAATTTCTATGCCCTAAAAAAGATAATCATGAAGTTTGTTTTTTTTTTCAGATGAATAAGATTTTTTTTTAAAAAATTTTAGTTATCTGCTGAAATTAAAGCTGTATTAATGCTTTTTTTTTCATGATTATGAAGGGTTAAAGTTGCAATTCTTGGAGTAAACTGAAGAAATCTCCTTAATGGATGCTTTTTTTTAGGAAGTAAAGTGTTTTGGGGTATCTTTTAAAGAATTCATTCTTAAACATTTGCTGTATCTTTTCTGTTTGCAGGTTGCTTTGTTTTTGTTCCCCATTGGAGGATCTTGCACAAGAATAGGATTTTGGCATGATCGAGTCCCGCACTTTCAGTGTGGAGAATCACACCAAGCTTGGCTTCAGTATTATGCGGGATCTCTGGCGGCAGCAGCAGCTCTGCGATGTTGCCATTGCTGTTGATGGGCACCAGTTTCGTGCTCACAAGATCGTGCTGGCAGGGTGCAGCCCCTACCTGCGAGCCATGTTCACAAACGGAATGTTGGAGTCAGAGAAGGACTGGGTTGAGATCCACGGCACAGATTATCTTACCATGAAATTTCTCCTGGAGTTCATGTACTGTGGATCAATCGAGATCACTGTGGAGAATGTGCAGAGCCTGCTGCAGGGAGCCAGCCTGCTTGGTCTTCACTCACTACGCAATCTCTGTGCACAATTTTTGCAGTCTCACTTGACTGCTTCAAATTGTTTAGGTAAGTTTGTTCACTATGTCAGATCAGTTTGCTGCTTGGTACAAAGGACAGGAATGCCACAGCTTTTCATTCATGCATGATTACAACTGTGTTCACTGCTGCTACATACATTAAAGAAGTGCTTCAAGTTTCTGTTTCATCTGCTTTTGATACAAGCAGAAAAAAGTATACATTGGTGTAGTGTTCTCTTACAAAGGCATATTTTATAATCCTCAAGTTTCAGATTAATATCACTTCCTTCCTTACAGAATCAGCAAAGCTGTTTAATAACTAGGGAACATAAGTGTAAATTTATCAAACTGTCTTCAGGACTTGGTATCAGGAAATGGTTTCTTTTTGAGTCTACTATTTTTTTTTTTTAAATATTAATGTTATTCACAGTGTAAAATATGTTAATATTTAAAAATTTGCAGTTGATACTGAAATATATGCTGGTCCTAATACTGAGAAGAACACAAATACTTTTCAGGTAAATGTGAATAATTTATTAAAGTGTTCACTTAAGTGGAAAATTGAATTTAATGCTAAAAGAATATAAAATTACCTAAACAGGCAATAAAGATGTTTATGCTTGTTATTATATGAGAGATCTAAACTAGAAAATGTAGTTTCAGAACAGGATCTAGGGATAATTGTTAACCAGAATATCAGTTGTGAAAAGCTGTGCATTTTAGCTACAAACAAATGAAACAAAATGTTAGAAGTAATTAAGTTAAGTATCACCTGTAAAAGTAAAGAAGTTTTAGTCCTGTTGAATAAGTCCTTGGTTTGTCCAGTTTCAGTATGCCATGTGATGTGGAGTCCTTATTTGTGAAAGGATGCTGATTATTAGAGTCTGCTTTCAGTGGAAGTTTACTAAATTGTTTTCAGGTCTTAAGCATTTGAAATACACTGAGAGATTAAAAATATCAAATCTACCAAGTTTGAATTTTTAGATGTTTAACAGGACACCTAACGGTGGCTTCTGGAACATTGGGAGTTTTGAGCATGTGGACGGTTGGGGGAGAGCTATCTACAGTTATTAATACTGTGGGGACACAATTACAAATAAGCCAGTATTGCAGGACAATTAGATATCAGAAAATAATTTTTTTGTAATTGAGTTGTTGATGAGTGGAGTAAATTACTTGCAAGTTCGGGTAATAGTGTTAAACAATTTAAGAATCATATTGATGATCATTTCTATTTTTGGGGGACTTTTATATAAGCCGCATAGGCTTTCTGCTTGCTTGTAACTACAAAACTAACCAACCAACCAGGTTGAACAATATGAGTAAAAGTGATGGTTTTTCTTTTTAAAAAAAATTGTGTCTGCCGGACTTTTGAAAGTGATTTGTCCTTTATCTTTGTCACCAGGTATTCGATACTTTGCCGACATGTACATGTGTATGGAGCTTGAGTCCACTGCCAGGAATTTTATTTATCAGAACTTTCTAGACGTGATACGGACTGAAGAGTATCTACAGCTAGTTGAGGAGCGCCTGCTGGATCTCTTGAGAAGCAACAAACTGCAGGTGGCTAACGAGTATCAGGTGTATGAAGCTGTGTGCACATGGCTGCACTGGGACCCGCTGAAGCGAGCACGGGCAGCTTGTGAGCTGCTCAAGACGGTCAAGCTTGCCTTGTTAGACACACCGTTCCTTGAGTCAATTGTGACACAGTCAAAGTTCTTCCAGAACTGTACTAAGTGCCAGGCACTTGTTGAGAAGGCGCTGCTGACCAAGCAGAACTACCGGGCACTAGAGTTGATCACGCCACGAGCCAAGCCCCCGAGCATTTACGTGGTCGGGGGGCGGAATAGCATCGACTGTCAGCTTAAGAGTGTTGAGCGCTATGATTTCGTGATGGACAACTGGGTGACTGTGGTGAGTAACATCTTTGTGCTTCAGGGAATTTTGCTGCTGAGGCAAGAACCCCAGGAGGTTGAGGGTTAGGGGCCAGATGATCAGGCTTGATTGAAGATTGACTCCCCACTTTTCAGCAGGCCTATGAGGTTGTAATTCAGCATCTGTGAAGCACTTACAGACTTTTCGTGCAGTGTCACATTTCAGCAAAATTACTTGCTTGCATTGTAAGACAACTTTTATTTCATTAAACCTAAGACTGCTGATTTTAAACACTTTTCAACCATTTCTTTTTATTATTATTATTATTGTTGTTGTTGTTGTTATAATGTTATCATTTGTTTATGTAATTCTAGCCGAGTCTCAACATTGCCCGGACTGCTGTGGGCTCCTCCAGTCTGGATGGTATGCTGTATGCTGTGGGTGGAGAGTGTGCTCTGGTAGATACCCCTGATGACACTCTATATCTTCGCTGTGTTGAGTGCTACGACCCTGTCATAAAGCAATGGATACCTAAACCAGAACTAAAGATTGCACGCTCTTTCATCTCTGTTGCAGCCTTAGGAGGATTTCTGTATGCTATTGGTAATTAATTAATTTATTTTCACCTATTAATCCACTCGTGTAGTTCACTGACTCACAGGCTCCTTGATCACATTACAAGCTTTTTGGTTGCTGTGTAAGCCACAAATACGCCACCTGGTGGACCTCGTATCACTGGAAAATCTTCAACCTTATATGGTACTAGATGTTTCGACTGCATGCTCTGCCTTTTTTTTCCGGATTGTAATGATGCAACCATATTTCATTGCCAGCAGCACTGCAGGGAAGAAACTTTTCATTTTCATCCTGGTAACTTTGCAAAAGCTGGGTGCACGTCACCACAATTCTGTTTATGGATGTCTGTCAGTTGCTTTTGGATCCAGCAAGTGCACACTTCTCAGAAGTTTGGGTGTCCAGGGACAATGACATGAATACCTGCTTGTTCTTATGCAGAATGCATTAAAATTCACCAGTACTCACTTATCACCACCAAGAGCTGAGTCTACCTTGCCAATATTTTCATCACTCCTGGGGGCCTCCTGGTTGACCTTTATCCACGACTGATGTTCAGCCAATTTTAGATCTGTGTGCCCACTTGTATGCTTTCTTTGCACTCTACAGTTCTCCATATTGTGTCAACATCTTCTAGTGGATTCAGTCAGCAGAACACCTTCGGCCCACAGAAAAAAAATTACCAAGTCACTGCTTTTTCTCTGTTGCACACAGGCAACTGCATAACCATCACATGAATGGACAATGCTTGAACCAAGGGCAATGTTCAAGTACTCGTACATCATTGATGCATGGTGCTGTGGCATTTACCACTCTGTTGCACATAGAAGGCACTTATCGAGATGTTGCTTTTGTTTTCTGAAACATCCTCATATATGAATCATCTAGCTTATTTACCACCTAAGGTGCAAGCTGAGAAAATCTGCTGAAAATCTCATTTATTGGGGTTTAAATTATCTCAGATGATAACTAAAAACCATCAGATTTTAGTCAGGTTCTGATCTAGAATCCAGAAAGAACAGGTCATAGGAGCTTTATTACATCTCTTAGAATTACCTATTTTTCTGGTTACTATCTGATAAGATTTAATGTGAAGGAGGAAGACTGTTAAAAATATTTTAAAAAAATCTAAGTGGTTCCGACAGAATTTGCTCAATGTGTTTTTAAAGAAAGAAAATGTAAATGTTTACTTAAAGGTTTTGATTGGCTGATGATACTGTGCTTCATGCAAAATGTTTAAAACTTCTTAATAATTGGAATTTCTTTTTGAAAATACTTAAAAAAATATTCTTGAATAGCATCTTTCTTTCATTTCTTTTTGAAATTTTGCTTTTCTTCCTTTGAATTTTTAAAAATCAAACCTACTTTTCGGCATTTTTGCTTTGCCTCTCAGGTGGTGAAGACAGATCCTGCAGCTACAACATTGTGGAGAAATATGATCCTCACTCTGAGACCTGGCAGTTCGCTTCTAGTCTCAAGTGGCGTCGCACGGGAGCAGGGGTTACTGTCTGTGATGGGAAGATTTTCATTGCTGGTAAGTCTGCTGAACAACAAAAAAAAAAAAAATGTTAGATTACCTGAACGTTTGTGTTTATTTTACTTTGGCAGCTGCTTAATGGCTTTTGTTTTGTTTCCTCTCTCCAGTTTCCAACAAATTCTATTGCAACTAGCCACAAAACACATTTTGTCTTGGCTTGCCATATTATGGCTACCTACCATTGTGGTTTGTTGCTTTCAACTTCTCCCTATTCACCGAGGTGAGGAGTCACTGCTTTACTAAATTGCGACCTTTCTGCCTGTTTCCCATGGACACTAGCAGGCGAAGCCAGTCACATGGCCACTTTGTTTATGCAACAACGTGTGCAGTAACTGTCAGACACAGACATTGAATACACCAAGCTTTGATGCTTGCCAACTCTTTCTGCTTTCACTCTTCTGTGTGTTTGTAGTAGCGGATAATCCACTGACTGGGATGTGTTCGTAGTTGAAGCAAATAGCGGCTGGCGATAAATCAGAAATTGCTCTGTGTTGGTGGTTTCTACAAAACCATATATTCAGGGAATGTATTTGGTCTGGTTTGATCATTCGGTGAGAACTCTGTGAACAATTGCTGGATTCCAGGCCAAGCTTAAAGCTATTGTTTCAGAATACTGGCTTGCTCCCACCCAAGTGTATAATTGATGAAACAGGGGACTCTGCTGGAAAATCCTCCCTTCCAAGACTCTGATAGCTTGGATTGAGCATACTAACCTGGATGGATACAAATAGATCAAAGGTCACACAACAATCTTGGCATGCACTAATGCAAATGGCTCATAGAATGAAGTTGACAGTTAGAAAATTTAAAAATCCTCTTGTTATTAAGAACATTATTAATTGCTGTGTTTTTCCATTGATCTACAAAAATCAAAAGAATGCATATGTGGATTTTACTGTGTTGAAGAACTGGTTTGGTGAAAACTTTGCGAAACAGTTGAAGGATTGAAAACTTCTCATCAAAGTTTTGTTACTTTTGAATACTACACCTGTCTGGCCAGACGATGAAGGGCCTATATCAAAAGATAAAAGCATCCATGCATTTTACTTTCTGCCCAGTGTAACTGCCTTATGGCAGGCCATGGATCTAAGTGTTCTGGAGGAGAGCATGAAGCATTATTTCTTGGTGCCACTTGTGAAATAGCCTTTTCCACCAAAGATTCAGAGCAGAGTTTGATGAGTTTCTGAAAGTACCTAACAAGTTAAGATGCAGTGTATGGGGCAGCCAACAAAGTGCGGAAAGAACAGACTCCTAGATGCAGTGATTGAAAAGTGTGTTGTGATTGGACAGTTTTAAGGAGATGTGGATGAGTTGGTTTGCCAAATCCAGACAATGAAGAAATTGTGCCACATGTGCTGACTGATGACAATAATCAGATAGACAAAGATGATGATGCAACCAGTAATGAAATGAGTGAGATACCTAATCATTTCAGGGCTAGCTAGATATTTGATCACTTTCTAATGGTTGCAGAAGCAGCAGAAAAGATGCCAAAGCACTGCAGCTCATAGGGAGAATGACGACTCAGAACAAAAGGCAGACATTTTAGAACGATTTCTGACACTGTTCAACGGATCAATAAAATATGCTTATAAATGATAACACTTTTATTTTTTTCTCTTCCTAAAACAACACTATTAATATATCTTCCCATGTGGATATAGTGTGATATCAACTCACCTTTTTTCTTTTTTTTTTTTCGAGACCGAAAGAATCTTGAACATCTGAATATTTCACTTTTTCAACCTGTAGTTGTGATATCTTTGTCACCATTCATTTCAATCTGCAGGTGGTTATGATAAAACATTGCACATGGACAGAGCAAGTCTGGAATGTTATGACCCTGAAACAGAGGAGTGGACATTAGTTGCGGAAATGGAAAAGCCTCGATCAGGGCTGGTCCTGATCACAGTGGATCACTACATATATGCATTTGGCGGTCGCTGTCGGCACACTGACCGGTATTTTGATATTGTTGAAAGGTAATGTACTGAATGTTGTACGCATACAGGTGTTGGAACATCAGGAAATTCTACAGCTTAAAATAAGTACTTTCTGAGACGACAAACTAACTAGTTGAAAAGAATTACATTTTAGCTTAAAACGTTTTATGTTCAGCTATTGTCCATCACACGCTCAGGCAGAGACCACGTGCATTTAGCAGGTTCTCTTGTCCGTGAGATTTTGTTTTTTAATAAAGTCAGTCAGGGTTGATATTCTCTCTAAATAGAAACAATTATTTAGATCTTCAGCCGAAAAATAAAATGTAACGAAATTTGTCAGGTTTTTTTTTTGTTGTAAAAAGAAATGTAATGCCATTAGCTGAGTTATCCAGGGTTCAGTTCAGAAACCTGCCTTATGTTTAGGAGGTGAAATTGATGGTAAAACAAAACTTACCAGATATGAAGACAGCAAGGAGAGAAATGTAATATTGACGTTTGTTAAATGCATTTACATTGTCAGAGGGGAACAATGACATCTGGATCTGGTGGAGCCAGTGGCAAAGTCATAGCTGGTAATGTCTTGGCCAAGTTAAATTTTTTCTATAACTGAAGTTTTATTATGTAAATAATTGGTTAGGTCAGGGTTGGAAGATGTTGTACAGATGTGAGAGTAAGCAATGAATATTGATTTAAGATCGATCTTTTAGGATGCTTTCTTGAGTAGGCTGCAGAATATATTATTTGAAGACTTTCATTTGGCTAAACACTTCAGGATTGAAGCAGTTAAAAAGAAGTTTGATAAAGAATATGTTGATGATGAAACGTACTGGAGAAATCATGAGAAAAAGCATAAACTTAAGAAAGAAAGGAATAGATAGTGAGATTTTTTTAAAATATATGTTTTTTTTTTTTAGTAGCTATTACATAACTACTGAGAGTGTTCCATCTGGGTGAGTAATTGGGGCACAGACTGGTGTCAGAAGGAGATGAGCACTTGGTACAACCAGCCATCTGCTGACCTGGTCTGAATTAAAATAGTAGCTAAATATGGAAAAACAAATGCCAGGAGTTTTCATGGAAACCCGAACTTTAAGCTTCAAAAAGTAAAAAAAAAATGTTTTCATTATAAAATTGGGAAGGATTATTCAAGAGGTGGGAAGCTTCAAGGTTTCCTTAGGAACTGGAAGAGTTAAACTAGCTATCATTAGCATTGATTTTTAGGATTGAATGTTTTTTTTGATTAAGTTTTCTTGGCTTTAAAAAAGTTTTGCTTTGTTTTTTTTTTTCACTTGCTTTGCGAATGGTTACTGAGATAATTTAATTCAGCAGCTTTTCCCCCCCAGGCTCTTTGTTCAGATTACACTACATCTTTCTGAAATGGCAATAGCTTTTGACACTTTGGGTGGTAAGCCTATTAACGCTAATCCTATCCAAGGGATTACCTCTATTCTGTCAAATACTCACTGGAATGAATAGCGGTTTAGTATTCCAGGGTTTTCCCTGACCTTTTCAATTCCTAATGTTTAGTGCATTTGAATAACTTAATAATATTGTTTGCTTGGCCAATATGAGTCATTCATCATCTGACTTGGAGTGACTTTTAAGAGACTGCGTTGTGGAATTTTGAAAAGAAAATGAAAGTCAGCAGTTCCGCATAATTAAAATTAGAGAGCAAACTGGTTAAATGATTTTGCTGTACTCTATTATAACCATACAGAAATTCGTACCACATTTCCACATTTTGATGAAAATTTTGGGTAAATTCTCAGAGTCACTTCTGTGGTGTTAGCTCTGCAAATGTATGGTTGAAATTTATACTGATTTTGTTCTGATACAGCAAATAGCAGTTCTAACAAAGATAGACAATGTTTTTGATAATATATTTACTCCTTCCTTGGCAGTCTGTTTCTTTAAACTTAGCCGGTGATTATTAGATTTCATTTGGGAGCTCTGGTAGAACTGAAGTATTTTCTCCACATGTTAATTGATGAGGTTTTAATTTATCCGCATTAATAAAATTGACCAGACAAATTTTTCATTAAAAAGTTTTGTTGTTTAAAGTTGTTAATTGTGATCAGACCAGTCTTGATAAGTTTTTAATTAGTGTATTCCTATTTGTTATAAAGAGTAAATTATCACGTGCGTTGATGTAGACATGTTATTCTAGGTGGAAGAACATTTTTTAAAAATTTTCATTGTACATTTGTTAAAAGAAATATTATTAACCTCAAATTATGAAAATTGATTTGCAGCAACAGGATAAGTTATGCCTGTCATGTTTAACTTATTTTCATATTGTGTGTGTGTGTGTGTGTGTGTGTGTATATATATATATATATATATATATATATATATATGTATATATAGCAAGATAGAGATGTGTTAATATAAACCGATAGTTGATGCTAATTATGGTAGCTTTATGTGTATTTTTACATGATACTAAAGTGGGTAACTTATACTTACTAAAAATATGCTTTTTATGATCCTGAAAGATTGGCAAATTGGGATTTCTCTTATGATGGTATTCCTGTTGTTGTTTTGATTATTTTAAATATGAGGTGGCACAGAAATAGATTATGCAAATTAGGTTTTATTGAAAACTCAAACAAAATGATGCAAAAAAAAATGAGATTTCATGTAGCATATGTAATATTTATTTTCTTTGTCATGATGTGAGCATCACGAGTTCTGCCTGACACAAAAATGTACTATTCATATTCCTAACTGACATGGCATTATCAGAGGTGAGATCTACATTCTTCACAAATGTCTTCATAGGGTTTAGATCCAGTCGCTCACGTCTATGGTTACACTCTTCTCTTGCAAAGTCATTCTCGACCTGTATTGGAACAAACAGGTATCATGCAAAATCCAGTTGGTGACTGTAAATAAGAATAGTGTGGCTATATTCGCTGCTGAAATAAACCTCTTGAAAGCTTATGCAGCACTCACAGCCTTCATCTCTGGTGATGCCATGTAAGTATGAGGTCATATTAACAAAAGAAAGGCGTCTTGCATAACTAAAATCGTTGTAAGCCCACATTCAATCTCCTCTGGTAGAAGATAGAAATGTTGTAGACGTCTTTTTTTTTTGTTTTTTCTCTTTGCAGGTTTAATGCTATCACGCGCCAGTGGATGACAATTACACCAATGAACACACCCCGAGCCTGGCCTGGTGTGGCTGTTCTAGATGGACAGATCTACGTGTTGGGTGGTTTTGACGGCTCAAGTCGACTGCGAACAGCAGAAGCATACGATCCAGAGTTGGACCGATGGAAGTTCATCCACAACATGATCACCCCCAGGGCTGGATGTAGTTCCTCAGTTGTCTGACCTTGTGAGCATGATGATGAAACCAAAACTTTTATCCTGTGCCGTTTCCTCTGATTGCTGTAGGGATCTCCACAGCTATTTTTTTTCCACTTTAACAGCCACATGAGGAAGTTTTGAAAAGGGGAATAGAGTTGACCCCCCTCAACCAGGATCTAGTCTCTGTGCATCAGTCACTATCGCTTCTTTGTTGTTTTTTTTTTTAATTTTTACTTTGCTTGTTGGATGCATTGAACCTGTTTTTCTGTGCATGCGTAGATACACTGAAACCACCTGTGGAGAGGAAAAAGGTGAAGTGAGTTGATATCAAATGCTTCTGGCTTACAATGATTTAACTGTTTTTGACAAGCCTTAACTTTGAAAATCAGGATAGAAAGACAAAAGAAATACCATATCATTGACTAACTACAGGGAAATTAAGTATACAGAGTTTATTCTGTGTAGTGAAGAAAAGAGTCTATTGACTGTACAATTCAAACATTTGGATTTTGAAAATGGAATATCTGAAAGCAGATGTGAACAGCTTTGTAAATGGAATTACTTGTGTTTGAAGTTGGAAAATGCAGCTGATTTAGCACAAGAGACATTTGGCCCAGTTTTTGCGATGATTTATCGGGTCATCTTCAGGCACTTGGTTTCATCCCTGCAGATTAACGAAAAGCAGGAGCCACACACGATCCTTCTGTATGATAGTTAGGGAGAGGCTATGTATGAAACCTGACTGGAATTTACAAAGGGTGTGTATTTTCTTTCACTCTGAGAAGGCATGTTTTTTTTTTTAGAGTTTGGGTCTTTTTAAAATTTTAAATCTTAAATTTTGAGAGATTAAAACGGTGCACATAACTACTAGGGGAGATTCAGACGAAGTTTGGCTAAAACAGCACCGCTGTAATGGTATTTAGCCAGGTTTTATTTGAGTATCCCCCAGTACATTTATCCCTTCAGGCAGAAAATGTTGATTATCCAGCATTGTCATGAGATCTGAGCCTATGGCTAAATAACTAAGTGAAAGAAAATAGGAAATGTGTTTTAGTTTTGAATTTAAAATGTATCCAAAAGTTGAAAAATTCCCCGGTTTATCTTGGTAGTTATTGGTTTGGAATAGAAATTAAATTGAATATGGAAGGGCTGAGGTCTGCATGCTTCATGAGTCCAACTTCTTAACCCCACCCAAACCCTGTCATGCTGGGACATAGTATAAAAACATTTTTCTAATTTTTATTAGATGCTCTCTCAACCAGATTGCTGTGTTAATATCATTAAAAAAGGTTAGTAACTTAACCCATCACCCAGCAGCCAATCATTTCTAACAGTCAAGGTCAAAGTAATATCTGCTGCCCTAATCCACCACCAAGCAGCCAATTGTTGTCAACTGGAAGATTACAGTACTACATGACTAGAAGGGACTTGTAGAGCCTTAATACAAGCCAACCTTTCCCCTACTACTAACGTAACTCTCAATCAGTGAGTCCTTAGCAATCTAAATCTGATCCATAGGAGGCACTTAACTGGCCCTAACTACCTTTAATTTTATCCCAACAAGTTTTATCCATTTCTCTTAAACCAGAACAACAAAACTGCCATAGCTGCCCTGTCCATTCATTCTTTAGAATAGTTACACCAGGTACAGGTTTATCTGCTTCCAGTGTCTTTCATTTATACATTCATCCCATGCTGACCCTGTTTGACCACTGGTCAGTAAACACCATGATCTGGGTAACCTTGAAGTATGTTGTGTTGTATTTAACAGGGTCCAGGAATTAACAGAAATAAAGAAAGGTGGTGCATATTATAGTTAATAATTTTAATCTTGAAGGATGTTTGATATCTATCTTCTCTTTCCTGTTTTGACTCGGCTATTGTCTTCCAACAATTGTAACATTCCTACAGATGTTTACAGATTTATATTTTCTGCCCTGCCCCACCCACTCCGCCATGAATTTTACCAAGTTTATTTTTTATATTTATTATTTATGAGCAGCAGACCACCCGTGCAGTTTATTTTGCCCCGGTGACTGCACCCGGCAATAAAAGGAAGTTGTGACGAGGTTAGAATACGTCCACACGGAGGGGGGGGTGGCTCTCGTTGCAGGTCAGTCGGTCGGGTTTATTGTCGCTAAGTCAGAATTTTGGCAAAGCACCATCTTGTCGGCGCACTGCGGACTTGTTGGAACTGAAGAGCGCACAAAGTTGGAAACAAGCTTCCAGTGACTACCGATGTTTCCACGATTCAGTGCTACAAAAAAACCCCCGACTCCCACCTTAAAGTATAGTGTCCATGATCTGCATGGTCAGATGGCTTTTAGAAGAAACAAGGCTGGACACATCCGCAAGTCCTGCATTAGACTGGGATAGTTCTGGATGATCTCTAATAGTGTCACATTTTAATTTTATTTCCATACATGCATTGTTTTGTTGGTTAAATATCTGCAGTCCCCCACTGATGAATAATACTTTTTCAAAATTATTAATACTACCTGTGGTCAAAGTAAAGTGCATTCTTTGTTATGTAGCTGCTTGTATGCCGACTCGTCCAGCAGTGCAAGGGAAGGAAATAATGTTTGTTTACGTGTGCGTGCGCGCGCTCTTTAAAAATGTTAATGTCTTGGGTACACAGCCTCCCTCCTGTAATTGTTTGCATGTGCCAGTATCAACAGCCTAGCTGAAGGAGCATAGTGTTGCAGTTTGCTAGGAAATGTCAGTCCTTACTAGAACTCTTCGTTCTATGATGTGGGAGGGACTCTAAACTAAGCCATTCCACATAGGAAGCAAATTCAGGCAGTTGACCTTAGCTGTCGAATAGTCTAACTACCGGACCGCATGCGAGTTTGTTTATAAGTCAAAGGAGAGGTGGGAAATTTACAATTTGTATGGAAACCATTGACTCCCTCCCAAAAATAGTAGTTTTAAAGAGGGCTTTTGGCACTTAAAAAGAGATCTTTTAAAGATCTGCCAAAACTAACTTTGTTCTTCTGAATTTGGGGGGGGGGATTCAGTTTGGTGAATTTGACAGAATAACTAGTTTTTATTTAGCATAGTTATGGCAACATTATGAATTAAGTGTAAATCCTAACATGAAAAGAAATTAATAGGAACACAACTGGCTTTTAGCGAATTTCAGATCCAAGATAAAGTTACTAGATTATTGTATGTTCCAGTGATAATAGAATGATTTTTATAACTGGTAAAACTATTTGTAAAAAGGACAGATATTTTCAGACTTTCATACAAGTTATATTGTCACTGAAAGATGATGATTAAAAAAATACCTTGTAGATCAGTAGGGGGTAGCCTATGTGCAAGTCACTCTTTTTGTAACGAGGAACTAAAAGGGTTAATAAATCAGTCTGGTCCTTGTACAGAGGTACTCTGTATGCTAAACTAATTTTTTTGACAAAACTAACAAAATGTTGTTCAACAGATCCTTGTTTTGTGAGAGCTTTGGAAAAACCACTAAAGTAACTGACAAAATGTTTCCTAGGTGGTCTTCATTCATAGGACAACTAGATAACGCAGATCCTTGCCGAGCATTTCTTCCATGCAGGTCCAGACAGAATGTTGCTTTTACCTCCTCACCCAGTAATGTCATCTCCCACCTGACTTCTGATTTTCCTAGTCTTTTGCCTGTTCTTGGTATCTATTCAGTAACATTGTCCATCAATTTAGGTCTTGCTGAAGCCACATAACCAGCCCAGCTCAATTTCAGTTTCTTAACACAATCCACAATATCTACTACATTAGATCTTTGAATCTCCTACTTTTGAACTTTGTCCTTTCCAGTCCCTTAAATGATTATTTCATTGCCTCATTGGGCCACCTGTAGATTCTGTAAGTATCCATTTCTCACACAGGTAATTGTTGGCAAGACTTTTTTTTAAAACATTTGCTGGTTATGAAGGATTTAAAAGATCCAAACATCTCCTGACTAGTTGAATTCTGATGTCCTACTAGTATTTCTTTTGTTATAAGGGATCCAAGGCAATAGTGCCAGTCTTTAAACATATGGATTGTGGATAAGTAAAACAATCTTTTTAGATGTTTTTGAAAAAATGCTACTTTGAGCTTTTAGCCTGTTGTCGAGAAGCACTGCGATTTTTTTTTAAGAAACCGTAGAGTAATTATTCTGTTTTTAGAGTCTGATGCAAAAGCATTTGATTTGTGTCATATTATTTGAGAAGAAGCTGTAAAGCAACAGGGATTCTCTATGTTAATGTGGCAAAAAATGTGCAGGAAAATAATCTTTAAAAGAAAAGGCTGTGTGCAGTTTCACAACCACAATTTAATTTGATTTTCTTCAGTGAGGTGGCAGCCTTTTGTTTGTTAGATGACTAATTAAAGTCCAACTGGAGTGAGTACAGCTTTTAAGATATTCATTTTGTGTCATCCAAAGTTCTGATTGATTGAGAGTATTGTAATGCAAACATTCATTGGGAATAATGAGGCCAAAGCTGCTCTCTCACTTCTGATGTAAAGCAATCCTGATTATCCTCATCATCGGGCACTGTACTCGTTTTTGTAGTTGCAGACAAATTATACAGGAAGCTGGTTTCTATTAAGGATTTCTGCCTGCTTTAAATATGAATGGATTTTACTCTTAAAACCCACACGCTACCTAATGAGGTGCTTTAAACCAATGAAAAGTAAACTTCCTGGCATGGTACAACAGATTTTAGTAAAATCTGGGCTAGTAATGTTATGCCCATTACCAATCTCATCAAATGTACAATCCAACATTACGTTTATTATAGTTTATACGTATGGTGTACATGTTTCTCCTTTGTATGCAGAGAACTGATCAAAGTTGGGATGTCTTTCATTTTTTTTTTTTAATTTAAAGGGATTGAATGGGGTGACAACTGTCAGTAGGAATGAGGAGATGAACATGATATCTGTCACCCTAAATATTATTGTTCTTATATTGACAATTCCTTTTTTTGAGATGTAGTTTAATATTCACTTGCAGGAGGGAGAAAACATTTAGTACACCTAAAATATTTGTTTTCAATTGCAGTACGAACTTCAAAGTGAAACATTACTCACTCAGTTAACTACCAGAACATGATAGATATTTTTTACTGCCTTAGTTGAAGGCATTATTGTCACAAGTACTGCTTTAAGAAACTAAATATTACCCTCCAAACTTGTTTAAATGTCCCTAAAGGAAGCAACCATTGAAGAGAGAATTAGCATAAAAATTTCTAGAAAGCATTTGAAATTTCTTCACTGCTGCAATAATGTTATAGCAGCACTGTTAATAAATGGGCTTAAGATTATTTCACAAGTAAACAACAACTGCAACAATTCATCAATGTCATTAATTTCATGGAGTTCAAACAAACATTTGGACCACAAATCACTTGTGTCCATCAATGCTTTTTTTACTCATTATTGTTATAAAAATATCTAATGCTTATATGAATTTGAGAATGTGTTAGCAAATTTGATACTGAAATGAAGCCACATTCAGTAGTAGTATAATTTTTAATGGGATGGGGGAGCCTTGAGTCTTATGTACCCACTGAATAACTTTTTCAAAAAGGGGTCATTCATTTCAGTTTTGTTATCTGGAATCTGCTAGAGAATTACTAAAGACTACCGTACCATTGCAAACCTATTACAATTAAACAGTTGTGCTAACTTATGAATGACAGTTCTTCATAAGAAAATTCCAATTTGATATTGTGACAAATCCCCTTCTAGGATGTCAAACACCAAATGTCTAAAATATCCCTTTATGACACATCTAGAATAATTTTTTTGGTAATGAGACACTATAGCCAAAAACTAGCAGAGACAGACAAGAAAAGGACAGGTAGATTTCTGAAAATAAGTATATGTAAACCGTGTTTCATAGAGAATCCATTTAGCACCAACCAAGAGATTTGGGCTCACCTCTTAGTCAGTTGCTAGGTATCATAGTTCAGATTATGGAGAATCTACAACTGCACAACAGTTGCATATGAAAACAGTTCATTCTCTGTACCTGACCTGCATTCTTTTCACTGTACATTTTTCAGCTAATTTTCAACAAATGGCTTGTGGTGATGGGTGGTGGTTGTATTTTTTTAAAGTCATTTCTCTGATAAGAGATTTCAATGTTCTTCCGCACTAAACTAGTGGTTTTTGACACATCAAAGGGACATGAACATTCTACAGCGCACATTACTTGTATTTTCAATGCTCAGAATTACAGCATAAATTCAGTGCCAGCGAGCAGTGTACGTGGTGAAAGCCGAAGACTTGATGGGTGTGTTCATAATTTGTGAAATGATCAGTACATGCTTGCGATTTGTCAACCTTCACTGAAATAAATGTTATTTTACAGAATATGGCGGAAATTTTGCTGATTTATGTAGCTCACAACTCATCTGAAACCTATACATTCTTAATTTTTTAAAAATAAACTATTCATACTTCTGACATTGCTAATTAAGGTTAAACCATTTAGATCTAAATTTTATGCGCACAGGTTGTATTATACCTGGTGAACGAAACTGATGGACTTTTGGCATCTGCTTAGCTGAACTGTTAGCATTCACAAGAAAAGATTACAGTTTAGTTCATTTTTTTTTAAAATGTGTCCAGCTCCCAACAGTTAAATTGCCTCAGTTTAGAAGAATACTAATCTAACAGAGTTGCAAGAAAGATTAGCTGCGCAAGTTGGAGAATGGAATCTATAATCAGCAGCTAAGAAATCACATGCGCAATGCAAAGCTATGGAAGCTAGCATACGGCTCAAGTCTGGTAGAACTCTAGCATGATTTTTTTTTCACAAAGTAGGAGCCAATGATGCAGATGTTGGATGTTGTTGCAACTAGAATTTCTGTGATTAAAAAGGTTTTTGCCCGTGTTTAGTCACAGGAGGAATCAGAAAATCCAAGTTCAAAGCACAGTTTGACCATCTTTTATTAAAAATTCAAAAATATGGAATTAACATCGAAATAGGGTTTGACCCTTGAAGGAATGAGACGTGGCAATACACATTGAAGGTGCAGCCTCTTGATTTTGAAATTCAGCAACTAACAGTTAAGATTTTAGTCTTAGTGGTAGTTATTCAATTAGCATCACAGATTGTCATTAAAATAAATTGTTGAAATACAAGAGGATAAAAAAAAAGCTGCTGTTACTGGGACATTTTACCTAACCAAACTGGCTTGTTTTGAAATAAATTTACAAATTTCAGTTAAAGAACTGAACCTCAAATCCTTTAGATCTTTAACACTTCCATGCATACATCAACATAAGTTAAGCAAACCTGATTTTCCATGAACAAAATTTCTGCATAATTAATGCATATTAAACAAGTGACCTGAAGCAAGAAAGTATCAATACTTTGGGAAAGGAACAGAAGATTATAACATTTATTGTCCACTGTATGGAGGAAAGTATAAACTGGCCAAAGTATCATGTATCATCAGTAGTTAATAGTGGAAATGTTACTTAGTGTCCTGGAAGCTGTCATGTTTAATGTTGATATATTGAGTGTAACCCTACCCACACCTGGTGCTGATCACAAGCAACACTCAAAACTTCAGTTAACGTGAAGGAGAATCTGCTGAATCATAACTCATGTTGCATGTGTAGCCTTAGCAATATTTTCATACACCAGATTTACCTAAGTTGGCTGAACTCTATGCCAAAAGTATCAGAGATGAGGTAGGCAAATCCAAAGGCAGTTTTCAGTCAATTTCAGCAATTAAAACAGCTTTTATTTGGTAAATGTCTATTTTTTTAGCTCTATTTAATTAACTGGTGGGATTTATTTCTCATGTAAAATGTTAAAAATACTGGTCCAATGTTTCCACAGTATGTTCTCAGCCCATTTGACAGAGGGGCTCCATGGGGACTTACTGCTTCTAATCAATAATCCTGTTTTTTTTGTTGTTGAGATATTCAAATTTTCAATGCTGCTGAAAAAAATGCTTTACTTACTTGTCAAAGCCTGTTTGGAAAACAGTTGCAATAAATTATTCATTATTATTCTTTTCCATTTTGTGTCGTTTACTTGTATTTTTTTTAATTTGAAATGATGTTTTTTTCTTACTGTACTTATTAATATAAACACACCGGGTTTTTACCATAGAATTTAAGCCAAATGAAATTTTAGTTCAGAGATTCACAAAATATAAACTAAGTAGATGTATTTATACAAATAAATAGACCATACCAATAGTAGATTTAATACAGCTTGTATAGGAGAGCTGCAGAATCTCCTCCATTAAAGCATTTAGAAAGTCATTCCTAAGAGTCAGGAATGTCAAAGTTTGCTCCTCTTTTGCTTACTAAGTTTGTTTTCGTTTCTTGCGTAGATGAAGACATCTGCCACCTAGAAATAGAGATGTTTAAAAGTCAATTCATGAATCGACTGTCAGGAAAAACATAGCAGTCAGTCAGTCTGTCAAAGAAACCTTGGCTGAAGATGGATTCTTAAAATGATAGGTTGGTAACATCTGTTGTTCATAGAGATGCTATTATACTGCCTTTCATACAGAGATATTACCTACTCTTTTAGCATTTTACTGTTAATGGAAATGTCCTATACAAAAAAAATTCTAAAAAAAAAAAAAAAAAAAAAAAAAACTATAAACATGCAGATTCAAACTTTTCTGAAAATATTTGGTTAAATAAATCAGATGAACCATGTACCAGAACATATAAACCATTGTGATGCAGTTATCACTAAGTTTTTCTGCATAACTATGGAGCCAGCAAGTTATTTCTGAATGTTAAATGTAGCTTGTACCAAACATGTTGTCATGGTCATTGGATATAGTTTCTTATTACTAATTCAAATAATTTCCAGTTCATATTATGCTCCTATATAAATTTTTATGGACCTCATGACTTATAATTACTGCTGCTTGGTTCGGCACCTGAAACCCTATTAAAATTGTGCAGAATGAAGTAGATCAGGGTCTGGAAAAAGGTTCAATCAGCTATGGAACTTCTTGCGAGAGATAGGAAATATTTTGAAAAGTTACTGAACAGGGCGGCCAAAATGTGTGCTTCGAACTCTTAGTTTTCAAAGCCAGCATAGTCTGGGGATAACTTTTTTTTTTGTTTTTCTTAAATAGTGAATCAACATTGGATTGAACATCCACAAACAAAAGATCTTACAAGGGTTCTGCATGAAAATGTTTATTTGCGACCCCTCCCACACTATCACAATTCTGTGAAAACATTTTCAATCAGTCCTTTATTATTCATCATTATTATTATTTGGAATACTACTGTTGATATTAAACAGATTCTCCTGGACTGTGCTTGACAAGGTTTCCATCAGTACCAGACCATTATGGCTTTCCTCCAGCTCCCCCGAAATCACAGACACATTCATTTTAACCCTGACCCCTATACATAAGTTTATACACATTGAGCCTTAATTTTTTTCTTTTTTTTGGAAGGGGAATTGTTCCCTTAGTGCCTCTCTTCTACACATAACTAGATGAAGGCCAAAACGTAAATAACGCTGGTCTAAAACAATTAAAAATTCAACACATTTCTGAAGCTTAAGTTTATAAAAAAGAAATTTTGTTATCTAATCAATATAGGTTCTATATCCAAATTTCGATTAATACTTGGCTAGATGAATTTAAAAGTTAAAATATTAAAAGCAAAAGTGTTCTACGAAGACAGTTCATAATTCAATGCATTTATGAAACTCTTAAAGACTGTCAGAAATATTATGAAAATATCTTACTTTGGAATCTTTAAGCTTTTGATTTCATGTTAAACAAACCAACACAGCCATTTCCAGATTAATATGTAATCACGTGAAAGTAAAAAGTATTGAAAGTAATACTGGTCTACAAACAAAGATTCAAAATTGAAAATAATTATGAAAGTCTGTCACATGTATAACTTAGTAAGCCATAAGCTCTTGAATTATAATGCAGAAACATTAACTTTTCACCACTTTCTAAATTGAGGCAGTTTCTTGCTGGCTTGTGTGTCAACTGATGCTAAAAAGCCATTATTCATTGTCTTTAAAAGATGGCAGTTCACATAAATGCACCTAAGCCAGTTTTTTTTTCAGCCTTTTGGAATGGCAAGTATTTTCTTCCCACCATAACGAAGGATCTTACTTTCTGAGTAGTAGGGGCAAGATAAGACATTCCTTGCTCTCTTTCTCTATAAGAGCAGCATATTTTGTTTTGTTTTATTTTAGTTCTTGGGAATCTGCAGTCTACTTTCCTGTTGCAATTTGTTTTTTTTTTGCTATTTCTTCAAACCAGCCAAAATTTGCTCACCAATGTGGCTGGCTCTGTGTATTTATGAAAATGAATCATCATTTAGGATGGCCCCCCAAGCCTTTCAAAATCAGGTGTTACCCAATGACTATTTGTACTAAAAAAGAGTGTGTTCCAGCAGTACTAGCTGTCCAAATGTCTGTCATTAATGTTCTACTTGTCCTGTCCTCTTGTAGCATCTTTGGAAAACAGGGTTGTACATATCTAGTAGCACTGTTCGACTGAAAAAGTTGTGCGGTATACTGTAGCTAGGAGATGGGTGATTGAGTAACTTTCTAAATCCAATGTATGCTCCAAATAAATAAAGTTTTAAGTAAGCAGTAACCTCTCCTATTCTTTTCTTCTTTGGTGTATGGCTGTGGCTCAAGAATCTCTGATGTCCCACAACACTGTCTTGTCAAAGGATTCCTTCACAGTCATTTGTTTACTATAACCTGCCTGGGTTCTCTAACTTCTAACTCCACAGCTAAACAGCATCTGAAGAAACTGACCAGCTAAATATTCAATTTTTTAAAATAATGACCAAACACGATGTAGGTGCAATTAGTTAAGCATTGTGGTGTCATTAACAAAGGCCATTATGGTTATCAACTTCAGCTACAGTAAACAATGTTTAACTTTCCTAGGCAGAACCCATGTGGTTATTACCACAGTATTCTCATCATTCCTTATAATGCACATGATACCTGGGTTAGGTATTGTCCATAAAAGAATCATCACATTAACATTCTAAAGGATAATTACTTTAATTAGCAATTTGATCAGTTAACACACAATAGTACTAAGAATGAATAATTAGGTAGAATAAAAAAAAAAACAGTGGAGAAGCTTTCTAAGTCATAAAAAATCAGACTTTAATGTTATACTGCTTGGAATATTCTAATAATAATGCAGTGCAATACAGGTACTCCATCCATGTAATGATCATCTCTGAGTTAAACCATCCTTAAATATATTTTTCAAAGTCTATTTATCAGAATGTATCTTTACTTGTTTTTCTCTTCTTCCATCAAAAAATATGTTGGCAGAATGTTGCAATATATCATTAGTTCTCAAAGTTCACGTGACCTGAGCAACCATTCAAGGTAATTCTGTATTTTTTAAAATTTTCATTACAAATAAATTTTTATTAAAGATTTTTGGCAAATGATTAGAATTTGGACAAGAAGTTCCATGTATGCATCTGTCCCAGTGGAAAAAAAGGGCCAGCCCTTTAGATCAGTCTGTCTTCTTACTTGATATGATACTTTTGTGTAAAGAAATACATTTCTGTCTTCTGAGTAGAAGCTGGTAAAAAATTCTATTATGAATTTTACTAATCAGTCAGTTAATCAATAATCCGCTATTTTGATAATCTGTGCATTCCTAATTTTTTTTAATCTGATGAGTGCTGAAGTACAGATTGTATACTTACACCACATGGCATTTGTAATTGCCTCACCAAGAATGTAAAGGCTGACAAGAAACATGAACAAAAATCCCAAAAATATAATCCTTTCACTGGTGTTTAAAATGTTCAGAATTGGATACACCCATTTTCCTTCAACTTCTGCAAAATAAGAGAGTCTGAAAAAACAAAAAACAAAAACAAAAAACCCAAAATTAAGTGTTGTTAAACAAAAATGTTTCTCAGTGCGGCCACCAGTGCGTATGGGCGTGCTTCAATCGCCTGGTGACAGCTGGGTCAGATTCAAAAACCGGATACACCAACACAGGGTATCAAAACAAACATTAGAAAATTACTTATTCAATAAGCATTTCGCAAATGGATGTAGTGAGCGTAAACTGCTGTTTATGGAGAAGAAAAATTAACAGGGCTAATATTAAGACCATACTATAAACAATCACCAATGTTTCTGTTTTTGACTAAGTCAGAAAGATCACCTGTGACGTGTTTAGGCGTAAATTCAACATTTATCATCAAAAGATCTGTCTGTCCAAAAGTATGTGCTATTGGATTTTCTTAAAAATACTTTTCACCCTGTGATTCCAGGATCTATGAGCATTATTTTTGTACTCTCTTAGTTTCCAAACCCTCATTCCAGCTATTTGTTGTAGTATCTTTCCATTAAATGTATATAAAAACATGTAAGTATAATATACACAGTATCACATTCCTCGACTGAAATTTACTATAAAAATTCAAATAAAACCCAGCTAAAGCAGGATCATAATGGTGTCCAGGCTGAGTTTCATTTGAATATCCCTAGTAGAAATAATCGTTTATCCTTCTAAGGTTTAGCAACATATTTTGTTATTCTTCTTTAGTCTGATAATTATCAGTCACCCATGATAATAACAGTTGTATTTAGCTGGAACAAAAGAAAAAAAAAAACATTTGTAGAGTATATTATACACAAAGGTAGTAAATTTAATTAAAAGTATATTCCTTGACCAGATTTTTCAATTGTAAAACAATTTATGAAATTCAGAATTAAATTTGTGCTGTGGCAATTAATAAAGTCTGTCACAAAAAATAATAATTACAGTAATATGATGTAGTTAACTGTAGCCACAACTAATGACAAAAAGGAGTAATGAAATATTAGTTTTGTTAATTAGCACCATTTAAAGAGGCTAAAGAAAGAAGTTAGCAGGCTGCCATTTCGCTTTTGTTCCAGTAGAAATTTTTATGATAGCAACATAGCAATGCATCCATCATATCTCAACTGCTCAGCAAACAAACAGCAGAGTTGTAATATTGACACTTCATAGATCACTGGTGTAGGGAAAGGTTTGCTAATTCCACTGCCAACGTGAATATTCATGAAAAATCACAGAACTATGAACAAGCTCCTACAATGTGCTATTGTGATTTGTCTCTTCTATATCAAAGCATTGTGCTTCTACTCAAAACAACCTGAACTCATCATCTTCTGCTTCACATCCAACAGGGAAGCTGTATTATTAGGTCAGACAGTTTATAGCTTTATCTAAAGCAATTTTGTGTGTGTTACAGCTCAGAAGAATCAGGTAGCTAAACTGACATCTCTCTTTCTGTTCTTTCCATTAGCCTGTGGAAGCAGAGGAACTGATAGCAATCTGAATGAAAGTAAATTGTCACTGCTGTAAGATAAGAAAACTATCAAACTGCCAGAGCCACTAAAGTCTGTGAAATTACAAGGGCCAGCTTTTTTGCTTAGGCCAGTGGTTCTCAAACTGTAAGCAGCAACCCACAGAGGTGGCCATGAAGAGTATCAGATGATCTCAAAAACTCTCTTTTGCATAGGTGCCAGAAGTTCTAATAAACAATGACAAAGGGGAGGCGCACACACAATTGAGAGAGGAAAAAAAAGAAATGTTTACTTGTCCATAGAGAATTAACTGTCAATATCTGCTTATCAGTAAATTACAGTATCTCTGGTTTCAAATGATTCTTCTGGAGCAAATCAGTATTGCAGCCTTCAGTTTATTTTCTGACACTAGACCAATCAACAAAGATCCAGACATCATATGAGGATGACTCATACTCCTGTTGTTCAGTCTTACCATGCATGTACACAAGTAAAGACTATTCTTTACCATCTGTACTCCTACTAACCTACTGTGTGCAGTGGAATATAATAGTAAATTTCCTAATTCTTTTTGTCTTTGTCTCATGTCTGTTTCAGATAACAGGTGAATTTATGTATTCTTTTTAATTTTTTTTTTTCATTTTTATTTTATTTGATTTTTATTACAAATTCACACATTTTATAAGTAAAAAAATAATAAATTAAAGGTCTTATATTAATTCAAATGCATTACATTTTAATTCTTTTGTATAAATTTAAAGTGCCATAATTCAGTATAAAATTGTGAATTTTTATATAATAATTTTAAATAAAATTATAGTTAAATTGCAGTGAATCTCACAAAAGAACAATAATCAAACTCATTATTTTCAAAAAAAATTATTTTATGTATTTTAAATAATAAAATTAAAAGTGATCAAGAAATTAAGAATTCCTCCATTTCTAATATCTTTTCAACATTCAGCCAAAAATGGAAGTTATGGATGCAAACATGAAATATGGCTTCTTGTGTGTCAAAACTGGGAAAGAGAAAGAATTTTTGTCAGAAAGAAGCATTACTGAAAAAAATGTAGGACACACACTTCAAGTTCAAAATGATGTTGGGCTGGAACCTTCCTATGTTGTGTCTTCACAGAATGCACAAGCTAAAACCCTTAAATGTCTGATGAGAAAATGATTATGCCCTGTGTCAAAGATATTGTTAGACTGCATCTGGGACCAGAACATGTTAAACAACCAAATACACTTTTGATGTCTAATGATCTAGTTAAGTGACAAAGATCAAAAGCAAATGGTGTCCAAAGTCAAAGCTATACCATTTGGTTGGTTCAGCACTTATTTGGAAACATCAAATGTTCAACAGTGCTTTCAGCTCTGTCTGCTTGTCTAATATGTATTATGTGGAAAAAAACTGAAACAAGAGTTTGTTTTGTAAAGCCCTTGGAATATCCACAAGAGTTCAAGATGGTGGATTCTTTCTTTCAGGAACATTGGCTTGAATGGAAGTTTATGCAGATGGAACACCAGCCATTCTTGGTTCATGGTCAGACTTTCAGAAGCTTTGTGCATGGTCTTGCCACATGTTATTATTACATGCACATTTCATCAGACTCTGGCATCAAAAACTCTACCTCCAAAGCTGGAGGGCATTGAATACTGTCTGTGTGAGATGTAAAGTTCACCAAATTGAATGTTTTGAACTCCCACTTCTTCCAACAGCTTTGCCAAAAGATGGAATTTTTACATGAGAAACTCCTCTTCCATGCATATGTTTACTGGTTGTCAAAGGGAAAGTCCTGAAGAGAGTTTCTGAACTGTGCAATGAAATGGAGGAGTTCTTTTGTCAGAAAAGCCAGAATTTGAAGCAGCAGTTCATCAAGGCTAAGTACGCATGGAGTAGCATACTTGATTAATATTTTCCCTCTTTTGAACAAAGTCAACCTGTCTCTACAAGGAAGAAATGTTTCTATTCTCGATGTCACTCAGATTAAAGCTTTCCAAATAAAGTTTACCATTTGGAAAAGGTTTTACCAAAAATATTTTGAATGTTTCACATGCAGAATGAGGTTTTTGAAGATAAAGAAAATGCAACCAATGATGTTGGTAAAGAAAAAATGTCCTGGCATCTTTCTTGTCTTTACAAGGAAATCTAAGAACTACTTCATGGAGCAGGTAGATACAGTGACCATCCTTGTCCAGAAGTCCAGCTCTCTTAACATGAATGATGTCACCTAAGCCACCTGCAATGATTTCTGCAAGTTCATACACGATGCAACAGCAAAAGCAACTTTCGGACAGAAAGCACCACTTTCCACAGCCCAGATCTCACTCATCCCTTTGTACCACAAACTCCACAAGAAGGCACCGGAGTATCTGATTCTTTTCTCTAGACTTCTCTCTGTGAAACTGCCCTTTTTAACAATGATGAACATAAAACACAACTGGGTGGTTCCAGATTACTTGAGATGCACTTTGAGCAACACGGAACCAAAAGAATCAAAGTTCTGATGTTCTGATGTAAAAAAGAAACAAGCTTATCCCTCTCATTGAGTGTCACTGCCATTTTTTTTTTAAAGTCACCAAGCATAAATACAATAAATAACCTCTTTGTTATATCATATTCCTATCAAAATGCAGTATTTAAATGTGGAGGATGGGTGGGAACAGAAACTTTCAAACTTTCTTCAAAGGGGGCCACCAATGACAGAAGTTTGAAAACTACTGACTTAGGAAAATGGATCATGAATTTAAAAACAATATTCACCAACACCACAACCAACCTCCAATACAAATAAATATAGGTCCTACTCACACTATCAAGTAACTGACTGCAAATACAGTAAGGCCAAGCACGCCTTTTACTTTCTTTGGGTACTCCTGATAATCAAGAAACTTGTCCAACATCAGAAAAAAGGATGGCCATGTGTGCTGTTAGAAAAAGAAAAGAAAAAACAAATTAAGTCTGGCAAACTGAGCGGAAAAAAACAAACTAACTGTAGTCACTTGGTTATGAATTTCTATCTTTTCATTAGCCTATACTTACTTTTTTTCTTGAACCCAAATTACATCTAGTTTTCCCAAAATATTTACATAGAATAGCAAATCTAACTCATTTCCCCCCCCCACCCACTTTTACAATTTTTCTTCAATTTAAAAATTTTGAGGAAAGTGAGGAGGATAATAGTATGTCTAGTACATGATTAAACTTCAATAAAGTGAAGCAAAAATAGCATTTTAACAAACATTAACTGGATACTGTTGGGGTGTTTCACTATCAATACAAAAGACAGGGCTAGTGTGTTGGCATAGCGCATAGAGAAAAACTGTATCAGGGCTTCTTTAAATTTCTTTGCTTATGACTTATTTGATGAAGTTATGCGGTACTATAGTTACTACTAACAAGCACTGCTAGTCTTGCATCTTCTGGGCCCATGCGCCTCCATATTTAGCAGGAAATTCTAAGTCCTAAATAAAACCATTTTGTTTAGCTGTGGGAGAAAATCCACCCAACAGACTGGTACAGAAGAGCAAGAAGAAACCATGCCATGGGAGGTTTGCCAATCCCAGTCAGTTGCAAATGGAGAACTGTCCATCTGTTCCCCTTGAAGTTCCTTTCTGTTTGAGTATTTTGAGTTTATAGTAACAAGACTTAGTTTGAAGGCTTCCGTTCAATTTTTTATTATGCATTTTTCATCTTCACAAAAATAGTATTGTCCATACATTTAAATGTACTATGTAAATAATTACTTTGCTTGGCAATTTGTGTGCAAAGTATTGGAAATTATGATGAAAACACACAAGATATGAACAAATAATGAGCAATTGCAACTGAGACTATCTGTATATATATAAATAAACACGCCTTATTACAAAAAATATACAAAAACAAAATGAAAATGTTGGACAATGCATTAATATTTAGAATATGAACCCTTAGCTTTATACAGAGTATGGAATTTTGATGATTGTTGGATGTTGTTCCATGTGTCCTGTAGCACAGTGGTTCCCAAACTTGTCTAAACTATCGCCCCTTTTTCAACACTTTCGCCCATCCATCCCTAAAAAAATGTTCGACACCATGTTTATTGTGATAAGGTACTTGAAGTAAAATTGACATTTTTCATCATCTAATCTTAGTAAAGTTGATAGAAATGTAGTTCTGAATAGCATTTTATTTTTTTTTCAATAAGCATGGACATACATGTAGTTAATGTGAAGGATGAATTTGGTGCTTGGTCAAGAGTTCTTCAATATTGGGCTTCATGGCGGCAAGGCGAAGTCACAGGTCTCCTCTCTGCACAATATCCAGGTGATTTCTTGATTTGTTGAGAATCTTGGACACCACACTGAAACCTCTTTCAACTAAATACGAGGTTGGGAAGCCAATAAAAAACAACTTTGCCTTTTCCCATAATGCAGGAAATTTTTCTGGAATAGTGGACTGCAGCCAAAATTCTTGGTAAGCGTACCGTTTAAAAAAAGGTTTCAATTCAAAATCATTTCATAAGTCAATAAGTTCTCTCTCAATGAACCTATCCATGTCGAAATCTGATATCTGAAAAGGGTCCAAGATCCAAGGTGGGATTTCCAGATCTGACAAATCCTGAAAACGCAGTTTCATGTCAGCTTCAACGCTCTTGAGATTCTCTGTGAAAAGGAGAAGCGTATCATCAGATGGGCATTCTCCCAGTTCTTTAAGGCTTGGAAATTGACAGAAGTCTTTGCGTCCAATATTTCGCTGGTAAAAGGGCAGTTTCGTGATGAAACCAGAGATGGCGGAGTTGGATATGATGAGGTTGGTTTCAGCACCTTGCAGTTGGAGGTTCAGGTTGTTGAACTTCACGAGAATGTCAGCCAAGTAGGCAACATGGGGCTTGATGGCTGCGAGTTGTTCTGCTAGCGACAAATCCACTGACTGTAAGAATTTAACGACAGAGGTAAAGAGCGAGAAAAGGCGAGCAAGGCAGTTTCCTTTAGAAAGCCATCGCACCTGTGTGTGCAGTAGGAGTCTCTCAAATTCTTCGTCGTTTTCAGAACACAACTGTTTGAAAAGTCGCGAATTCAACGGGTGAGCTTTGATTTTGTTCACAGCTGCAATCACGGTGGTCAGAGAAGCGTTTAGACGTGGAGTGATGTTTTTGGTGACTAAATGTTGTCGATTGGTGATGCAGTGAATGGTCATAACATTTGGGACTGTTTGCTTGAGAAATGCGATGAAACCTCGGTACTGCCTAACCATAGATGTAGCACTGTCTGTTGCACATGCAAGAACGTTTTTCATTGGTATTTATTTCTGCTTCAAAAATTTCTCCACAGTGCAAAATACAGAGTGTCCTTTAGTATCAGTTTCCATAGTGCGGGCAAACAGCAGTTCTTGGTATAGTTTCCTGCCATGAATGAATTGTACATAAGCCAAGAGCAGAAATTCATTGTTGGGCAAAGTTGATTCATCTAGTTGCAAGCTAAACTCCGTGTTTCGCAAAATGTTGCAAAGATTTTTTTCAGCATCACCGGCCATTTCGTCAATGCGCCCCTGTACGGTATTATTGCTCAAAGAGATAGTTTTCAAAACTGGTTCAGGATTTTTCTTCAGAACAGTTGTCATAACTTCATGAATGACTGGAGCGATCAAAGTTTCCCCAATTGTATGGGCTTTGCCTGCCTTGGCAATAAGGAGACCAATATTGTAAGAAGAGTGTAGGCCATTGTCATTGTTATGTGCTGCAGCGGCAAACATGTCATGTAAAGTTTTGTTCTTGCCACGTTTGTCACGCAAGTCTTTGAAATAGCTCACATCTTTATTGGGATGCAACTTCTTGAAATGTTCGCTCAGTCTCGAAGGCTTCATGGCTTCATTTGAGAATGTCTTCTCACATATCAGGCAAAATGGCAATTGCTCGTTGTGAGGTGATGGAATAAAACCATAATTCAAATATTCAACATTATATTGCCGGCATTTCTTCTTCGCTCCTGCGTCTGCCATTGTCGAGGCCTACAAGAAATAGAGAAGCTTAAGAATTTTTCGGCAGAAACGGATGAACTTACAGTCAGTAACCGGCTCTTGCAACAGGGATGCAGAAACGGAGAGACGTAGAACACAGAAAATTTGAGCACAGGCCCTTTGGATATCTACTCTTCCCACTGTAATCTTTCTCCGGCTCCTGATCCTAGACTTATATTAAAGTGTAAAGAAGTGAAGGAGAATAAGAAAGAAATTTACTGGTTGAGTGAAACTGGAAAGGCTGGAAAATGAACCATGATGCCAACTCCCAGAAAATGCAGAAACAGAGAGATGTAGAACACAGAAAGTGCAGAGGCAGATGTGCAGACAGTAGCCGGATCAATGCAGGGAGAGACAGGATCGTCGAATAAATGTGCGAATGACTAACCTGCCCGCCTAAGTCTGCCTGCTAGCACCTTCATCGATTGATCCTATGCAACTACCTGTAGAACACAGCCGTCAAATTGAGTTTGGTGTTTTTTATGCACCCACACATCTGCACCCGGGTGGGCATTAGTCATTTTACGCATGCCATTTTCAAGTTACAGTGAGCTCTTGGCAGCTGCATATGGTGTTAGCGCTGTTCGTTTCAGTATTCAGAAGTAGGATTTCACTGATGCTTGTGCTTCTGGGAGTCAGCGAGCATCAAACCATCTTGATTACAATTGATGCAAGAATTAACACACTTCAAGTATTGCGACATAATGTGGTAGTGTTGAAGGTATTACTGGCCATTATACTCAATGAACATTTGGATAAAATCTCATGGTAAGTATGTTTTATCTGAATCATTTTTTCAAATTATTCTGCATATCTATGTCATTTTGTCATTCCCATTATGCAGATCTCATCAAGGGAATTAAAACATACGTGACACTTAAACGTGTTCATTTTTTTTTTAGCCTTTCCACACCCTTTTCTCAAGTTCTACTCCATTACCCCCACCTTCTGGCCATCCTCCAGCCATCCACTGCCCCCCTAACCTTTCAGCACCCCCTTGGAAACTCTCACTGCCCACTTTGGGAACCAATGCTGTAGCACTTGCCACAATTCATCCAATGTGTTTGGTTCCCCTGTTTGACTTTCTCAGCAGCCATATAAATCCACATAACCTCAATGATATCCATATCAGGACTTTGTGCCAGCCAGAATACCTTTGTGAGTGTTCTGTGGGAGATGAATCCCCATCCATTGAGATGTCTTTCTTAGAAAGTAGCATGATAGATGAGAACCTGCCTGTACCTGTCAGCAATCAATATACCTTCACTTTCATGCAAATCTATAACACCTTTGGCTAACATACAGCCCAACACTTGTACTGAAACACACTATGCTTCACTGTAACTGTTGTACACTGACTGTTATACTTTGTAGTCCACCTTCAAACAAAATGCTTTTGATTACTGCCATAAAGTTTGAACTTGGACCAATCTGTAAAGAGCACCTTCTTCCAGGGTTGGTCATCCTGCTGCCCATTTCAGCCCTGCTGTTTAACTGCCTGTCCTCAACAAAGGTTTGTGGGCAGCTACACATCCACTGAGACAAGAAATAGAGTCTAATAATACATAAATAATTTATTACAAACACAACATAAAACATATAAAAACAAACATTCCGAAACAACCATAGAAATGTAGTAAATTAATGACTGAAATTTACTGCAGTGAATCATAAAGAATTAAAATCAAACCAGTCACAAATTATGAGTAACCGCCCTCAGATATGCAAATCCAGCTTCATTAGTATAGTTGGCAACTAGCATCTTCAGGTGGTTATTAATGATGCACTTTTTTGTCTTGTAGCTTTGTGTTCAATTCCATCGCAGTCTGCTTGGTCAAAACTTGATTACTCATTTGTTTTTCCTTAGTTTTGTGACAAGCCTACAAATTGATGGGTGTATGATCACCATTCACTGGTTAAAAGCTCAGTGCCAGCCCTCCAGAAAATTATTGGTTTGGGGCAGATTGTCTTGAACTCTGCTGTTGACATTCCACATTTCAATCTCAAATGTGGGTTACCTTTGTTGCCCTTAAGTAACAATACCAAGCCACGTTCTCTCAAAATAGGCCAAAATGTCTACTATTCTTTCATTCGTTTAACTATCGATAGAACCCATTGGAGCATTAGATGTGTCAATGACATCATTTGGCGGACCAAATGCAAGTGCCTATATGTATACTTTTAATCAGTCGTGTTTTCCGGTTCCATATACCACGCTCGCAGTCCAAGAGACTGAGTATTGTGCCACAAACATTGAGCGAAGTGGAAAAAGCATCCAAAAACCATGGTGGTTGCAAAATACTTTCTGATGCTGTTCAGTGCTGCTCATTCAAAGTCAGTTATAATTGACTCAGGATCCATGTTTCTAATGTTCTTCATGTAACTGATTATGACATTGTATTGTATGTACCACTCATTTTTGTTCTTCGTTACACAGTACACCAAGGGCAGAGCGCAGGTTTTGTCAATAACAACATGGACAGTGTACAATTGGCTTCCTAAATGTGCGCTGTCAAATTTGCCATCGCAAAATCAATGTGACTTGGTGGGCAAGAGGTCTAGATTTTTTAGATGTTGTTAGTATGACCACTTGCTCATTTTTGAATTCCAAAAATGGTTCCCCTTTAGTCATGAGTTTTAGGTCTTCACTTATGTCATCACTATCAAGTGTTGTGTTGTCCTCTTCTGTCTAATCATTCATGCCAATGTTTCGTTTAATGTTACAAAAACATTTCACCCAAGAAAACATGTAAAATATGATTTTCTGTCTATTTTATCTGTTTGTCAGAGCATAACACCCAGTGGCATAATTTCCGGTCAGCATAATGTCCATTAGCATAACATTTGTTGGTATAAAGTCTGGCTACCACTTTTGGAGAGTTTGGACTTTCTTCCTCAAATGCATCTACCATCAACAGTATCAGTTTCATGTATATCTTGCATACAGCCCTTTTTGAAACATGAAGTCAGGCTGCAAACTGCCACATGGAATAGCTAGCACTAGTTAAGAGCTAAGATTGATTTCTATTTTCTTTTCATGTGATAAATCCTTCCCAGGAGACACAGTATTCACCACACTACAACAATATCATTGCCTATACATTTATAGTCCTTCTGCATGTGTGCCACTTTCTGATTGCTTGCATGACAACCAATCAGTGCTCTATATCAACACAACTGTACCATGGAGCATTTCTTTACATTAGATGTGATTCTATCAGGTGTTATTTGCATTTTATACCTAGTTTTTCCCCCATTTCTCTAATTATTTCCAATACTGAATAAATATGTATAGTGCAATGATAGAAAAAGCTAAAACAAATTAAATAAATGGATGAGCTTCAAAAATGTCAATGGTCTCAAGACAAACCCTATTGCCAGGATAACAGCCTAGAGCCTCAACGTAACTGAATCTCTCTTAATACAATCATCTTTTTAGAATTTAAAATGTACACTTTTAAATTCTTACAAGGAATAATAATTGTAAAATAAGAAGTTATACTATTCCAAACAGTCAACCAATTTAGTGAAAATTGTATTATGAAGCCCACACAGCTTTAACATGTGTTACTATCTTTTATTAGCTTTCAGTGCTAAGCTGACTAATTACAAATTAAAAAGAACTATTCATACTGTTACTTCAGATCTCCTTGAGTTTTTTTTTTTCATTCTTGAATTCTCAGTAGAAATGGCATAAGTATACATACAAACAAAATCTAGTGCCACAAACAAACAGACAATGGCATGGTAAACTCATTTTGTGATCTTGAAAGAGTCACAAAGTTTGCAATACAATTTAATTTATAATTGTTCTACCAGCTTGAAAAGTTTAAATTTACTAAAATCCTTGTGAAATTATTCATGGAGCAAAGTTGTTAGAAAAAAAAATGCTTTGAGTTAAGAGTGTGTCTTTTACTAACAACAGACAAGTGTTTCCTTACACACAGTTTCACTAATCTTCAGACAGGAAAGAAACTTAGCTTTCTAGTTTTTCACCTCACTATTCCTTCCCAAAGAAAGAAACAACAAAAATTTGTTTGTAACCTTTTTTTTAAAGATCCACAAATTGCTTTAACAATGATTTAAAAAAAGAAAGAAAGAAAGAAGGTGACATTCAATTTTCTGGGGCTGGTGACATATCCTGCCCACAGATGACTTTTTACCGGTAATTCTAAGAAATGACATTAGATGAAAAGTGTTACTCTTTAACATAAGCAAACTAAATGTAAACTTTATTTATCTCTTGAAATAAATAAATAATTTCATTCTTAAAGTAACAAAAAAAACTAAACTGTCATCAATGCTCTTAATAAATATGATTGCAATGTAAATTGGCCACAGTTTCACCATAGATAAAGTGTGGTACAAAATAGAATTATTCAGCAGTAATAATACATTTTTTCAAAGTCATCTATCAGATGGCAAAGATGCCCCTTTCCACCTTTTCAGGTTGGAAGACAGTAGTCACTTATGGTTCTTCTTTCTGAGATGCTTGAAGAGCTTTGAAAAGAAAACTAGACAGACAGGCAGGCAGACTAGGTGAGGTGGAGGGAATCCAAAATAACCAAGCCATTTCCATAACATTAGTTAAATGTGTATGCAAACAATACCAAGTTGGAAAAGTCATATGTATGGCACAAAAATATTTAAAATACAAAACCAACTCCAGTTAGCACAACATGAGGCTTTAAAGCAATGTAATTCTAATTTAAACATCACATAAAAATTGCTAAGTTTTAGTTTATATGTCCATCATCAATTTATTTTCATTAATAAAAATATTTTCTGCAAACTGACTGTCATCTTACCATGATATGATTCAGCCAAGAAGGAATGATGGAATCAAGAGCCTTGGGATATACCATCTCACGGTCAATGAAATAGATTATCCAGAATGTAAGGACAACAAACTGGAAAGAAAGATTGCAAAACCTGTTAAGAATAAATCCAGAATATCTTTTCACATGAAATGATTCCAATCACAGGTAATATTATTAAAATAATTGACAAACTGTAAAGTTAAAATACTTCCATTGGAATATCTTTGATAATTGTTTGTTGTAATTTAATTCCACACTAAGCCATAACAAAAGGCAATCACTTTCTAGCCTAATTTCTTTTATGATGAGGGATTATAAAACAAAAATTCAGATAGATATGTGCACGCATGCACACAGAGGGTGGTGGGCTGGAAGCCATAATTATGTACTCATTAATAAAATGTCCCAACTGTTATATATATATGGTCAATGTATTTGAGTATACCAGTAGTTACATGCATGTTGGCATATGACTGTTAAGAAATTTGTAAATATAGAAAAATATTTTCAAATTTCTTGTCATGTAAGACTTTGTCGAAATATCCTCAAACTTAGTTTATTAGCGAGGCCATAATTGCACTTACCAATCCATTTCTTTTTTTTCTTGTGTTTTGTTTTAATCACAGATGACAATTAACCACAAAGTATCAGTTTTTTGTTACTGTTGTTAAAGAGCATTTCCAGACTATATTTTAAACATCTACAATCTTTTGTATGTAATTTTTTTAACCTTTCTATCAATAAAATCACTGCTATTTGGAAAAGCGAAGCTGTAAACAAGATTTTACATCATAGCATTTCTTCACAAATCATAATGAACTTCTAATGTGAACAAACTGTAACATTTGACAGATAGATGTGAAAGCTAACAATTCAATTTGTTATGACAAAATATTTCTTTTAAATCTGATCTCTAATATTGGCTTGAGAACATCAGTTTCTTTTTTGCTATTTTTTTTAAACAAATCTTTCTAACCACTAAAGAATTTCTTTCTTATAAAACCTAACTACAGATGACAGAAAAAAGGAAACCATTTAGACTTTAAAAAATAAATATACAAATCAAACTTTCTTTCATTAGTCAAGTTTGTCTGGCAACAAATAAAATTTTTTTAAAAAATAAATAAAATGTAAATATCAAATTCTAAGCTTAAGTTTATTGGTAACCTTTTCCCTTTCTTTGATTTCTTTCTCCTTGCATCTCACTCAATATAAAGTTATAAAACAACTTCTGATACAATTATTCTTAGATATACTTTTCAAAGTAAAAAAAGAACTGAATTAAAATACAATCAATAATGTTCAAACAAATATTAAGAAATTCCTTTGTTTATTTTAGAAAATTAATTCGTAATAATTTCTTCCAAATCTGTGATATTTTAATATAAACCTAAAGTTCAATATAAGTGTTTTAATTAATAAAATTATCAAGTTTTTAAATAAAATATTTTTTTAGCCAGAGAAAACTGATGTAATGTCAGTTATCTTATCTTGCTACTCATCCTAATCACCTTTGTACTTAATATGGCAAACATGAATCATATACAGCACAAAGACCATAATATAAACTCTCTTTAAAGATCACTTTTTATTCTTGCAAATAAAAATTGTGAAGTTTAAATTCAATTCTTTGGCTGATTAAATAATGAAGAGTAAACCAAAAGTAAATTAGATGTTGTTTCCATTTATAAATTTTATTGGAGTATCAACATTATTAAAAACTTACTTTTGGAAATATATGTTTTTATTGGATGCTGCTTTTATAGTTTATTTCTAGAACAAACCATCTAATCATGGGTACAAATCTAATCTTTTTTGTCTTTTCTAGCCACAACTCTGGCAAACCTTTCCTCTTAATCCATACAACATCTGAAAAACCAAGTTTTGTTTAGTCTTGCCAAAGGAAAAGCAGCCATGAATCAGAGCTAATAAAGAACTCGTGTCACCTTGGCGTAAAATAAAACTGACAGCATTCATCACCTCATAACAGAAATCTGAGTTCAAAAGTCGTTAGAAAACAACCACCCTTGTGTATAATTTTAAAACATCCAGCTCACGTAGACAGAGGTTAAGCTGATTGTTTATTTAACAGGCTAGCTTGAGTTTACTTAACTTGGTTGTCAAGGTATTTTCATCGGGTTTCTAATCAAAGCACTAGTTCTAAACGAAGCTTTACAAAAAAAAAAAAAATTAATAAATAATAATAAACTATAGATCTAGGAAGGATTTCTCAGCATTGTCTCAAGAGCCTATGAAAGAGCTGACTGATTAAATGTAATTTTAACAATGACCAATAAATGCATGTTAATAGTCTACTAATTATTAATGCCTGCATCATCGTCTTCCATTAGCAGACAAGGTATGTATATTCTCTCAGTATTCATTTAAAGAAAACTACTAAAATTAAGATACCACAAGATTCTTTATAAGAGAAAAAAAAAAGAAATTAAGCTGAAAGTGCTAAAAATATTAAAAAGAAAACATTTCTTGAAAACTTTGTAACACTGGTATGCAGCCAAATTATGCAAATATATATCTTAGAAAAGGTTTGATAAAAAGGATCTACTGAAATTAGTTGTGTCAAACACCAGCCTTGACAACGGGGATAACCTCTCTACACCGTAGAGGCCTGTGTTGAGACAGCAGAATGCCACTAGAGATCATTCAGCAGGAAAATTCCCACTAGAACTTGGAAAGAAACTGGAGTACTGGGAAAAAAACCCACACAATCAGCTGGTGAAAAGGGGAGAGAAGAAACCATCTTGGGGATATACAACCAACTGATCCAACCTTGACCAGGAGTCTTGAAATACAATCACTGGGAAACCAGCCTCCAAAACACAATTAATCATATATGTAGTTTAGATTATGAAAGGAAAATATAAAAAACAATTTTCCTCTTCTTTTTGATAAAATTAGAGATTTTTTACATTGATGGCACATATTACTTGAGGTCAAAAGTATATGATGCAGTTAATAAATTCTCAAATCAGACATTGAAAATTGTTCCCTAGGTAACAATGCAGCATCGTGCAGAAAATTCTTTGTCAAATCAGATATAGGAAATAGAAAGTTTATATATTTCTAAAACTAGACTAATTATGCACTTTATTTTTGGCAAAACTGGTTTATTTCAATTTTAAAACTTCTGCCACCTCTAGTTTTCCACATAAAATGAGGCCACAAATTCAAACCCGGAAAGTATTTCACTATGCAGGCATGACAAATGTTAACTTTCTCAAACATCAATCTATAAGCAAAAATTGGTGATCAAAATTACTGTTGACTGATTATCAAACAGTAGTAATCAGTTATAAACTGTCCCAATTTTAGAAATGTATACTAAAAAAACTATTTAACTTAATGGAAAAAAAATACAAAAATTCATCCTTAGAAACCAAGATTTCATGTCCAGATCTGGCCATAACTAATTTTTTGATTAAACAAGACTGATATGTACTGAAAGTCTGTTATTTTAACAGAAACAATACTTACATTCCCTACAGGAAATGCAAAGACATTTGAAAAGTTGTTCCTAAACTTCTTCAGTTGTACCAAGTGTGTACCAAGTAAATCAGTGAAGACACATAAGCCAAAGTACACAGTTTGGATCCACTAGAAAAAATAAGAAAAAGCACATACTGTGTGCATGTGTATATATATATAGTACATTATAAATGTATCACATTTGCAACGTTCAAATCAGGAAGACACTCGATTTTTAAAGGCTGACAAATTTAATACAAGATGTGCTGATTAATCAGTTGGCTAATTATTATATTTCTTAACAACAAGCAGAATTTTTTTTTAGTCAGAAAGAACTAAAATATTGCTCCTGTGCTTTCCTTATTATACAAGTTTTATCAAACTAATTTATCCAGATTAACACATACCCAGGAGAATCAACCTGGCTTTGAAATTGGAGGGGGGGCAAAGATGTTAAATTCCATAAGCATTCATTCAATCAACACCTTCTCCATGTGTAGCCTACATGATACATTTTAGCACAATTCCTGGGAGGGGGGATATCTTGTTTTAGGAAAAATTAACTAGGTAAAAACCAAAAAATAATAATACTGGTCTACAAGATTCAAAATTGAAAATATCTATGAAAGTCAGTCACAATTATAACTTAGTATTTAAAGCAAAGAGCTCTTGAATTATAATGCAGAAACATTAACTTTTTATCACTTTCTGTATTGAGGTGCTTTCTTGTTGGCTCGTGTCAACTGATGCTAAAAAGCCATTCACTGTCTATGAAAGTTGGAAGTTCACATAAATGCACCGAAGCCAGTTTTTTTTTTTCAGCCTTTTTGAATGACAAGTATTTTCTTTCCATCTTAAAGGATTTTTATTTCTAGGTAATAGAGGGAAGATAAGATATTCTTCGCTCTCTTTCTCTATAAGAGCAGTATTTTTTTTTAGTTCTTGGGGGATCTGTAGTTTACATTTCTGTTGAAAAACTGGCAGTTTGATCACCTAGCTTATTAATATTTTAAAGAACATTTACTTAAATTATCAATTCCTGATTAGTAAACACAGATGACAAGAATGAATTAGGCAAAAAAAAACAACAGAAACTTTCTATATCATCAATATCAGACTTTAATGTTATACAAATTGCTTACAAGGGAATATGCAAAAAGATATAACTTTGCATGCTGTAAGAGAATATTCTAATAATAATGTTGTGCAATGCAGGTACTCTTTGCAGTGATGATCCTGATTTCAACCAACTTTTAAATATTTTTAATAATGTATTGGCTGAATATTCCAATATATATCACACCCTAAATTTTTATTAGCCAATAAATGTTTAAGATTTTCAGCAACTGAATAAAATTTGGATATGTGGAGTTTCAAGCACACTTTTGTTTCCAGTGGGATCTACTTTGATACTGTGTACAGAAATAAATCTTTTGCTCTTAAGTAGGAGCAGGCCAAAAATTCTGATATGAATTTTACTAATTGGCTGATTAATAAGTAATCATCCATCTTAATGAATGGCAAATTCCTATTTAAAATAATAATAGCCTTAGATATAGAGTACAATGAATATCTGCAAATAAAAGCACTCAGGAACCAGGTTGTTGACACTAAAAATAACAATTAGCACAAAAATTTCTAAAGTTTTCATAATTCAATTGGCTTTCTCTCTCAAATAAAGTACCTACCAGCATGGGCATCTGCAGGACCCCCCCCCCCCCAATGGAGTGGCATAATGAAAAAAAATTGTCTGCAAGAAATGTTACTGGGAAGAGGTGCAAATTAAATGATATCAAGTGCTGGGGATGTACCTAGCAATGAAAGCACACTAACATCAAAAAAATTAAAAGACTCTAATTTTTTTTTTCTGTTAAAGATATTTGAGTGATCAATAATTTTTTCATTTAAAAATATTTCTTTCAGGTTAGTATGCTTCCTTTGTTATTGTGCTACCCTATCAGAACTCAATAACTAAAAAAAAACAACACATTTTATTCAACATTATACTATCACCATCAACTTTCCAGGGGAGGAGCCAGTTTCTCCCAAACCCTTGCAAACACCAACACTTAACAGTATCCTAATTATGGTTTGAAAAGAATTTTAAAAAAGTGAAATCCATACTGCTAGTAGCTAATCACTAAGATGGACCAAACCCTACAGGATTTGAATTTGGGCTGCTACCAGCTCAGTTGCCTGTCCTGTATAAAACTTAGCTATACACTTATACAATAAAATAAGGAACCATCATAATAATGTAATGAATCTGTTGTTACCATGGTTTTTAGTTCAATAAAGTTAGCTGGCATAACTTTGTAAATGTATTCCACACTACCCAAAATGATTGTTCACCTAAGGTATCTTGAAGTATTTTTATTTGTTCATCTGCACGTTTAACAATTACTATAAATTACTCCACATAACCAGTAATATTACTGCCGCTTTTCTAACATTTTCATTAATTTTTCTCAGGGTATGAATCAGGTAAACCAAACTTTTCTTGAATTAGATGAGATGACTGGGAAGGCAAATGACAGCCATGCGCAGATACATAATTAAGTGGACGAGTGAAGTGGCTGGTGATGAATGGTAGATTGTAGGGGCACGGTTCTTGAAGGTGTGAAACCATACAGAGTGAAAACGTCATCAGCCAGGCGGTTCTGAGCTTGCTGAGCCTTCCATATGTTGTTTGGTGCCTAGCCAGTGGCTTAATTTCAGTGTGGTTTCATTTTTCAGCTCTTCAATTTCTTCCCCAATCAGAGGAGTTCCAGTGAAATAGTGTAAAATGGTTCGAACCGCCACTATTCTTTCCACTGCCGCACAGACTTCTTCCCTAGGCGGTGGTCAACCTTGCTGGTCTCACCATAAGCTAACTTTAAACAGGGTACATCACGCATGCAGCAGCAGCAGCAACAAAGTATCGCCTTAGATGGCACCTTATTTAATGCTTCACGTCCCACCGTACATTTGCAACAAAAATTCCAGGGGGGTGGGGGGTGGGGGAGAGAGAGAAACAACGTCTAAAACGCATAAATAATTAATCTTTTTTTTTTTAACCAATGAAAACACAATAAGTTGCAACTAGTTATCAAAAGAAGAAGAAGATTAATTGTAAAAATCAGCAGCATAACCAGGCAAACTGAGGTGGATGGAGAGAAATGCCGCATCCAGCCCAGAGAGAAACCCTCAGTAATCGTTTTAAAAAAAAAAAACAACAACAACAACAACAGTAAAATTACCAAATTCCAATAAGTCAGAAATTTGTACTTTCCCCCGTAAAACTGCCATCCAAACTGGACAATCATCGTATCGTAATACGCCCCAAATCCCATTACGAGAAAACCAATGATATGAAAAATCAGAGAGATCGCAAGGTTAGCCATTTTGATGCTCCCCCTGGGCGAGCATCATGGAACCTCTGGGTTTTTTTTGTTTTTTTTTTTTTAAATGTAAATCGCATAACTATTTATTATAATTAACGAGGGAGGCACAATACGCCTTGCAGCAGAAATTTTTATTTTTTTTATTTTTTCGTCTTTAATTCTAACTTATGGCCTCTACTTCGTTATCCCGAAGAAGTTTAAATCTCGTGACGTCATTCGACCGGCCGCGCCCGAAAGTACACGAACGAGAAAATGGAAAAAAAAAAAAAAAAAAATATTGCAGATTAAAGAAAAAAGGTCGTATTTATTTACTGTTTGTTGTTGTTGTTGTTGTTTTTTTTAAATAAGGAATTTAAAAAGAAGAAGGGATTGTGCAAGAGATCCAAATAAACATTAGCCTGTCTTAATTGTGTAAGTAAATCCGTTATCTTGGATTTTGGTGTCACAGTCGTACTGATTCGAAAAACAAGTGATGTTGGAGATCCAAAACCCGCATCCCTTTTTTGTGCTGCCAGCCAGGATAACAGCTATGTCTTTTGCAATTACAGTTTGTTGCTTTAGAACACCTATTGACATCTTTGCATTGCATTCACAGGACACTAAATATGGTAGACTGTTACATGTCATGTGAGCTTTACCATGTAAAGATAATCTTTCGGTTCTATACGTCATCCATTAAAGGTAAAATAATGACGATTTCCCCATCCCCTTCTTCTTCCAGTATTAGTAGTGTGCATAATCTCTTTTGTGAAGAAAGACTAAAGGAAATTCGGTTCCCTAAGTCTGTTCCACTCATTTTTTCGTGGTGATATAACTGATTTTAAAATGTGTTTTTTTTTTTTTTATTCCAATTTCTGGCGGAGAATACATTAGATTGGAGGGATTTCTTTAATACTAATAATGTATAATATACAACTAGAGGGGAATGAATATAAGATTTACATGTGACTTCTCAATTAAGCATTAAAAAAATTTTTTTTCATTAATTGTAAAGTTTCACCCAGCCAGATAGTAGAAGCAGCCGGCATAATGTTAAGGTAGACTGGAGGTGTACATTTTTTTTTATGAAGGGAAACCCCCCACCTCACACACACACACACACACACACACACAAATGGCCCTTTGACTTTCTAATACCTCTGTCTGCAACAGTTTAATCTTGGTATTAACAAGTTCCCCTCCCTCTTATCAGCTTTTTAAACACCACTATATTATTTATGGTTCGGAGGACGCCCTCTCATGGGGCTTGGAAGGAAGGCACTAAAAAAGTGTAAAAATTGGTGTTCATTGAAACGAGACAGAAATCATCCTGCCGTGGACAGATGGGCTGAAATAACAAACCTACGAAACACATTAACAAAGAACCTGCCTTCTATTTATAAATCTGTACAAATCCCTTGCTTTTCGAATGAAAAAAACTACACCTATTTGTTAACCTAGATATCGGGACGAGAAACTGGCAATTTACCCGGTTTTATTTCTTTTAATAGGTTTTTTTTTCTTTCAATAAAGAAAAAAATTCAGACTAACTCTTAACTTTAAAAAAATGCTCATCGTTTTCGCTCAAGTGCGAACATATTTAAGGTGTTATCAGGTACCATTTAACAAATACGGGACTTTCAAAAAGGTATCACATGTTTTAAGACGTACAATCGAAGGGAAATAACTCTAACTGAAATAAGAACTTTTAAGCAATGTATCCATTTATTTATTTACTTTTTTTTTTGTATAATTGGAATAAGCTAACACTTTCGAATTGATTAAAGGAATTAATCTTCACAATTCCACTTCACTACGACAGCAAAATAACCACGAAATGAGTTTTATAAAGCAACAAAAAAAATTTCAAATATACGGCAAGGTCATTTTCGAAAAATAGGCTATTTTAATAAATAGATAATCTCCCCTTTCTGAGAAATAGACAGTTTTCAGATACATTTTTCAGCAATGAGGAATATGGGGTTTAACAGCAAAAAATAGTTAATTGAAGCAGGATATGGAGTAAATTATAATGATTACTGTATAATAAGTACTTCCCTAGAAAACTAAGTTTCAGGAAAGAATCCGCGGATATTATTTAAAATATCTCTGAAATGTGAAGAACAATGTATCTCAGAAGCGCCAAGATGCTAGAATTTTAGGATTAAGTAACTGAACCATAATAATTTAAGTTTTACTTTGGGTTTAGACGCATTTGTTCATTGATTTTTGGCTTTTAATCGGGTTTACTGTATAATGAATCTAAAATAAACTTCAAGTGCTTCATTATACATAACAAAGTGAGCTTTAGATACACAGAAAACTTTGGAAAGAATAATTAATTTCTTAAAGTAATGACATTGAAGATAAACATTTAAATTAAAATCAAGCATAAAACAGCTGTGGGCTTTTATTTTAGTTTAGGCTCCTTTAATAAAGTGCATCTCCGGACGCAGATGTCTGTCGGTATTTTATCTTCCTTTTTTTAAAAAAAAAAACAACAACAAAGAATTTACTGCTCTGAATGTCAATTATGTGAACCTAATCAAGCAAAAATAATAAATCATATCCTCCCGTCCATTTTGTTCTTGCCTACGGTTCAGTCCGCCAACTGTAACAGTTTTCTTCCGATATCTGGCTTTCTTATCCTAGTATCGTGAAATAATTCTCTATCCCACTGACAAACAAAGCAAATAACTCTGTTGCTCTTGCTTTTCTTTATTTTTTTTTCAACGCTGTAAATTCAGACGATCTCGTCTGCTTGCTTCGTGCCGTCAAGATGGCGGCCGCACAGTGGAAAATGTCGACATTCTGAAAGCTCCCACCCCACCCCGACCTAAAATTATGTACCTTTCCTTACATGTGGGAATTTGCGATCTCTCCTCTATATTTAAAGCGGCGTCAGCTAAGTAACTTTCGAATCTGCGCATCTGTTGACTGTATAACGCCATCCTAAGAAAGGTCTCCATGGTAACTGTACAGTAAATTTAGAAATGCACAAAACTTTAAAATATTAATCTGCACAGGATTTTTTTTTTTTAAAGCACTCGATAAGAACATTAGGGACCAGTAAACCTTTTTTCCTGATCATAATTAATCATTAACTATCACGTATTTTAGCTTGGTTTAGGTTGCTACAAAAGGAGGCAGTTAACCAACATGGCTTTCACATTATTCCCAGGGGAAAAGAGATGCTCATTCAGTTGACCATCCACATATTCTACCATCAGAAACCCATTCCTTTTACGGGTCTGTCGTTCTCTTTCCTTCTTCTGGCATCAACCTGTACTGTCGTATAATGCAACTTATACTGATGACCCAAACCATTTCTAACCGCAGACAGTCGGAAAAAAAAAACAAAACAAAAAAACAACAAAAACAAACCCCGTGACTGTCATATACTAAAAGTAAGTAAATTCCTATATCTCGCATCCATAAATACTTAAGAACTACAAAAGTTCAAAACCCTTCAGATAGCTCAGCATCCGTTGAAACGGACCGCGCGAAAACCTAAGACGTGGACGAACTCTGCGTGGACTTTAAAAGGACAACACATTCACAGGTGAGCGAAACTCGAACACTGACAACAACAATAATAATAATAATAATAATAATAATAATAATAATGATGATGATGATGATGATGATGATGATGATGATGATGATAATAATAATAATATAATAATAATAATAATAATAATAATAATAATAATAAAGTGTTTTCCCATCACCTATACAACCGTTTTTTTTTTTTTCATTATTTTAGGGAAGGGTAGGGGATTTTTGGCATTTTTTCTGGATATTTTTTTTTTAAATCATTAAAATAAATATGAATATAAAAATAGTTTGAAAATTAGTGTGGAAGTGAAATGTTGATGTCTCCAGTTTTCTGGATTCGAGAAATGGAATATATGCACACACACACACACACACACCACACACACATATATATATATACATACATCCATCCATACATACAAAGTCGTTTTATGGGTCTTTTTAGAAAAAGGAGAGTAAACAAATTCACGTTTTATTTTTAGACCACATCGTCGAGAAGCGTAATAATATGTTGCTGACCGAGTCTCGTTATCGAACACATGCGCGGTGCCTATGACGTCATTTAGCGGACTGCATCGTGGAAAGAAATTCCCCGCATATCGAGAGAATCCCCTGCAATTTTCGACCGTCGGGAATGGAGAACATGGACGTCAGATGGAGCGTCGCCGCGTAGACCGCATGTCCTGCCGACGGTCTCTGGCCTTCGAGGTGGGGTAGCCTGGGAAGCAGAAAAAGGGAATCCGCGTGACGACTCCGAGTCTCGGGCATCCGGGAATGCCACGTAGGAAATCTACTCAGTTCTCGCCCCTAAAACGTAAGTACCCCTTTATTGCGTTTGGTGTTTGTGGGGGAGGAGGGGTGCCGTCGGGCCGCGGGGACCGTTGGCGACGGGGCCGGTCCGGCGGGGCGTGTTGGCGCTGTGAGGGTCGATTTCCGCGCCCTGCCTGTTCGGGGAAACACCTCTTTCTACCAGGGGTTACCCTCATTACGTATGCACACTTTCCTCGGGAAAGGTCCGATTTTTCGCGTGGATTTCGCCCGAGCTGCCCCTTCTGCACCGCCTCTCGGGCGGGACTGGGCGTCGTTCGACCCCAACACCCGGTTTTCGTGGGCGAATGCCGTGGAGATTTTACTACAAGACGGGGATTAGAAAGTCGTGTGGCAACCCTGGCAAAGGCAGATATGGCGTTCTCTCTCTCTCTCTCTCGGGGTTTTTTCTCCCCCCCCCTCCCATTTCCACCGGACGAGTCCATTTTTTGACTGAAGGGGAGTGAACAACGATGACTTAATTCCTACACGCGATAGCTTCAGAGCCCCCTTACTACTGTAACTGATCTGTTATTAATTTATGCAGAAGACTAGACTTATTTATTTACCGTGCATCCCCCCCATACCGTGTTTCCGAATTAACAACAACAACAACAACAATAATAATAATAATAATAATAATAATAATGGAATCGTTATTTTCCTTTCTCGTGTTTAAGTACCTGCTTGTGCAGACATTTCAAATTATATGGGAGAAGCTTCATTTATTATAAGAGCAACAGCGACAAAGAATCCCGACCCTGTCCCTCAGAAAGATCTGTTAAGTGTGGGGGGGTAGAGACTAAAAACAACAACAACAACAACAACAACAACAAAATCCCCTCGTCTGGCATTGTGCCATATTGATGTCGTATTCTGACCTATATCTGGCGACGACAGGAGGGAAGCCAGCATAACCGCGGATGCGGCGGTGGTTCGCCGAACGCGAATGTGCTGCCTTACCTGTCGCATCTCTCAAACCCCAGCCCTCGGGAGGCTAAGATAAACAAAGGTATCGGAGGGAGGCGCCATCAGCGGAACACGCGGTCTCCATCTCCCCCTCCCCCCTCTCTCTTTATTTAACCCGTTAAAAATGTGTCGGAGTGGGCAATTTTATTTCCTTTTCAAACCCTCCTCCTCCTCCTCCTCCTCCCCCCACCAACAACAACAACAACCGCCTTTTCTTTATCCATCCATCTCTCAGTACCGCGCTGGAGGGGAGGTGAACTCATTTTTTTTTTTTTTAAATCCTTTGTGGTGGGGGGGGAGGTCAATCGTGACGTCACGTTGTAGGTCACACCGAAGTCACATGGGTGTTTCCCAGCCGACCTTGGTAACTGGAGCAAGGTAGCTGGCGGCTCGCTTCGGAACGTTAGATGATGATTATTGGATCCCTCCTCCTCCTCCTCCTCTCGGGCCCCCGATAGAGTTGGCAGGGGTTTTAGTCGATATTCCGGCGTACCTTGTTGTTGTTTTTTTTTTTTAATTGCTTGTAGTGTGAAGGAATTATACCAGAAATATCGATCTGGAGGAGAGATGACGTCACGTCAGCGTATCGAAACTTAATAAAGCGAAAGTCGGTTACAGGGTACTTGCTACCTGCTCGCAAATCTGCTGCATTTTAGGGCCTGTCTCCCCCCCCCCACCCGGTATAGGGAGGAGCACAGATTTGGGGGTTCCACGACCAAGCCAATCCAGTGATGGATCCGTTAGTCGGTTTTTTTTTTCTCTCCTTTTCTTCCGGAAATTCCCGTATTGGCATCCAGTTTGTGAACTTAAGTCGGATTCCTCTCGCTGTAGATAACTTAAATAGAACTGAAACCGACCTGATCACATCTCTCCAGTAAACTAATTACTTTAGTACAGAAATTCCGGTTTCTACACCAAAGTTACATTTATTTATAATCTTTAAATAGTTGAAAGAGTCATTTAATTTTAGCCTGTTTTGAACTTTATTTCAATTTAGTGACGATCATACACCGCTTGCATTTAAATAAGTTGACAAAATCCTTTTTAGCTTTTCCATGCATATGTAAGTTATCATTTTTCAATTGTTTAAAACTTCGAATGCTTATTGTTATTGTTGTTATAGTAAATAGTGACTAAAGAATGCAACAAATGCATTAAACATTATATGGAAACTTCTAGTTGAATACCTTAAGGGGTCTTCTCGGATTGGGGGAAAAAAAAGTTAACTTGTTTCTCTGATTTCCAGTTTTTGAAATATATTTTTATGGGATTTCTAAGTAGCTACTTATTTACTATAGTGGAATAGAGACAACGAACTTAGCAGAGAAAGCATGGTTTCATTGGTGTTCTGTCTGTGAGGGTCGAGCATTTCCCAAATATGGTAATTTCTAAATATTCATTATTTTGACCCTTGTAACCTTCTTGTTTTTTTGTTTTTTTAATTCTAATGCCTTCATATTTGGAATACAGTTTGACCATATTCCTAGTTTGTAAATTTTATGTAAATGTGGAAAATATTCAAAATTTCTATGCCATTGCATTAATATTAAACAAGCGCTATCTTCAAAGATTTGGTTTTGATGAACAGTTAAGGAGAAAATTGTTCCAGAGTATCATTGCTTGTTCAAGGAGCTTGCAGGAGAGTTGTGCACTTGCGTGAATATCAAGTATATTATATGATTCTTCTAAGTTAGCTTGAATGTCACATTTGAGTATTATTCTAGCCACCTAAGCATAGGGATATTTCACTTACTAGATTTGTCATGTATTATTTGATCACATGATATATGAAACAAATTTTTTGGTGTCATTTCTCTAAATAGACTGCTGTTTCTTGGTTTTTTGTAAAAAAAAAATGTCCAAATGACTTGTGTAGATTTTAAAAACCTTTTATATGATAAAAAAAGAAAAGAAATATTAAACAATACGCTATTCTATATTAATAGAATTTTATAAACAGTAAAAAAAAACTGAATTTGTAATTTATATCAATTGACTAAGAGGTCCCAGTCTTGGAATAAAAGATGGGCTCTGATTTTCATATTTTATTTCTAAAATTATTCAGAAAAACTAATTTCAGACATCTAAATTAAGTTGTGCAAAAGTTAAGCTAATTCTTAATAAACTAGTGCTTTTTATATATATAATAAAATCAGCTCTTTTATTGTAACCCTGCAGTCTTCGATTTACCAGGTCAGAAAAGAAACGTTCATGCTGTGAATGCTTATTTGTTCTCCATTTTAAAACTCTTAAGGCATCTTAGGCGTAAGCAGATTTCAAAACTGATAGCAGCATCCCCATCTAGCAGGTGAGGGTATGTTAAAGATTGTAGCATTTTGCAGAACTTTGGTCTCTTGTAAAACATTTGATACCATAACCATGTGTTTTTTTTTTTAGGAACATAGTAAATTATTGGTCATTGGAAAAATCCAAGATGACATTACTTGGGCTGAACACATCTATATTATCATCTTTATCTGTTCGATTTAACATTATAATATAATTTATTTTGTTTTAATTGGTCATTTCAAGAGATGCGTTTTAGTTGTTAAGAGTTAGAGTTGTTTTGCCTTGTAGCAGTCATTGTGAAAAATCTACCATCTTCATCCTGTTTGACTTTATAGGCCTTTTTAGATTTGCATACATGAAACCTTCGTTAAAGATGTTTATGTGATTGGAGTTGCTTTGAACAAACAAAATATGCACATGTCTTAATAGATGTATTACTGAAACATTTATTTACTCTGGTTGTTCCCCTCTTCTGTAAACTTAGTTGTCAACAGTGGGAAGAAATCTAATGACCAACTGGCATCATTCTTAGTGACAACCTTAGGAGGGTGGGTGGGTAGCCTTTATGCTATTCTACCTTGTTAAATGTTTGGTAAATAATTTTGAGTATAGTGTTGAGATAGTTTATGCAACATTCTAAGGTGCAGAATCATGGTACTGGCACAGTTATTCAGCTGTTAAATTGAAGATTAGATTAGCAGCCATGACAACCAAATGGAAATTAGTCCTATTAACAATGGTGGTGGGGTGCTGCAGTGATCCAGTGATAGACTAATGGACTGCTATTGTTGTGAGTTTGATTCCCACAGGGACCAGCTCAGTTTGGTGTATCTCCTGGCACAGTTTCTTTTTGCTCTTCATCAGCCAGCCAGCCATGTGGGTTTCTTCCCACATCTAAAAATGAAAAGTTCTGGTGAGGATTTGCCAAAATTGGAAGTGTCAGGTTCTTGTTGCAGGATTAGCAGTTCTTTTCAGCAGACAAACATTAGCAGCACTAAACTCTCACAACAAAGTTGTCTCCCTTGTAGACATCACCAATGTGTAAAAACAACAACAGTGCTAATAAAGAACAAGATCTCAGAACCTAATGTTGAAGTCATGTAGCAAAGGTAGCACAAACAAAGCAAGCATTGTCTGAACATCGTTTCTTCTTTTTAGATTTTGGTCAAACCACATCTAGAGTATGTGGTCTGGGCTTGATGACTTCCACTTTAGAGAGATAGGGACGAGAGGGGTGTGGGAGAGAGAATGACTCTTAGTTATTTGGAGTGATTAAAAAAATATTACTGAACTTTCTAGCCTTGTTTATTAAATATTAGATGGGGTTTACATTGAGATACTTAAAATTGTTAAAGGTAAAGAACAGACAGATAAATCTTAGTTGTTTCAGTTTACAAGAGATCATAAATGAACCTTTTAGCCACCACATTTGACCAGACACACATAATTGGTTTTCAACAGTTGAGTGGGAAATGCACAGAGAACTTAGATTTTTAAAAAATAATCTAAAAAAAGCATACCCGTATTATACCTTTTTGTGTGTGTTAAAAAGAGCATGCACAAGCATTCATTGAGTATTTTCACAGTAAGTGAATATGACTTAGAAAGTTTCTATTTTTATAGTGACTTTTTATTCATTTGGTAATTTGATCTTATCTCGACAACTTCTGAAAAAGTGGGTGAGGCAAAACAATTTACACTCCATTCAAAATTTTAGGCATAACAAAAGTTTTGGGACATTAAAACATGAAGAATGAAATTAGATTCATGGGTGATTACAAAAACATTAATCATGGATTGTTTTAATTTAAATCTTGATTTAATTAAAGTAACCAACCTGGGATAGCTTGAACTACTCCCATTCAAGATGTGTTGGCTCTGGGAAGTGGCAGGATAAGTATTCTTGCAACACAGACTGCTAAATGCACTCTAAGTATTGAAGGAATGGCTAGGGGTGAAGCTATTATTATATAGTGACTTCTTCGAAAATCAACAGGACAATAGAATGGACAGATAAGGCACGGTTGGAGAAATAACAGCAAAGAAAATCCACTCAGCGTGCATCTATACAGCAAAAGATGGTATCTTTGATGCACCATACAAAATTTTTATTAAGGCCTGGATCTAAATCACTTTATCTTACCTACAGTAAAATGTAGGTTTGGTAGTGTCATGATTTGTGGACACCAGGCTTATTTCAAGTTAAAGAAGCTCAATCACAATATTTTGCAAAGACATGCTGTAGTCTCTGGTATGAAATGTATTGATCTTGTTTCTTCCAATGAAGCAGTGACCCTAAGTATTCTTTGTAAATATGCAAAGGCTACCTTGAAAGTGAAGAATAGGGTGGTGCTATGGTCCACTGGTAGAGTATTAGACTGCTGAGGGCCCAAGTTTGAGTCCTGCAGGAGGGGAGGCTTCTTTCAGTTTCCTCTCAACTAGAAATGGAGAGTTCTAGTAGGAATTTACTTGATGAAGTTGGAAATTCTAGCCCCCCCACCCGACAGGATTGGCTGGTAACACTTCCCAGCAGAAAGCTGCAGTGCTAATGCTTCTGCACCAGAGTTGCCTCTGTGGGATTGGCACACACAACAAAAAGGAGTAGTGATGCGTTCTCCAAACATCACGCTGGCTCATCACAGGAAAGATTTGGCGCATACAGTCTGGACCTCCATTGAGTTGTTTAGGAGGCTGAAAGTAGATCAAACTCTCGGATATTGCTAAATTTTTGGAGAATTAGGCTGTGATGCTAGGTGGTAGTGGGAGGGCCTCATACTGAAAGAAGACTAGGACAGTTAACCAAACCCTGATCTGCAGACTAGCCAGGGATGTTCACGATAAATTTCCATTCACTTGTTTCTTGGGATTTGATTAATGGGGATTTTCTCTTCTTTTTTTTTTAATTCCGGTCCATTGTTCATCACAAACGGCTAAGAAGTCAGATGTTTACAATCAGTCTAGAAGTCAGTCTGTTGGTGCACAGTTGTAACAATAGTACCACATTGTGAAGGCAGAGTAAAATAGCATTAGCTACATATTCAAGCATCTTAAATCAGCTCATCGCACTGATTAACAATGGCTGGCAGCATTTATTGGAAACCTTTTCTATTCTGGCAAACAGTGGCATGCATAACATCTGTTGTGATTAGTATTTTTGCTCAACTGATTTATTTCATGCAAGTTCATCTTGGTTGAAACAGTGCATTGTGGGATGGTGCAAATTTTCTCAGTGACCTAATAAATGTTTGTTTTTTTTTTTTTTTAAATAGAAAAAGAAGTAAACTTTTGACCTGTCTAACTTAATAATTATCCTTTGGAGCCTTGCTGTGGGATCTTATGATAATAAGTGAAAGCTGATTCCTGGGAATGGTAAAGCCAACTTGAAACTAATTAATGGCAAGGACATTAATCCTAGATATAATGAGGTTGGCTGTCCAGTGGTTTCTGAGTATCAGCTGTTGGTTAAGTTAATCTCTTAAATTACTTGAACTAGTCACTTCAGCAATGAACATCTTTTGTTGTTTTTTTTAATTACATGATAGTGAAAATGTTAATAATGATAATGGATATAATAATAATAACAGTAATGGTGTTTATATTTTGAAGAAAGATGAGATTTTGAACGGCTTGTTTGAGAAAATCTAAAATACAACAGGTAGGTAACTAAGGCCTGCTAAGCAGTACCAGAACCACCAGGTTTCGTTTTGTATTATTCCCTTTTTTACAGGTTTGTTTTTATTATTTCCTTTTATCGGACCACCTGGGTGGCATTGGGTTCACGGGTGGTACAGTGGTACCGCTAATTCATTGAAAGCGGAGGGGAGGGAGGAAGGGATATATGGCATCTGGAATTATCATGGGAAATACTCCCACAATGCAACACTTACAAAAAGCTAAGGTATGGCTCCACCACATTGATAGAACTTGGCGCAAAAACCAGGCCACCTAGAAAATTCCCCCAGAGTTAATGATGTCATTCCTGGAACCTCCAGCTCTAACGATATTGATATTTAACAATTAAACAAGCAGAAAGAAAAGATTGCTTTTGTTTAGTTTTTTATTGTGGGGAAGGGAGTTTAGCTTAATTGCCAAGCCTGACCCAGATTGAAAGGTATCAAGGAGCTTGTTGGTTATTTCATTTGGTTGAAGAAATTCAACGGCAGTGCGATGGGAGAGCAACCTTTCTGATTTAAAATGTGAGAAAAAGAGAATAAAAAAATGGACCTGCCATTATCTGTTTTATTATTACTTCTTTGCTCAAAAGAAAAAAAAATAACCTTATAACACAAGACATTTATGGCAGTTTGTTTTTTTTTTTAACCCTTTCGAGTTACTTGCAGTAAGAGCAACTTGTTTGTTCTAGTAGCAGGATCAAGGATAAAGTATTCTTGCAATGCTTGCACCCTCAACCATCGTGGGCTATAAATATATAGGATGCTTTGCTCGGTGAAATGGATGTAAAAAGCTTCTAAAAGAAAACTGTGATAGATAAGTATCTAGAAGTCAGAGGAGGGGGAGGGATGGAGTCCAGACAAGTGAAGTCCTCCTGCTTCTCTACATTTAGTTATCATTGTATTTTTTTTTTTTTCCTTTGTGCTTGTTGATTGAAGAACAACAATGCAAGTAATTTCAAAATTTATTTCAGAAATGTTTGAAAACAGAACGGATTTTGTAGAAACATTTGGCCAGTGCCTAGTTGGGGCTGGGTTAACAGAACAGAATGTGTGCTCACTGGTCAGGGTGGCAAGTGTGAGTTCAGTGAGTAGAAAAGCAGTTGGGTCTTTTCAGTCCAGTGGTGCCATTTCATGACCTTTCCACAGATACGGTCTCTGAGGCCCCTCATTTTCATACACAGTATCCATGGTCAGTAGGTTATAAATAATTGGTACCTGGATTTTATTTATGCTTTGGTTTAAAGAATGATTAAGGATTTTAAGAACACATGGATATAAAAAGCTTTTTCTTGCTGGTGTTGAATTATCCCTCTGGAGACGATAAGGCCGTCATTCTATTGGCTCAAAGCTAGTAAACAAAAAAAGGACGACACAATCCGTAAGCCCCATAAAAGAGCCTTGCTGAATGGTTCCCTATAAATAGCATGGACCAATTAACAATGTCCTTTCAATAAAGCAGCATCTTGATAAATCAATGGTAGCATTCAGTTTCTCCATCTTTCTAGCTAGAAACTTCCAAAAGTGTCCATCTCCAAGGGGTTAATAAAATCCCAAACCAGAAGCCTTGTCTGTGGTAGATATTGTCTTTACTTGTTCCTTATTGTAAAACTTGTTTACCGGCTACCTATTATAATTGGAGAAATCCACTTTCAGATAATTAATTGGATCCCTTTTTGCTTTGTCTGAAATATTTACTTGATGATCTGCTATAAAAGGCAACAGTCAGTGGCTATATTAAAAATTGCTGCTAAGCTTCAAGTTATTTACTTGTATTTGTCTTTTAATTCGATATTACAATACATCACTTGAAAAATTTACTTGATAATTACAATTGGTGTCAACACATGCGATAAATATTGTTCTATCCTGTGGTTTCTAAACAAATTTCAGTAGATGGGTGAATGTGTGTATTTCTAAGAATTTCCGTACAGTATAATTTCTTTTCAAGTTGTTTTAAACAATCAGCATTTTCCAGAACTTTTTCACTATTCCAAGATGCATTGTAGTTTATTCTTTCTACTTACTATTTATTGCCTGCACAGTGTGTATCCACTTTCTGTAGTTTATGTATTCTGATGGGTCATGAACAAAACTCCTCATGAACTGCCTGAAAAGTCATTCCTGGTAAAAATAAAGGTGGGGTTAGGATTGAAATAACTAAGTTGTATCTACCTGGAACATGGATTCAAATGTCCATTCATTTCTGCTGATAGAATTAATCTTGTTTACTGATTGTAGCCGCCATTTCCCAACATCATCATTTTTCCACAAAAGCAAAAATACCTTTTTTTTTTTTCCAACAGAAACCTAAAGGACACTGGGCAGTAATAATTTTTTTGTTGATGCTCACTTGTTTGTCTTCCAAAATTGCAGGTATGCAAAAAAAATAAGAAAAAAAGTAGCTGTGAAAATTCTAATTTTAGTAAGTTTAACCAACTTTAAATTAATTTTAATTTTTATGGCAATTTTGTTTGGAATGCCAGTTGAGTTGATTTTTTTATGGTGTATGTTATTTACTTGATGATGATGATGATGATGATGATGATGATGATGATGATAATAATAATAATAATGGTTTTTCAAGGAATTGTCAGATGGTCAGTGGTCCAATGAGGGTCTAATGGACTGCCCTGGTTGAGAGCCTGAGTTCAGACCCCAGTTAGGATTGACTTAGTTTGGTGTATCTCCCCAAATTGTCGTCTTTTTTGCACTTCACCAGGTGGCTGAGGGGATTTCTCTGCACATCTAAAAATGAAAAGTTCTAGTAGTTTTTTTTTTTTTTTTTGAGATTTCACAGGTAACTGTTGACTGGCTTGCACCTCCAGCATTGCTCAGGAGTCTTCACTTGTGTCCCAGGTTACTACTCCCTCTTAGTTACCAAGGTTCCCTTTTCCAACCCAACACTGTCAGATGTCTGTTCTTGGATGCTCGAAAGTTGGGAGTCAGGGTTTGCCTGGATGAAGAGAAAAATGGAATAGTCTTTATGTTTGTTCATATTGTTAATAATATGAAATAAATTAGGGTTGTTTCTTTTCCTTGGATGTTGCAGGAGGAGGTTCAAGCCACTACCACCAAAATGGGATTTTTTATTCTTTGGATCTGGTTGGTCATTAGTGAGGAAGACCTGGTACAACTGGCAAAGATAACCAGTAGAAATAATAAAGTCAACAATGATGTGTGAAAGCTCAGATGGGAAAAAATTGTGAAGGAAGGGTATCTTGATAGGAGTGGGTTGGTGTTTGGGTTGCTGGCTTTCTTCACCGTTATGTTTCTATACAATACAGTCGAAAACGTTATCTGGATGTGTATGAGATGGAAAGCTAGATGACCGGCTCAGCTGAACCAACTGATCATCTGTTTTAATCTTCAAGGGACAAAATTGGAACACACACTGTAGATTAACGGCAAAATACCGAAAGATTAGGCTGGTCCAAGCATCAAATTTCTAGAGATGCTTAATATATTGATTTTTTTTTTAAATCTCATTTCAAAATTTGTAAGTGGCTGTTGTTAATTACATGCCTTTAACACAGTTAGCTGGGCTTGGAACGCATCGGCTTTTCACAGATTTTCTATATTTCTTCGTCCTGAAACCATACTTGGATGACAGACCAAATCTCATTTTTTCTTCTTCCTGGCTAATCTAAACAGTTGATATTGTTCATCCTAAAGTACTCTTTATCGCATTTTTATGTAAAGTCTGGGGCTAGATCCTGTTAGAAAACCACCATTTTTTGCGATATCTTTAGCAGTTCTGGTTTGATATAGCATTCTAGAACCTTAATATATTTCTTAGTATTCATAATGGACAGGCACTAATGAACCGGTTCGTTGTGTAGAAAAACAACTTCAGAACATTTTCGTATTTTGGATGTCTCATAGTTTGACTATAGTAAAAAATGTTTATGGGTTCACCAGGTGAATGGCATACAAATCCACATTGTTGACCTTGACCAAGAAAATTATTCTTCTGAAAATTACATACTGCACCAGGCTTTCTTTGACCAACCAGCATATTTCTAGGGTCCACACATAGCATTTTGTTTTTGTTAGCACTTGTGTTTTTCATGGGTTTCCTGGTTTTGAGGTCCACCTCAAGTAATCAATCAACATCCTACAGTTTTATTTCGATACCGGGACACCTGCTGCTGCTAATTCCTGGTTAAGCATGTCACTGGTTTTTTCTGGAAACCTGCTCGCTCATTCGTATTAATTTTGCATCATCTCTAAGTAATGTTTTCTGTCTTATTCCACTTTCGTCTGTCTTTGATGGGATATCAAGCCTGTGGTTTCTTCTTAATAATCCTATTGACCATTCCTACGCTAACTTTGACTTCATTGGCAATTTCTGTTTGCGTGAGAGACGAGTGTTCATTCGAGGCAATTATTTAAATTCTTTTCCTCGGTGTAATGTCCTTAGTCAACTCTTAAAACACAAACAGAACAGATATCACACGTCTGACTCTGATGGGTGACAAGAATATAATAACTTAGGCAGAAACTGAATGACAAGCCCATTGTTCAAAAGAGGGCATAATAATGCAACGTGTATCATAAATAATTGATTTCTTACTGATAAAAAATACAATATTTAAAAAAAAAATTTTAATTTCTGTTTCATTAAAAACAATGAAAATCATGTTTTTGGTTTGTGTTCACATTTAAAAACCATTATTTTTTGCACACTTCCTTAATAAGTTTTGGCTGAAAACCTACTCCGTGAACTTTGTAGTGAGCTATTTAACCTGAAGTTCCAATTGTGCAGACTGAATAGAATGTTATATTCTTTATAAAACCAGTAAAAAAAAAATGCTGTGTTTGAAAGATTTTGCTATGCATTACTTCATGTTGTTTCTTTTAAGTGTATCGTTTATTAGTCAGAATTAATTTGTCGTTGACATTTTAAGTTGTTTCTGCCAGTGTCGTGTGCTGGTCTTTTAATACAGGGAAGATATTGAAAATGTTTCACATTAACTAGAATTTTGTTAAATGAAACCTGTGATGACAAGCAAGAATCCGGGTGGCATAATATGGTTGCCAAATGATGTTAATCTGCTGGAAATTCTGCCAACCAGCGAGTTCAGCCAGACTTTTAAAAAAGGCGTGACTTTCATTGGGCGGTTGGACAGTCATAGCATTAGCCACTGAGAATATGTACATGCTGCCCCTCCCTGTTCAATGGTCAGCAGATTCTATGATATTCTTGCAAAAAAAGAAAACGTAACAGTCATGACTAATTTTAATATACACAGTGTTTAAGGCTCGAAGGAAACCGAGATGCTGCTGTTAGAGAATTAGGTCCTGAAAGGACACGGCTTTCATCAGAGAGCCATCAGAACTAATGCATTTTAGGAGTACAACAGTCACAAACGACTACGAGAGTGCATAACTCCTGTTTGGTGGGATTGGTGCGATCTATGGTTTTCCTCAAAGAAGACAGCGGCCGTAGCATTACACACTTTACTAACACAAACTGCCATTGTTTTTCCTGTTGTCTATGCAGACATTGATGAAAAGGATATTTTTGCTCAACTGCAGAAGCCTCATCAAACCCACGCACCGAACAGGCCACCCATAAGGCCAAATGCTTCCAGCAGCTGGGGAGTGGGGAAATGTTTACAAAGTACTATTTAAAGACTGTAATTCAGTCTTTCTTGTGCTTTTTCAAACTGCCGTTAGGGAGTTGTCTGTTGTGCTGCTATGATTCATGCTTGACAATATGGAAACTTTAAGTCAGGCTGGACTGGTATCAAAGAAAACAAAAAAAGAGAGTAAACTTATTCCTCAAACAGACTGGGTGGTAGTTTAAGTGGCTCCAAAAATATCAGCCTAGTGTTCCCAAATGTGTGCCTACCGGGCTCCTACTACCCAAGGTAACCCTTTAGAAGACTTAAAAAAAAAAAAAAGTAGCAGCCTTAATTATCGTGGGCCCTGTTATTTAGATTTACTAGCTGTATAATGGCATGGTATTATGTGCTGACACACAGAGTGGCCTTAAATTCCAAAGGGACTCATATTTACCAGAGCCATATCTGTGGTAAGCAGAATAGTTTTGTAACAGGAGAGTAGCGGAATATAAATATAGAGAGCCAAATAAGCAGGACCATGTAGCATGCTCACTTGTCAGGGTGGCTGGGATAGAGATAGTGGGTTTAGAATAAGTGGAGTGTCTAGACAGTGGCATTGTTTTTCAGTGTCATTGTGTGCTAAGTAGACTTTTTCTTCACAGTCTCCAGCTTAATTAGAATATTGGGTGAGAGGTGTGGGCTTCTTTGGCAGTTTACTGCCTGTCTTAAATGCTTGTAGTTTATATCCCATATTCTAAGTTGCAATCCACAATATCCACAGCACACCCATACTGCTAATATCAGCGCCAAAGTGAAATGACAGGCAGGAGCCCTACGGAGGCTTGCTTCCACAGATTGGGGCTATGATCACCACACTCTCTGCTCCACCTACATAGCGACAAGCCACTCACTAATCGAATATGCTGCCCCAGCCTGGATCCCCTGGATCTCGGCCACCAACCTTGAACAACTGGAGGCTAGCCAACGGTTTGCCGCCCGAGCGATCACAGGCCAATTGAGAACTACACCCAAAGAGGCCATCCTAGCCGAGGCCAATCTTCCAACTATAACAGCATGAGCGAAACAACTAAGCTGCATCTCCCTGGAGAAATCCATGCTGCTTAATCCATCTAACCCCCAGCACCAACTCTCTCTACCAGCGGTTAGCCACTGCATGAAACGCGGTAGCTGGAGGGAACAGGTGACGACCCTGTGGCGCTCGATATTCCAAACAGCAAAACCAACCCCCTTCCCAGAATTACTGCCCCCCTGGCTTGATTCTGGAGCCCCGTTCTTTGAACTAGAAGATACGAAATCTACGAACATTGAGGAAAACCTGCAGATGGCATACCGACGTCTCGGCACGGATTGGCAGACCTATGACCTCACAGTCTACACTGATGGCTCGGCGACAACTGGAAACACTAATGGCGGTGGTGGCCTCATAATCACCACTGGCCACCCAAGGGACCCCAAGGTCCTCTGATCCTTTACCATCCCAGCCGGAAAGTGGTGTTCGTCATTCCAAGCTGAGATGAAGGCCATAAAAGAAGCTCTACACCAACTGTCAGCCACAACAGATATACGAAATGCCCGCATCGTTACAGACAGCATGTCAGTTTTACTGAGGATACAAAACCATCCATCCAAACCCCTCAACACGAACGACGAGAGGGAAATCCTCGAGCATCTGCTTACCCTCCGTCAGAAGAACTACCAAATCACTTTCACCTGGTGCCCAAGCCATTGCAGGATCCCAGGAAATGAATTGGCGGATGACAAGGCTAGAGAAGGGGCAGAAGGCGACCAAACAAAGGTGGACTAGCACTACGACACGGCAAAGGCGGTGATTCGTCTAAACAACCGCAGCGCACCAATGCAACACCCTCGGTTAAAGGAGATCTATGGACAACGGGGGGGAAACTCTCAACCGAAAGGAAGAGGACTACCTGACCCGGAAAGACCAGACCACCCTGAGCCGACTACGAAGCGGTCACCATCCGGAGCTAAAATACTGGTTAAAGAAAATCAACCGCTCTGTCGACGACATCTGCCGAAAATGTGGCATGGGCATTGAAACCACCGAACATATCCTGACAGACTGCCCTAGGTTACATGGCCCAAACACCGAACCAATGACCATTCGCATGGCAGCGACACAACCGTCCAGAACCCTGAAGCTGTGGAACTCATGGCTCCAACTTAAAGATCTGGATGACGTATCACAGCCAGGATCCCTGTAACTGGAAGAGACCTCCTGCCCCGTTGGTCAACAACAATAACAACAACAGCAGCAGTGACAGTGACTCATAAATCTAATCACAGTACCTATCAGCTGGAGACTTCTCACAAACAGGGTAAACTGGACATGCTGGCATATAAAGAAAATGTAGCAACATATGGTTTTCCTTCAAAGTTATGGATAATACCAGATTTGCAGGCAGACTACTTGGTTTTACTTTTATCTGTTACAGATAATCTGATAGTAAATCACTTTGCTATACTGTGTCATGGATCTGTTGGTGTTGAATACCATTGATGGCTAAACATTTGCTTTCTTCATTTTATGTATATTTAAAGTTTTTTGGGGGGAATCTTTGCCTGTGAACTAAAATAATAAGATTGTGGAGGTTTAATCAGTATTTCCTAACTTCTTCCTAGTTTCTTTCACTATTATCTGAGAATGATGACTCATTTATACACATTGATGTGCAGAGTTGCTCTTATATATATGGTAACTTGCCAAAGTCAGAAGTGCTGGACTCACTTTTCTTAGCATGACATAACACTTCCTCACGGTTAACCATAGCAGCACATCCACCCAATCAGGGTTGTCTCCAGTGTAGAGAGGCTATCTGTAGGATACAAGATATGCAGTGTAAACCCTTCCCAGTCTTTCTTTGTATTATCTACATAAAATAAGCCATTTATAGGGGCCGATGTGCAGCAACTTCTATGCACATAGGCGTGATTGGTTAACATTTAGGACCGACGCCAAGTTTACCACCGCATCTTACATCATAGTTCAGATTGCATGTAGTTCAGCAATTATATTATCAAATGACCAAAACAATTTAAAAAAAAAAATAATAATAATAATAATAAAAATTTTTCCGGGAGTGAATCATCATCACTTCCAGCAACACGCCAAGCTTTTATTTCCTGGGCTTGGCACCCAATCTTTGCATGAGTGGCATGAATCATGAAATGCAAAGTTAATTTTAGCAGGTAAAGAAATTAGAACAATATGTTTTGATAAATATCTACATCTATACACTTGGGAGCTATAAATGGGGGCTCACCAATGAAAAGGAAGAGGAAATTTAGATGGAACTGTTGTGTGCTCAAACTTCCAAAATAAACCCACTGTAACGCATTTTTTTTGGTCAGGTACACTACCAGTCAAAAGTTTAGAAAAGCATAAATATGGGGAACAGTTATTTTTAAAAAAAAAAATAAATAATTTCTCATAATAGCATGGTGAATGTGAAATACATGGATAAACTTTAACTTAAGCATTTTTTCCATTTATATAACATCCCTCTTTTTTTTTTTGTTTCCGAACAATGAGATATTAAAATTAATCTGAAGGTTTCTAGAACATATTCCTAAACATGCGATATAACTTCTTTGGGTAAGAAATGGGCCAGTAATGTGGTCTTGTGTTACAGAACAGTATAAATTTGAGTAGATGTTTCTGAACCATGGAAAAGTCAAAACTGCTGAAGGATGCGGTCACTGAAATTTCTTGTTGCTAGATTGGCAAAAAGAAGGCAAATTGGTCTTGAGATGAGTGCTATTTGTACTTTGAGAAAGGAAGGCCCGACAGAAAGACTGATTGCCAAGAACCCTAGAATTGCCAACAAAGGCGGTCACCATACATTGCAAAGACACCAGACGACTGTGAGGTCGTTTCCTGATAACTCCAGAAGTTACAGCACAGTGAATATCACAGAAGAAAATCTGGTGACCCTGACAATAGTACAATTGGTGTCTCAGAGCTGCTGGTTTAAATAGTAGCGTGACTATGATAAAAAAAAGCATTGCTTGGGACTTCTAATAGAGCGAAACATTTTGCAATGGTTTTGAGGAATGCTTTGATGCTAAGGCAGTTGGTGATCTTTATATAATTAATGGAACCCTGACAAAGAGTGTTACCATGGAATTCTGTAAAGATATGCAATTCCTTCTAGCATTTGACTGTCCTAAGCACACTTCCAAATTATGCACACAGTGTGCGGAGAGCAAAGAGAGGCAGGGTGCTGTTTTCCAGAAAATAGTTTGGCCAACCTGATTTAACATCCACTTAATTCTTATCAGATAAACTCAACAGAAACATCAGGAAGATGTTGCTACATAATAACACAACACAGTTATGGGAGTATCTCCTGACAGCACGGAACTCCGTAACACCTGAATATTTGGCAAAACTACTTGATAAACTCCCCAGAATTTGCAAAGCTGTTATCAGAGCAAAACGGATTGGGGTTATTTTGATAAAACAAAGGTTAATTAGATGTGTGTATATTTTTATTTTTGCTTCCATGTATTGGGCTTTACATTCTCTAGGTCATGGTGAGAAAAAAATTGTTTATACTATTATTTCTTTTAATAGTTGTCTCCCTATTTGTGCTTATTTCCAAAGTTTTGGCTGGTAGTATAGATATTTGTATATATGATGTCAGCAATCCACAATTGCAGCCAACACTGGTTTATATATATATATATATTTTTTTTGCTAAATATAAAAAAAGTAAAGTTTTTTATTAGTATTTTATATAGTTTGATACAATAGAATAATTTTCAGAATTAACGGTTGTCTAAGTGGTTTTTGTTACTCTGTAAGGAAAAGGATTTGGTTAATGGTTTCTGTTTATATTATCAAAATGTAACCCATGTTGTCTTCTGTTTTAATGAGTTTTGTCTTTTGAAAATTATTATTTGGGTGAACCATGGCAAGACAACAGTAAAACTGTGTAAATGCACAGCTTTTTTGAAGGTTTTACTAACAAAGAAAGTTTCTTTTTTTTTTTACAATGAAAAGACTACCCCATCTGTTCATGGCAGAACCCTTTCTTTATGCTAGGACACTTTGATGAAACTACTCCGCTGAGTTTGTTTGCTTTGTAGCACCATTGTTGAGCTGTTTGTTCCTAATCTTAATGTTGTGGTAATAGTCTATTTTCATAAACGTCCATCGAGGTTTGATATTCAATTGCAAAATTAGACTTTTTTTTTTTTTTTTTGCCTTTTCCTGAGCAGGCTCTAGATGTCAAGATGCATCATTGGGGCCCGGAGACTCTAGCCTTCCCTCCGTTTATAAGTAACGCGGGTCAGGTCATCTGATTTAGGTGTGTCGGGCTGATGGGTCAAAGTTTACAGCGTTCCCTTACCAACAAACGACTCAATACACGTGCATACTTTTTTAGGTTTCTCGCAATATTAATTCTAAAATATTTTCAGGCCCCATCAGCAATAAACCCGTTTATTTATTTTACTATGGGAATTTAGTCCACCAAATGGTCACAGAGCAATGGTCTGGCACCCTGACAAGCTTTGGCTTTATTCTTTGTGGCGAGTCGATCCACACCACCTCCCCTTCCCACTTATTATTGAAACTGTCACTGTCTCCCAAAATTGTGCCTTATTATGAACCCTTCCCCGACTGCTGCTCAGGCAGTGCTTTTCACAACCAAGTGTGGAGGGGGGAACCTTTTGCATCAAAATTTTTGACATTTTCGTCTTTCTGTTATTTTTTCTTTTTGGAAAAATGTCAATATTTTTTCTTTTTTTTTTCACACTGAAAAACACACCTCAGCTTTCCATCCATCACTACAGAGAAAGAAGAAAAAAATCTATTCTGTAAATACCACTTCTGAATTAAACAAAGAGAGGGCTTTCATCAAAGTTTTTTTAAGTTTTTTTTGTTGTTGTTGCTTTTGTGGAAGCGCCAGAACACTTATTCTCACATCCAAATCACTCCAAACATGGTTCGTATTTTCCCTGTCATGAAGAATCCAATATTATGGGATTCCTCTATTTCGTTTTAAGATCCACCATTTTGTTTTTGTATTTTTGGAGCCTATAGATATCAGTCGTTAGAAATCGAATTTTAAAATATATTTTTTTCTTTTGCTATTATAAAAGAAAGGTTTGCGTGTATTTTGCTAAATGTCACTGTTTCCATGGGAACCAGGTGAATGAAATGTTGGATTACTTACACTTGATGGTGGAACCATGTTCAAATAAGGTTATTTGTTTTAATCCCTGGTCAAAGGGGAGAAATTATTATTTTTTTTTTTTTTTTAGTATTTGATTCAGAAATTGCTATAAATTAACTGGAACAGAGCATTTTCCAGTCCCTTACTCTGCTGGCTGTTATTTATGGCAGTGGTGTTACTATGGTAACACCGTAATTTGTTGGGATGCCGTGTGTTTTTAAACACCACAATGTGGCTCTGTCTCGGAATTGAAGGCCAAAAAGGAAAACGCGGTTTTTCAACAATGTACAGAGTTACCAGGTGCATTTGCTTAAACGTGAAGTCGTGGAGCCGTTTGTCTGTCTCATCCCCTGACCATTAACATAGCCTGGTACCCAGAACACTATCCAAGTGGGAAGCCAGCAAGAAAACAAACAAACAAACAAAAATAAAGTATCTTTCTTGGAGCACGCACTATAATATACTTTTCTGCAGTCTGACAGTAGATAAGTCATCTTGCCATGGGAAGGCCATCTCTTTGTTAGTGCACTATGCTGAGTTCATAACCAGTGACATCATTTTACTTATTTCGTGGGGGGAAATCAGAAGCATCCATGTTTGTGTGTGTGTGTGGGGGGGGGTCATTTTTTGACTTCCCTTAAACTTTCACTTGAAGAAACAAAACAAAAAAATTTTGCCAGCAGGTCTTTAAAAAGTTTCACCAGCAAATGGAGATTTAAAACACTTCTTAAAAAATAAATTCATTTCTGGCAGTTTCTAGATCTTTTATCAGGTACCCCTGTGTGTGTCCACATATCGGAATAAAAAGGGAGGGAGGCCCTGCTTTTATCCTTGATTGCTTCTAATCACAGAAATAGGATACGTTTTAAAATTTTTGTATTAATTAATTTTAATATTTTAATTAAAATATTTAAAAATAGAATTATTGACTATTAATGACAACAACTACAACTGGTAACCTATTCCATCTATTTAAAATAACTGTATTGCTTAAGTATTTTTCTTTTTTTTTGTTGTCAATTCTTGCTATTTAGCCAATTTATAGTTATGACCTTTATTATTTTTAACTATAAACTGCTGTATGGAATTATGGGTGTGTATATATACTCAAAACCTTTAATTATCTAGAAAATCATTTTTGTATTCAAACATTTATATGTTGGTAAATCAGTTTGCATAATTTTCCATAATTTACTTGTATGACAGCATTCACACTTGAAAAATATATTTTACCATTTTTTTTTTCAATCTTAAATTCTTAAATGCAAATAATTTGTTTCACTACTAGTTTTTGAGAAAAGCTTTTAGTATATAATATTAATAAATTTATAAATCTTTTAAAAATAAAGATGTAATAATTTAGTATTGTCATACGGAAGACATTCATCTTCAGTGAACCAAATTGGGACTAAGGGTTCTTTTCTTCTGTAGAGGACTCAGAAGATGAAGATATTGCAAATTCTCCATATAGGGATAGTGGGTCGTTTAAAGGAACAAAAGTACGATATTTGCATTAAAGCCGTAGTCTACCATTCTTGATTCTCATACAACAACTAGATCAGGTTTTATCATGAGTGGATCTTATTTTTGTGAATGATCATCACTAAGTGATGCTGGTGTTGGGACATAAATAGCCTAGTGAGAGCCAGTGAGGATTTAATTTAAGCTTGCAGAATGCAGAGCACTCAATGGCTATTGACATGTTTATAATACTTTTAAGATGGTAATGGGAAGCTGTTGGGTGACCTGTTGCTGTAGAAACCAGAGAGTCTGTTTGGCATTATCTAACCACCTCCTTAGTAAAACTAATTAGTGAACCTGTTTTTGTGGCCTTTCCATGTCACTATCATCAGGATGTAGTCATGAGGCAGACCTTTTTTGGCTTTGCTTTGCTGTTAATTTGCACTGGGCATTTGTGGCTGGAGTTGGTCTTGAACCGACAATTGTCTGCATGGCTCTTCTCTTTTTACCATCCTTTTATAGCTCGATGACACCTTGTTCTCCTGGGTTTTTTATTCTCCCTGATAAAACACCGTTGTAATTAAAGACCTTACGCATGAAGCACTTCTCTCTCTCTCCTGACAAAACTGTCTACTCCCACATGAGCAAATCAAGGGCTTCACAAGTCAACCTGCACACAAAGAAACTGTTCCACGGCACACTGGTAGCGACATGTTGGATGCTTCTTTGTGAAGATTTTGTTCTGTTTCAGTTTTTAGTTTCAATTCCAGCGAAGGCATCCATGACGCTCACAGTGGCCCGGCAAACAGCCTTGGGTGGTCGTAGAGTCTTCAGAAGAAAACAATCAGATGAAACAATAACTTTCTGAGAGGCCAGGAAAGACTACAGAACTATACTCCGAAGGAAGAGAGAGAGAGAGAGAGATTAGTAGTCATAGTAGCCCACAAGGTTCAATTGAAGTAACTGAAAAAAAAAAAAAAAGAAAAATAAAGGAACAGCCCTAGGTACTGATATTAAATAAAATAATACAATTAAGAAAAAACAAAACAAAAGAAGAACATTCCAGCCATCTATTTCCAGATCTGGATAACAGTAAAATAGGAAAGCAAAAAAAAAACAAAAAAACACCTGCTCGGGGGCATAGGTGGCATAGGGGACAATAAAAAAATAGAATTAGGAGAACTACAACAATTTTTTTTTTTTAAAAAAAGGCCAGACACAAGGCCTCCCTACTGAATATATAAACCTTGACTGTAAGACACCTATGGAATAAGATTCCTATTTTGCCTGCCAGTGCACTTATCAATCGGAGAGGCTTTGGTATTCAGGTAAGTGAACAAGATTAAAAGAGGCTTGGTGGGTTTGGATTGGGGGGGGGGCAGACTTTCACCAAAACGGAAAACTCCACAAGTGATGCCTACATGGAATCTTCTTCCTCCCAGTACATGAAAGCCAGTCAGGTTCTGCCATTCTTTCAAGGCGAAGGCAGGCAGGGCAGGAAAGGTATTTAGAGGAAGGCAAACCCACAGACACAAACATTGCTTTGCTGGAGTAGACTTACTCAGAAACCAACAGATGAGCCAAACAACCAGCCAAAGCCTAGCTGGAATAATTCCAGAAGCTCAGTTTGAATTACATTGAACTGTTTTTTTTTTTTTTTACCAAGGCATCAGTTCTACAATTTTTATATTTACACATAAGTCAATTAATCTTTGCCTGTCACTCCACAGACACAAAGGAAGAGAGAGAGAGAAAAAAAGGGGGGAGGGGTTTAAATCAAATAACTATAGATAGAACCGTGACTTATATATCAACAGTCAGCAATGTTTTTCCTGTAGTAAATAGACTTATTTCACTTGCAGCATGTACTTATAAACCACTCTTTCCTAATTATCTTTAGAAAGTATGGCGGTACATCGCACTTTCTGCCTCCACAGACAAGGCGATGATGTCCTGTGTGTGCAACATTGCTTCAGAAAGGTTCAGAATTATTGCTGCAGCCAACTAAAATTCTGGAATGACATTTTGATGAGTTCTTTGAACTTTAAGCAACAAAAATCTTGAATTTAGAAAGTAGGTATTAATTACTATGCAGAGCTAAGAAAATTAAAGATATATAGGGCCCACAATTTTATTCAGTTGTACAGATAACAAGTGGGGGGTCTGTGACATTACAACACCTTGTGGAAATAACAGAACAGAAACCCATGTGGTCTCCATTTCTAGTGACAACACTTTTGCCCAAGTGTTTCTAGTTGGTAAAGCTCTGTGAAAAATTGTTCATCACACATTGAGATCTTACTATGCCCCAGCTTATTCTAGACTCCCATTATACATTCTGCAGTCTCCTTCTTTTGTGAGAAGCCTTAGCATTCAGCATGTTATTCAAGGCAGAGTCCATTTGCAATGGCTGTTCTGCTGCCGCTGTGGAAGAACAGTGGCACTGAGATCTTCAGGGCTAATGCCTTACTATGCCCCAGCTTATTCTAGACTCCCATTATACATTCTGCAGTCTCCCTCTTTTGTGAGAAGCCTTAGCATTCAGCATGTTATTCAAGGCAGAGTCCATTTGCAATGGCTGTTCTGCTGCCGCTGTGGAAGAACAGTGGCACTGAGATCTTCAGGGCTAATGCCTTACTATGCCCCATTTTATTCTAGACTCCCATTATACATTCTGCAGTCTCCCTCCTTTGTGAGAAGCCAGCATTCAGCATGTTATTCAAGGCAGAGTCCATTTGCAATGGCTGTTCTGCTGCTGCTGTGGAAGAACAGTGGCACTGAGATCTTCAGGGCTAATGCCTTACTATGCCCCAGCTTATTTTAGACTCCCATTATACATTCTGCAGTCTCCCTCTTTTGTGAGAAGCCTTAGCATTCAGCATGTTATTCAAGGCAGAGTCCATTTGCAATGGCTGTTCTGCTGCTGCTGTGGAAGAACAGTGGCACTGAGATCTTCAGGGCTAATGCCTTACTATGCCCCAGCTTATTTTAGACTCCCATTATACATTCTGCAGTCTCCCTCTTTTGTGAGAAGCCTTAGCATTCAGCATGTTATTCAAGGCAGAGTCCATTTGCAATGGCTGTTCTGCTGCCGCTGTGGAAGAACAGTGGCACTACTGATGCTAATGTGTAGAGGCAAATACTGCATTTTATGTGAATGAAATTACAGATTTGTCCAAGAAAACCTGTTCCTGTAATTTATGTGGGAAGCACTGCTTTCAGTTTGACTTGTGCTTGCATGTGTGTGTGTGTGTGTGTGCATGCTTGAATTTTTGAGAGTGAAAGAGAGTTCAAATTGATATTTTTCTTGTAATTTCTGATTCTGATATGCCATAGTTCAGTTTTTGTTTCTTCAAAGACAGCTAAAAAAATTAAATTAAATTTATTCTCTCTCCCTTAAAAAAAAAAAATCCAGTCTGCCGAAGTATGTTTTCATCACTTGCTTTAGTTTGATCATTTTAAGTGGATAATATACATTTACTAAAAAACAACAGTCCAGTTCCTATAGTCAAACGGAATATTTTTTTTATTTTTATTTTGTTTGTTTTTCTAATTTATCTTAAACTCAGCACAGCTAGTGATGTGGCCTGTACCTCATGCCAACCGATGCTGCTGTTGTAATTGTTATTAAAGACATAGTGTTTGCCATAATTCTTATGGAAAATTATTTGTGAAACACATGTTGTATCCAGATTCTTATACCCAGACAATAGCTATATACAAAAATATTTACCTGTATAAGTTGCAGGGAGCTTATAAAGTGGGGGAAAAAAAAAAGAAAAAGGAAAGATTTTACAGGTAAACAAGCTGAGTCCAAGTGAGTCAGACTTTTTATTTTTTAAGAAAACACTTTGATGTCATCTTCAGAAATGCATGCATTCATTCACTGTCATGGATGCAAACAGTCATTAGGTTGGTATGTATTTTCTTTCAATTGTGCTTCGGTGCAAAATTTGAATAAACCAGGACTCATCATGAGACCACTGGTAGTTTAAAGAGAATTACTACAAAGAATGAAGAGAAGTAGTTTGAGCTCTCTCTGCTGACTCTGTTGTTGTTGTGATGGTTTTGATCCTGATGTGGTAGTCACATGGATGATATTACAACATGAACTCATTTGGAACAGTTCAGCAAAACTTGGTTTGTTATGATTTGTTAAAAATGGTTTCAGATGTCTGTTGCCAATGTAAATGAAGGTTATGGTTTGTAGTTAAGCAAGTAGATGATATTTTATACATCTAACAAACTGCATATACTATTATTTAATATGTTGTATTATTTTGATGTTCTTTGACTGCTTCGAATTTCCTTTTTTTTTTTAAATGGTCCACTCACAGCATACTGTTGGGGTGTGTTGATGGGTCAATAAGTAGAGCCGGCCAATGGCCAGAAGGAGCAAAGAAATATTTTATTGTATCTGACTGGTGATCTCATCTCACCTCAGTTGCAGATTTCCCCTGTCATGGACCTTTGATACATTGGCCTCCCTCTATTTGAACTTTAGCTGGAAGCTGTTTCCAGACAGCAGCTGCCTACTGAAATAATTTTGGAATCGTCACAAGCCAGGATGATGAGCCAAAGATGCAGCGGGGGGAAATCTCGCCAACTGACGGTGCAGTAAAAGTACAGAGCCACTGGCTTCTAGTATTGATCCACGATCGGGAACCATGTGAAACTCAGCCCGGATGGAGCGTTTTCTCTTTGTAAGTCATGCAAAGCCATGCACTTTTAGACAGCTGTGTGACTCAGAAGGATTTTTTTAGCAACTGGTTGCTGCGACTGATGAGCGTTTAGGAAAGATCTGCACAAATTTCATTTCCTCCCACCACGTCTGAAGTAAAATTTCTAGAAGCTGCAATTAGATTGATCAGACTTTGGCTGTTGAGCACTGGTCCTTCGGTCAGCGGGTCATACATATTTACCCAAGATGCTTTCCCTTAGTTAAAGCTGTACCCCTTTATTTTTTCTTCTGCATTCAGCATATAGTAAAATAATGAATCGATTGCATTAAGGCTTATATCTGTACTGATGTTAGTTTTTAGTTTTGATTAATTAGAAGGCTATTTTAATGAAGCCAGCTGCACATTGTTTTTTTTTTAACCATAAGATTTTTAAGTATCTACAGTACAACAACAACAACAAAAAGGGGAGCATTCAAACAGGAGAAATGAAAGATTTTCTCAAAATTTGAATACTTACAATTTAAATGGATTCACAAAAGTAATGGAAACTAACAAATTTCAAGACTAACTCCCAATTTGAATTCTTGGCCAATGCGTAGTGCATTAAGAACATTGTTCTAATTCCAGTACCAGTAACAAATTCCCTTTGCAGTAAAACAGGAACACGACAACGAGTTTGCAGCGCATCAAATTATTGCATAGTTTTCAGGTGTGCACCCACCCTTTTATGCCTTAATTGTTGCATTGAGCTATCTGCAGATTCATACCTGTGAGATTTTTTTTTTTTTTTTTTTAAATGTGTTTGGACGGTAGTTTCGTCAGTTCTGAAGCTAAACTCTAGTTTTCTTCCTGTGTGGAAATTCTGCCTCCTCCCGCTCAAGTAGTCAAGGGAAACAAAAGTAGATCGGTCACCGGTAACGAGTGGGGGAGGGGGGTTGCTATTGTTAAGACGATAAATGCAGGGTTGCGAAAATTGGCCTTCAAATTTGTGTCGTTGATTTTGATTTATTTGACGAGAATTCTGGACACTAATTCTAATTATTTTTGGTGCTCAGGCCTTCAAAAAATATTTTTTTTTTTTTCAGATATTCTTGTATAATATCCCTATTTCCAAAGTCTGGCTTTAAATACAGGACTGGGGTGGGGGGTGGGGTTGTGTGATCAGAACCGTATTTCAGCAAAAATCAGTTTCTTTAAAAAATCTGGTAATTATGGCATCAACTGTGTGGATTCACCAACTAAATATTCTGTATATTATATACGTAATCATTTTCTTAGTGCATAGAGCTGCGTGTAAATTAGCATATGATTTGTTTAAAAATAATATGTGCATGCGAAAACCGGTTGTTGTTGTTGTTGTTGTTAGACTTTTGTCAAACAAATTATCAAAATATCTTCTCCCTGTGCTTGAAAATAACTTTATTAGACTCCTGGCGTGATTTAGTGCTTCCTGTATGCAAATCAGAATTAAGAACATTGCATTCTGTTATAAACATAATCAGATCTTGTGCTGTTTATAATTAAAGACAATATTTCCCCCCTTTTTGATTTTCTTTTTAAAAAAAAGGATGGTAATCGCAAGATATCGGCCCCTGGATTGTTTATTTAGTTGATTTATTAAAAAAACATTTGTGTGTGTGTGTGTGTATATATATATATATATATAAAGTAGCATTCTAAGCAGTTAAATCAGTTGAACTGCTGCAACAGAAATTTAATTACTAGAATCAATAATTTCTCCAAGAGCTCGATCTTGTGGCCATCACAAAAGCAATATTTGTTCATGTCAGCACGACCCTGGTATCTCCAGAGGAAATCCCTGGAAAGATATGGTTGCTCAATCAGCTTACATGTTTTCCCGAGGGAGCTGAAAATGGCTGCGTTTTGGTTTTTTAAAACACTTTTCACGTTTATCAAGGTGATGAACGAAGTTGACTTATTTCTGCTGCGTTTCCGTTTGTTTCTTTAAAAAACCCAACAGCATAGATCTCACGAAAAGGCATTTTTTTAACCCCTCTCTCCAAATCTCCCAAGGGAAGATACTCTGTTAAAATTGTTAAATTCAAAAACCAGAATTATTATTAATATGCATCTTAAAAACTGTGAAAAGAATGTGTTGGTCAGTGCTTATTTATTATAATAAATTTTTTTTTTTTTAATTAAAGTTTATTCTGGGGTATCAGTTTCTTTCATATGTTTGTGTGAATGAACTAAGATGGAGTTCAAAGTATTCCTTTTACCTGTGCTGCATTACTTATCTTTATTATTACCCTTTATTTTGGGTGGGTGGGTGACTGGATTTAATCTCATAAATATTTTACAGATGTTAGGATAAACTACTTTGTACCAGAGACAAGATTATATGTAATGTAGGGGAGACAATGAGTAGTTAAGTTATCACAGCACCAGTAATGAAACACAGATGATAGATGAGGCTATAATCAATTCCTATGCTTTGACCAGCTCATCTATGCATAAGCATATGCCATTGACTATAGCCTCATCTTTACATTTAATTAGGGCTATAACAACTAACCCTTGTAACAACTAGCCTTAGTTTCCGCTAAAGTGATTGTTTGCACAAAGCCACTCTAATTCTGAGCCTCTTTCTCCAAGCATCAATTTGCCCAGAGACAATCTGTTTGTCTTTCTTTAGGTTGGTAACATTTAGAGTCAGCATTACTTCTAATTTTCAGTTACTCATACAGTTCAGGGTTAATCCATTCTATAGAATAGCAATCAACCTATTACTGAAACAAACAAAAACGCAAAGAACTCTTTAAAATCCAGCAGAGTCAACCATACAAACATATGCCCGTCACCCTCATTTTATTATGAGCCCTAAATTCCATGTAAAAGAGAGAATCTATTGAAGAATTTCTTAATTCTAAATGGTGAGACTTTAAGCATAAATTTCCTTGTAAGGAGGGAAAGAACCAGGAAGGCATTTTAAACCACCCATATATATATATATATATATATATATATATATATATATATATTAATAATCAAACAATTTTTCTTATAAATATAAATTCAAGGTTAATCTTTATTATAGAATAAGTAATTTAAGATGCCTCATAAAAAATGTCTGATTCACCAAATTCTGTCATAAATATATATACAAATATAAACTGTATGAAGTATACATACTGTACAAAGCGCACACACGCATGCACACACACACACACACACACATTGTATGAAGCATATTTTCTATATAAATAGAAAGCTGAAGTATTAATTTTAACATTAAAAAAATTAAAGATGAAACATTGCATAAATGATGGTACTGACTGATGCTTTTATTTCAACATCAATTAATCTCCAGAACTCAGTTTTTAAAAGGAACAATGACCTCAATCATAAATAAGTGTAGAGGGCTAAGATTTTTTGGAAAAAATTCTTTTGCTGTTCATTTTCTTTAATTGTCTTCCTTGTATTAGTTTTTATTTATGTAAGCTTTACAATCCAGGAGGGTTCTAATGCTTGTGTACAAAAAAAGAATTTCAGATTATTAATGTATCAAGTCACATGTATTAATTAATATTTCACAATTAATAAATAAAAATCTGTGTTTCTTTGAAAGATATTTTGAAGGCTTTTAAGGCAAATAAATATTTTAAACTTTTTCTATTTTTACTCAAATCGTTAATAAGGAAATCATGTGGAAAAAAAGAAAAGTTAAATATATTTTGACTGGATGGTACAGTTCTGATGTGATATTGTGATTGATATTATGTTACCATTATTCAACAAATGATGTCACTGCTGATGGTTAGAATCCACAGTGGTTAGTCCTCATTATATCAGCTCCTCGCTTGTCTATGCAGTTTTAGCCACCAAAATGCAGGCCATCATGGCAAATCTAATGGTGTCGTGTCCAGGCATTTGTTTCAAGCAACCAGATGTTTGTTGATTTCCCTTGTAGCTGGGTCTTTTTCATCAACGCCCAATAGATTTTGGCACCGAACTTTCATTGGCGAAGTTGCAAAACGTTTTTTTTTTTTTTGGCAAAAATCTTTTTTTTTTTTTTTTTTCAAGTTTTTAAACAGGCAACTGCTTGAAGGGATCCTGTTAAAATAATTAAGTGTGCTATTGGACTGCTGTGCATGTTGATTGTGGTTTCTGCACATTATCAGACTTTCAGTATGTTAGCTACCCACAATTCCACATGACTGCTCAAAAACTGGCCGATAAATATACCAGGAAAGCCTGAAACAGGTGCTTCTAAGAAGAGTATTGCCAAAATCAAGGTATGCGATTCAAGCTGTTCAGTTCATAAATCAATAAAAATATCTTATATAATTAAAAACACTTTACTTATCCATTTGGCATACTTTTGGAAACTAAGATGGGCTTAGTACAGAATTGTTCTGTTTCAAACTTTCATATAGAAGTGGTTTATGAACATGTTATTACAGAATGTTCATGTTAGTCTGAAACTTTATAGGTATTAAATGTAGTGCCATGCATTGATAAACAAATAATTCTTAGAACTGGTGGAAGCTAATGAGTTTGATTTTATAAATATGGAGTGGCATGGACTAAGTTTACCTTAGAGTAGTCAAGACGTTTCTGTCCATTGTTTTCACTATAGTCTTATATACAGATTACACATAGCATATGTTCATGTGTTTATTGCAGGTGATTAGTATTTTTCAAGTGTAGGCTCAGCTGATAATCAATAGTGTACAAGATATATATATATATATATATAATCCAAAATCAGTGGTTCATAGTCAGCAGAAAAGAAAATGTGAGTGAACTATTGATTATTTATGCAACTGATAATGGTATTATGTCTGTAGATCTGGCAGTGAAGATTACAAGAAACATGAGCGGTTTTTTTCTGTATTTATGATGTTTTTCTGCACAAGAAGTCCACGATTTTTAGAAATAGGGTGGGGAAAAGTAACATCTGCAACTCCATAATCTTATAAATACAGGAGAGATCATGGCTAGTTGATTCAGGAGTAAGTTGTTAGAGCACCAGTAATTCCTAATTATACATATAGATGAGCTATAAACGACGTCATATGGTTTGGCCTTAGGCATTGATTATATCTCATCTATATGTATAATTAGGAATTACTGGCATTTTATCAATTTAGCCCTGTAATGACTACCTGCAGTCTCACCTTTTCTTCAATATAGCATGCATGATCTTAATCCTGTCTATCTTAAATGTAGCTAACAATTGTAACAACGATTCCACTGCTAACATCACTTTATAAACTCATTACATCATCGGGATGATAGCAGAAAGTTTTCATAATCCAAATTTTTATATTATTTAGGAATCGCATCACACTATAGGAGAACTGGTTCTGGGGAGTTCATAAATAAATACAGTGGCAGTCCTTTTACTACATGGATGCACAGTTTGTTCTTTTGTTGTTGTTTAGATTTTTTTTTTCGGTGCTCACTCTGTTTAATAAACAGGAAAAATTAAAACAAGATCTGCCATGGCAGGGAGAGCACAGTGCTAGGATTGGCTGGAAGAAGAGATAGGATTGATTTAAACAAGATTTACATTCCAAAACAAACAAAACAGTGTGTGTGTGTGTCTCTGTGTCTCTCTCTCTCTCTCTCTCTCTGTGTGTAGCCATCTTTGTCTGTTCTAAGTAAAAACAAACTGGAAATAAAACATTTGTTTTGGGGTCTCCCCTTCCTTCAACTGCTTTAGTATTAGTATTTGGACTAACTAATAAATCATCTCGGTGATTGTTCTGTTGCCATCATGAAGGTTAGTCTTGAGAAGTCTGTTTTTGGCATGGCGATATTAGCACTGATTTCTGTTTTGCTTTGTGTAGTGCAGTGTTTCACCAGACGACCCCTTCTCGAGAATTTTGTTGCTGCGACCCCCCTCTCCTGTCATCCTTACAGGAGTCAAAACTCAAGATGGGAATTTTTAATTTAACTTTACCTGTCTTCATATGGACACAATTTTTTTCAGTTATGGTGCAAAACAATATCACAAAAAAGGTTTGTCAAGTATCAATGGTTTTGAAAGTTATTTGCATTACATAACATACCCATTTTCGTTGCACACATTTAAACACTGAACATAAATGTATTTCATTGATAGATCAACGTCATTATGGGTTGTATTGTACCCAGTAATAATATGAAACTGAGCAAAATGTGTTTGGAAAAATTACAGGGTTATTAATAAAACTTTACTGAATAAAGAAATCTGTTGTCTCAGTACAGTCAGCTTTTGGTCCCCACAATAATTAATATCGTAAAAGTCATGCCACTGGTAAGTATTTGTGGTAAATCAACGTCGGTAACCTTGGACACTCCGTCAAGAATAAAACAGAATAGTGTGAAACAGTAACAAAATACTTTGATGAGGCTTTTTAAACAGATAAATGCTTCTGCGGTGAACAACTTCATGGGGCAAGAATTCACATGTTCATGATTCAGGGTCTTTAGAGTTTGCTGCAGGACCATTATCTAGAATGTTTGGCGAAGTCCAGTGGATCATAAGACATGGTTACAATATGCTGTTTGGTTGCAAATACTGACAGCGGTTGATTTTGTGGAGAAAGAAATAAATTTTTAATGAGTTTTTTTCTTTTTTTTTTCACCAGACCCATATTCTAATTTTCTGATGCCAGGGGCAAGACCAGTTAGAGTTTTCATAGAGAGGAACTAGCTGAATTAAGTTTGTGATGATGACAATCATGACGATGGTGATGATGATGATGATGAAACTGGTGTTAGGAGTACATTCTCTCTCTATTTTTTAAAAAAAAATTGTCTCAGATTCAGTTCACACCAAAAGTGTAAATTGATTTCTTTTATTTGTTATTTGTCAATAAAAGAGAGAAAAGAAAAAAACTTTATTAGGGGACGGGCCGCGTTTTGAAAAACCTGCGAACCAAACTCTCCCTGAAGCATCTGAGATGCAGCAGACTGAGAGGAAATGTTTCAGGGATTTTTTTTGCCACATATTTGAAAACTCATTGCGGACGGCCAATTTGCCGGAGCCAGGTAAAAAAAATTAAAAGCAGCTGATTTACCTGGCAATTTAAAATAAACAAAACAAAGATCCCAGCAATATACAAGGTTTTAGCTGACGCTGGTGGGAAGAAGAGTTGTTAGCCCTGTTTTTATTTCATTATAAATGGTTCAGTAACTACATGAGTTCACATGAATACACATTTATTAATTTTACCAATGTCTTTTGATGTTCTAGAAACATTGGAGAATTGGGCAAAAATGATGTTACTCTTAAGATTACTCTGTGAGTGAAATAGTCATATCTACTACATGTCTTTATCCATGTGAGGAATCTGTTAATTGTATTTTCATATTGAGGTAAGCTTTTATTTAGCTTCTTAAATACCCCTACTCACCACTTCATTATTAATGTACATTCATTGTTGTATTATCTTTATTGTATCAATGGCTTTTTAAACCAATTCATGTAAATTTAGAAATTAGTTTTTCTGGATTGAATTCCTTAAAATGACTACTCCAGTGCCTTGCATCATTGCATACATTATCTGAGTTTGGATTTCTAGATAGAGCAGCGTAACTAAAGAGGGTTTCAGCGCATTGGGTTATGCAGACTCTGTTGATTAGCTTGGCTTTGGAGCCCTGCAAGCAATAATATGGGAAAAACAGATGTACACGCGCAGTTTTGATGAAGCACGCACCACAGCAGCCACCAACTTGTAACATTGGAATATAGGAACTTCACCGGACATACTGCAGAATTGCCATTGAGAACTCGTTGAAAATGGCCTTGTTGTTATTTTGTGCATGGTTTTCTATCAATCCACCTGTGGTCAGTGCATGTCGTTGCTCGTGATGGGCCCGCTGCCGAGCCGAGCCAAGCCGCCGTGAACAGGAAAATTGGACATACAGTTGACATAACTAACAACTTGTCGAAGCATTTCAGAATGTCACAGAATAACCATTATAAAAAAAAAAAGAACAAAAAAAATCTTCTGAATGTTGTTGTGTGTTTATGTCATTTTTAGTTCCTATAATTTAGCAAACATAGTATAAAATCTGTTTCCAAAATGTATAATATCATAAACAAACCATTACTTAAGTCCTATATTTCAGGTAAATAAACTAACAATCTTCATTTTTACAGGGCCACTGGATGGAGAATTTAGCTACGATTCATTGGGTAAAAAGAATAAAAATTATTCTGGTGAGTACATCCCATATGGCCATTTAAAATTGTCTCCTCCACGGGTACATTTAGTATCAATTATTTCCTCATTGGAAACTACTTGTGACATGCTGCCACAGACCGATTAAAAGCACTCCCATTCTTCAAGGTACCTACATCATACATGTTTCAGTCTGAAAATATTGTTTCCCTTTTTTTTTTTTCTAGTTTATTAATTAATTATTGGAGAGGCTAACCGAAAGGTGAATTAAAGGAGAAGTTCTGTTTGACTTCAGGGCTCTGGGTGGGTCTAAATTGCAAGATCTACAGAGACTGAGCATGCGGGAAGACTTCATTTCAAAAAATTTACTCAGTTGCTAAGAAATTTGTAATTTGAAATGATTTTTATAAATGGATTCTGCTTGAGGTATCATATTTTTATATGCATGATTTCAAGAAACAACATGATTACATTTTTCTTTTGTTCTATTATCTATTTTTCTCATATAATGAATTCTCATCATATTAACAGCTAAATAGCAGTTTTCTGTTGTTTTTTTTTTCCTTAAGAAACATTTTTCTAAAGGATGAGTGAGAAGTAGATTTGCATATGCACTGCACATTCTTTCATGTACCTGGTGACTGCATTCAGAGAGAGCTCAGTTGCCTTAGCTGCTACTGGCCATCATTGTTTGCCATATTTGGTACATTTTTCAAGTCCTTAATTTTTTCTCTTATCTTCTCAGTATTTTGGTCACATTTAGCAAGTTTTTGTATTCTGCTGGCAACAACAACAACAACAACAACAACCTGCCCCTTTCTTTTGTTTTTAAAATCTGTGAATTTTGTCATGATGTTTTAAGGTGGCAGGGTGTGTGTGTGTGTGTGTTGTTCGTTCTTTGTGAACTCCGACAAACCCTTGCTGAATGTGTGCAGTCATGGAAATATTTGCATCAGTTTGGGAAACCCAACCATCAGATCCCCACATCTAAATTTGCTGTTACTCCGAGGCTAATTGCATCAGTGTTTGTTGGTATAGGGTTAACTGTAAAAAAATTTTAAAAGTAGTTTGTTTTTTTTTCTTTTTTTTAGGAATTTTTAAAAACTATGACTAGGAAAGACCATTTGCAATGCAACTATTATTTTTTTTTAATCAACTGTACATTTTGCATAATAATTATAATAATATAAAAATGTTGAAAAACAACCGATGATTAAGTTTAGTATCCAGCCTTGTAGATAGAGAGTGCAGATGGATGAACTATATTGCTAGCCACAAGTATACTTTGAAGGTATTAGAGGTGTTGGGTAGGTGTATTGCTGCAAACAAGTGGGGGTATTATATAAAATGCTGGACTTTGAGAAAGACAGTACATTCCACTGCTGTTGTAACCGTAATACCTGGGTAATTCCACGTCAGATCATCTCTCTCATTTTTCATGGAAATTCTACTAAAGGTGCATTGGGCTTCAAAGGTAAGACTTGTAAAGGTGTAGCCCTCGACTCACAGTAGTTCCAAAGATACAAATCCTTTACCATAGAAAACTCAGGTTGTATCATTTTATTTGATCCACATTTCTGCAAACACAAAGCAGCTGTGCCATGAAATTTGAGTTCCTAGAATAAATTTGCATGTATAGAGAGTCCCAAAAAAAGGAATAGACTTTTCTATAGTGTAGTAAACAAAGACATATTGCTAGATAGAATTTTTTGCTTTGCACATCGGAAACCTCAAACATGATAAACTGCAACAGGTGTTAAAAATCTCCATCCTTGGCATCCACACAGGCATTGCCGTATCTGATGAAAGAATGCCACACAGCAGCACATTTTCACTGGAATGTTTTTTTGTTATTTTTTTTTGAGTTTGTGGATGATATTTGCTGGCTTTGTGGCATACACCTTGTACTTAAACACATCTCACAGGCTAAAATCTGGTAGTGCGAGATCTGAAGGGCATGACAAGTGGTCACCTGGTCTGCATCATTGTTCCATCTACTTCAAGTAAAGTATTTCCCCAAAACATTCCTGTAAATGCCAATGAAAATGTAAGAGGAGCACCATTTTGCTAGTGAAACATTTTTTCATCGTCATACTTGGTCTCAATGCTGCCGTTTATTAGGAGATTGTGGTACCAGTCACTTGTCAATTTGTCAGTGAAGAAGTAAAGACTATAACCCCTGAAAAGCTTACCTCTTTTTTGACACAAGGTTGAGGATTCTCATTAGTCCAGTACACAATATTATGTCTCAGCACTTGCAGAATTCAAACCTCCAGTCTGGGTAATCTCCATCCAATGCCTGTAACAGTTGTGGAATGTTGTGGTTTCCAACTTGCATCCTTCAGAATTCGGTGGATGTTTGACTTGCTTGTACCAGACTCATGAGCACACAGGGCTGATCTTCACAATAAGCATTCTAATTCAGCTAGCAGAGCTGTGGTATTCTCTTCACACTGCACAGAAGGTAGACTCTCAGAGTATCTCTTATACTTGTCTCGAACAACACCTTCAGCCTTAAATTTGTTTTTCAATCATGCAACTGTAAGACAAGTTGGTGGTGGTGATTTATTTCCATGTGTTCATGCATGCTGTATTGTGTGCTACCATCCCCAAACCTCCAGTACCACTTCATCTACTTGTGCTGACCAAAGGACAGCCTAATGTTCATATATTTTTTGCCACACAAGGAAAAAAAAACATGACATTAGGGGGTAAGCAGTTATGCTGCATGGTACTGTCATTTGTGAGCTTCCAAATGAAGCCATATCTTAATATTAGGGTACAAGATACCTTTATATAGTAGCATACATAAGTGTTTATATATTTTGGGGGGCACCTGGTATTAATCTCCTTTTTCTCCAAAAATATGTATAGGGTTTTTTCAAGTTTAAATTCAATGTACCAAAGTAGGTAATTTTAATAATTTAAGATTTTCTCGATGCCCATGTTTATTTCTACTACTATATGAGTAAAATGCCTCTGTACACTGTCCACACTATTTGGCATTGTCTTTTCTTCAGTATAGTAAGGACTTATCCACCTGTAGGCCAAGCTGCAGAATTCACCCGACCATGCCCAAAGTAAGGTTTTCAGAAAGCACTGAGCATTAGTCTTTCAATCAGCTAATACACTCAACAATTTGTGTGAAAATGAAGTTGTGGATATCTTCACCATCATTTTATGGATGCCAGAATATTTATTTAGGGCACTTTTTTTACTGTAGGAATTTTTTTGGGGTTGTAAAATGCTAAAAATATAAGGAACATATTTTCCTGGTAAAGTCTTCTGAACAAAGTTCCATGATGGCCTCTCTGGTTTCTGGTTAAGTCACCAGCCACCAAAACTTGTCACTCAGGTAAATTTTGTCAGGTCTATAATTAAATAAACATCTTACTATTCAAAACCTCATCTCACTTCAGACAAAAGGTGTTTTCATGTTAGTTGTTTATTACCTGCTTTAGGGAATAGTTGGGATCCAAGCTAGTTTCATGTTCAGTCTAGGACATATATCTGTCTCTGTGTGTGTGTGTGTGTGTGTGTGTGTGCTGCTTTCACTTGCATATATTTTCATGCCTACCCACCAAATTTCTGGCCAGAAGAGTTCTATTAGGATTTGACTACATCATGCTGCCTCTTTTCTTTGTGTCACATGTCATCTTTGCCTTGCTGATATCACAGATTCTGCAGCAAGCCTTGCAATTAGAGGTACAACAAAAACAACAAGGTTGTGACTCTGGAATTTTGACTGGGTGCTGCCAAATATCCAGGAAGTGGAACTCTGCCAGCTCTGCTAAGCCTAGAACTAAAACAGTTGTGAGCATCAAGCAAGATGTGACAACGCTATGGCACTATGGCTAGTACTTTTTTTTTTCTAGTATCACATTGATATAAAATCTTATAACCCTGAACTTTGGCCTGTAAAAGGCAAAAAAAAATTATGTTGGCAGGGTAGCAGTATGTTGGTAGTAATTATAAAATTTTTTATTTTTAATTTACAGGTTTGATTAAAATAGAAATTATTGGTCAAGTGGCATTTACAGTGTAAAGTTAATTTGGCATTTCCCATCAGTTTATCAGAATTAGCTAAGGTAACTGGTGAACCTTACTGTCACCATCAGCAGGGCTTAGTTCTGACAAGGGCTGTGTTTAGGGTATGATGATGTTAATTTTTGGTAGATGTCTTGCATGGGGAATTTCTGTTTTTGGATTGTATAAGTGGCCTTGAGCCTGTGATCTCTTGGTTGCCAAGTTTTGATACCGATTTTGACCAACATAGCCTCCTGCAATGTGTCTGCCTTGTTGTTGTCTTCTTGGTAAGCATTTCTCCTCTCGCAGGAGGCAAACCTTTTCCATTGTGAAATTAGAAAAGGGGATGACATCCTTTTTCACATTGATGCTAGTCCAGTAGATGTGGGTGGAAACTCACTCAGTTAGCTAGGGAACAAGAGTGAGAAGACACCATGATGGAGGTATGCCAAATCGAGTTGCCCCTGCCTGAGATTTAGTCGTTGGCATTCAGCTTTAGCAGTTCGGTAGTCTAACCACTGGGCTAGCTGGCCCTGTTTTATCTAATTTTAATTAAATCACTTATGGATACTATTAGTTTTAGTAGTTCTGGATTCATGCATAAATTTTTAGTTAGACTCCCTTTGCAATATGAGTCATAACTTACCTTAGCTCACCTGAATGAAGGTTTTGAACATTGCCCTGATTGATTTTCTTGGTTTTTCTATGACATTTTTATAGAGGTTGCTTCATAAATACTCTTAAATCTATTTGCTTTTGACCACTTTATGCCAATTCTAATACACCCTTTCGTTATAAATGTAACTCCAATGCACCTTGGACTAAATACTTCTGACAATTTAGTGTATAATTCATAGGAGAATAGTCTGTCATAAAATGGTAGAAGAATCACCAAAGAAATTAAGTTCTTAATTAGTGACTTTTCTTTTTGTTGTTTCTGTTTTTGTTTTTAAAGATTCAACAGACAGTATTGAAAGTATATCAGCATCCAGTAGGAAGGATTCAGGATCCACATCACCATGGAACCAGCCAGTAAATCTTGAGTCAGATGCAGGTGTGTTCCTTTTTAAAAAAAAAAAAAATGTTTTCTTTAAAAACAAAAGAAAACTTTATGCAAGATATACATAAAGAATTTCTTATATTGTAAATTTTAATAAGGGGAAGATTTAAAGCTGAATTACTTGCATGGGATGATGGAGTTTGTGTTTGTTCATCATCTCCTTGCAGACTTCCGTTGGATCTCAGCTATAGCCAATCTCCATCCTGGGGTCAACAGTGGGTGTTCATCTCTTACAAGAGGAGTTGTCTGACCTTGAGAACATTAGTCTCCAGTCAGTCCTGTTTTATCTATCATGCAGTTATTCATTTAAATGATAAAAGGGAGACTTAAACAAAATTAAAAATTAATTTAAATTTATATCACTTTAGAGCCATTTTACTTGTGAACCATCACAACATTATAGGATTTTTTGCTTCATAAAATTATGGCCAATAATAGAGGTGCAAAGGTAACTCTTAAATAAATACTGCTTGCTGATGCTATATGATTTTAAAATTTTAAAAATTTAAATGACAGCACAGCTTTAATTCCTAAGAAGAAAACTAAAGGGCTTTGATATGACCTTTTCTTTTTCAATGTTTCAGGTATTCAAAAGGTTGACTCCAAAAAAAGCTGTCCTAAAGGAACAAAGTCAGCATCATTGCCCTCAATTGTGCACATCCCAGAAGATGCTTCAGATCAACAGTCAGGCTCTGAAGCCTCGGGTCAGGGTTCATCTTCCAGTGAAAAAAGGAATTTGTCCTTGGAATACCTTTTCCAGGTTACCGACTCTGAACTACAGAACATGTCTCGAGAAATACCAAATAGCCAGAATGTGACAGTTGCAAATAATGCAATTCGAGCAAGTACTTCACAGGCTGCAACACAGCTCATCCTGGCACCAGTGGCAAGTCACCAGCCAGGTGAAGATAACTTCATGGTCCAGGAAGTTGTTAAGCTACCAGTTTCTGAGAAAGGGGTAGAGAAGTATCAGCTGAAGTCAGACACACTGGAACAGCAAGGACTGAAGTTGGTGTACACAAAACAAACCTATGACCAGTATGAACCGAATCCAGTCAGCTACGGAGCATACAAGCCACAAGCTTTCAAAAGCCACCAGCAGGTTGTTGACAAAATAATACAGCAAGCTGCTGGGGAAGTCACAGTCGGGCGCAAGCGTAAACACCCACAGAAACCAGGCCGCCACATCTGCCAGTACTGTGGGCGAGGATGTGCAAAACCAAGCGTTTTGCAGAAGCACATTCGTGCACACACTGGAGAGAGGCCATACCCATGTGAGGCCTGTGGGTTTTCCTTCAAGACGAAAAGCAATCTCTACAAACACTGTAAGTCAAGGGCACATGCACTCAAAGCTGGGCTTTCGCAAAACCTGGGTGTGTCTTCAGAAGTAGGTGGAACAGAAGGTGATGGGGAGAATGATGATGTGAATGAGGACAGTGAGGACTCATTAGAGACCCTTAGTGACACAGATGGGCAGGAAGAAGAAGAGATCAAAGACAGCACATTGCAGCAGCCAGAGACATTTCTGCTGGCTGCAAATGAGGAAAAGCTTTCTCGAGAAAGTGAAGATGTGGCTTGGGTTAAGAAATCATCATCTTTAAATGATGGCTTGACTGATTATGGTAGTGCAGAGCATGCATTTGTGGATAATGTAACATGCAGAATTGTGGCACAGACAAGCAAAGGTCAGATTGCTGAGTTGAGAAATTTTAGTGCTGAGAGTACATTGCAGGAAACCTTAGTTCAAGAATCAAAGTCCAAAGTTCTCGTGCCAGCTGTGACTGCTCACACAACAGTGTACCTAACGGACAAACATTTTTATGATGTAGCTCCCATTCCTAAGCATCCTAGTCCAAAAGTTTCCTTAACAGGCTGGCCAAGGGAAGAATCTTTGTCTCACGTCTCAGTATCAGAAGTTTTGCACTTGACACAGCAGCCAAACTGTGACCAAGCAACAAAAGCTTTACAATCACTGGAAACCATCCAGGGGAAACTGGCCAGTGTTGCCAACGAAGAGTTACCCCTGGCCACTTCTGTTCAGACTTTGCCTGATAAATCTGTACAGGTTACAATTCAGCTGCCTCGGGTCAGTACCCAGGGAAAGGAAAATGACATGGAGTCTAAATCATTAATGCTTCACAGTCCTGCAGTGACTTCATCTGTGCTGAGTCGGGTTACAGGTGCGGAGTCAAAGCTGCTGTCATCAGAAATGTTGCGAGAGCGAATCCAGCAACTTATTTCTGCCAATGCTGCCATTGTTGACACGCCAATGGCAGAACCTCCACGTCCAAAACGGATTATGCGACAGAACAGCGAGGCTACCATCTCCATCCAATCAGTCAGGATGGAATGCAGCACACAATCAACAACACTGCCATCTCCTCGAGTCTCCATTCCCAGTATTTCTTCTGTGCCATTAACCCCAATTCCTGATGATATTGAGGGCAGAACAAACACTGATAGTTACTTGCACTCCTCATCCATAGACAAATCAGAAAAGCCAAGTGCTGATTCTATAAAGCCATCACCACCTCATGTTGAAGAAGCTGCAGTAGATATAACAAAGACTTTAATTGATGCAGGTTTTCCAGATGAAAAACTACCTCCATCTTCTGTTCCATCAGTTACTGAATCTATTCGACCAGAAATCAAAATTCAAATTAAGCTCCCAAAAGTATCAACTATGTCTGTTGTTCCACCTTCAGTTGTATCGCAGTCAATGATTGGTCAACCTAGTGTCCAATTTCCTTTGACTTCTACGCAGAAATGTTCATTGGCAGCCTGCTTAAAAACAACGGAAGGAAGTGTGATCAAGGGTCTTCTGTTGAAAGAAAAGGCTCAATCACTGAACCTGCCCAGCACTTGCCATGAGGGTGCCACTTTAGAGAAATCGTATAGCAGTGATTCAGCACTGAAAATGGAACCAACACCCACATTAGTAAAGGATACTCACACTTCTTATCTGTGCTCAAACTGCAACATTTTGTTTAAAGAGGAGAGAACTTTCCAGATGCACCAATTGTATAACTGCAAAAGAACTGAAACTGATTTTCTGTTTTCGAGCACACCTACCAGAGAGTCCAAGCTGAATTTGTCAAACCCTTCCAGATTGGGTTCAATTCAGAAAGACATCATTGCAACATACTTATCTCAGAACCAAGTGCTTGGAAACCTAGCAAACAAACCTTGTTCAGCAGAATTGGAAAATATAGAGAAAAGTTTTGAAGAAAAGTCATCTCTTCCAGCAGTTGCTGAAAACCCAGATTCCAGTACTCAGAAGAAAAAGGGTCGGCCAAAGGGAACTAAAAACAAGCTAAAAGACTATGCTGAACCACCTTCAACAACAGCTCCAATCCATGTTTTGTCTTGCATGTCACCATCTTTATCAGTTCCACAAACACCAATTCTTTTGGCTACACTTCAGAAGAAACCTATTCTGTTGCCACAAGGAACTCTTCTTGCCTCACCAGTTGCATCGGCATCAATGATTGGCCAGCCAATGGTGTCTGTCCAGAGCCCATGGTCACAGCCAAACACTAGCACACACAGTCCTGTATCTGTATCAGTCACCCCACAAACACCTCAGACCCCTACCAGTGAAGTTCCTACTACCCAGTCTCTTTGGAAACTCAAATTGAAGGGAAAGTTATTGATGAAGCGATCTATGAGTGTTGAAAGGATGTTATCACGGGAGAAAGAGTCTGAAGCATCATCACCTTTGGGACCTTTAGGGACAATATCTTCTGTGGCTCCAGTAGCAGATGGTCTAGGATTAGGACCCAAGACCATTCCATTGGATGGATCAAAACTGGCTGATGATAACATAGAAAGAAATGACAGAAACTCTCCCTTAAAAAAACGGAAAGTTCCAAGTGAATTTCTACAACTGGACCCAGTATTGCGGCCAGGGGTTACACGAGCTGGCTCTGAGCCACTTATGACATCTTTGAGTCACCGTCATAGGGATTTATCTCTTCCAAATGTCAGTGAGATCAGCAAATCATCACTAACAGAGATATATAACTTATCACAGGCAGGGAACAATGCAAATTCTGTGGGGACACCAGGGTCCTGCAGGGAGCCAGTCACAGTGCCTGTTGCTCAGCCCCTCGCACTGCCAACACAGTTTGGGACTCCCATCCAGAGTTTTCTATGTTCATTTGGCATTGGAGTAAGACAACAAATGGGCATGATGCCTTTCTCCATCCCCCATGGTCTAAGCTCTTTGCCTGCTATCATTGCCAACAGTTCTTTGATCACAACTGAAACTGATGTGTTGCAGCTACCATTGGTAACAAGCCTGGTGGTTTCTCAATCTCAAAAGGTAGGCAAATCTGGACAGATGCAGATCCTCAAGCAGCTAAATTCTCCATCAAAAACTGACAAAACAGGAACGTCATCAAGTGTCATCACTCAGCCACTGAATCGGCTAATGAATTCAAAACCAGCCCCAGATAAAAATCTCACACCCCTGTATCTCTACAGACATTCATATCCTTCGTTGCAAAGTTTGACCCACGTGACCTTTTGCTGCGTGCAGCCTTTGCAGCCTATGTATGTTCCGCAAGGTGGCAATGCAAAAATATCCATGTATTCTAACTGGAGGGTTTCTCCACACAACCGCAACCCAGTTGGTCTTACATCCCGTGCGCTGTTCTCACTGTACAACTCCCGTTACACCTCAAATCCTGTTTACATCAGTGCGAACTCCACCCCGCCGAGGGAAGGCATATTTACTCATAGCAGCTATTGGAACTACTACAGCAGCAAACCAAAAATCCCTGTGAGCACTTCAAGCCATGACAAGCAAGCAGAGGGGCTCTGGCAGGCAGCAACATCAGCAGCAAACACAACCACCAAAGTGGTAAAACTCCCGACAGACACCCGCGTTT
>JACATO010001010.1:292500-350159 GCA_018389105.1 Nautilus pompilius
GTTTGTGTATATATATATGTATTGCAGCAGGTGCCACGTCCCTCCTGCTGTATCGCATGCACGAGTGCTGAGTTGTCCCTGAAGCTATTTCTCATTGTCTGCTTCCTTTCCCTTTGACCAGTGAGGCTGATCCGTCTGTGAGACCAGTGTTTGCCAATACCAGTCCGACCGAGTGTCCTCAGGCCCATCCAGCCAAAAGCCGGGCAGTTTCTCTAGAGCTGATTCCTGCAAAGGGCAGCAGTGGCCCTCTACCCAGCAGGTATGTGGAATGCCAAGGTTAACCAATAGAGGCCACACTGCGCTCGTGCAGAAGACACATTAACCCATTACCTACAATGGTTGGAAATGGGAGATAACCTAGGTTTAAACTACTTAAATGTTTTGGTTTTTCTTTTTTTTTTAAATCATTGGTGCTCATAAATTCAAAAAAAAACAGGAACTAAGGTGTGTAGTACCAGCTGGCTGCTATTAATTAAAGGATTCAGCTGTGTGACTGTTTGGCTTATTTTTTAATGAGTTGATTTCTGTGCAGATTTCATTGTTTCTCTTGAGGAAAATCGTTGGTGTCTCAGGGGTGAGGGGGATAAAAAGCTAAGCAAAACACAACAATCTTCCAAGTACACTGATGGGATCATCTAATTTTTCTGCACATCTGGTAATTTGCAATTAATAATTGAAGTATTCAGACCAAATCATAAATAGCAGCAATACGCATTGAAGATGCATAGACTTTTAGTGTTACTTTAAAAGTTGTTTTCCATTTTGTATCAGTTTCAAAGAAGCAGGAAGTCTGTTTTCCTACGTTCAAGGAAGGAAACCTCGTTCCCACCTTGATTGGAATGTTTCTAATCCACTAGTCCTGTAAGGGGGGGACAACTATGTCAGACAAAAACTTCCACACAACTGTCGCCCTCTACTGTAAAAAGTTTTTTTTTAGAATTTAGATTACTCAAATGCTTGAGCCTTGCTATGATCTATGTTCAGCTCCCATGGGCTTATAAATTATTTTTTAATTTAAATATTGGCAAATTTAAAAAAAGAAAAAAGAATTGTGCTATATGCTTAGTGTTACCAGACACTTTAATGTGAATATGAAAATTTTAAAAAGATGTTTTTTTTTTTTGTTTGTTTTTGTTTTTTAAGTCTTTTCAGTTACCTGGAAACAATATAGCAAAGAAATGATAAACTTATAATTTTTTAAAAAAATTAATAATTTAACTTTCTATGTCGTTAATGATTTTTTAAAAATGTAGCATAGCTCTGGAATAACAGTCTTTTTTTTTTTTAAGGTACGTATATCTTTTTTAGATGTCGTCTTAGCAGTTTTCTTGCTGCTAGATAGACTAGGTGAAATTTCTGTCTACTGCAGTGACAACATGATGCTGTGCACCTTTGGAGGTTTTGCAAAAGCTAGAATTTAATTAATTCTCACTCGCCCCCAAGGGCATGTTTTCACTTTCACAATCTGACTAGTCCCTAATTTTTTTCCTAGTCCTCAGCTATCACTGTTTCTAAAATCAAATCCAAATTATCTGCAAATAAGAAGTTGGAAATTGTGGTGGAGAATAATTTTTGGATCATAGTCAGGGCTTGGAACAGCTAGAGGTTTGTGCAGAGAAAATTGTAGCTGAGATTGTCGGTCTACGACATAGCAAGTTGGACAGTCCTAGGAATGATATAATTCTGATTTTCAGGAATGCTGAACTTAATTTAAGTTGAATAGCTTTTCAATGTTATTAATGCATTTGTGGTAGTTTTGGTTGGTAATCTAGGATATTGTGAGCCATTTGTTCCAGTTGACTTCATTTCATCTGGCAATTCTGCACCATCTTCTATTGGTTCAGAATCAATAAGACTGATATTGGGATCAGGGAAATTTGATTTTAAAATGGTAGGATTAACTGTTGCAGGTATACAGTAAGATACCACAGAATAGTTATTGGAAGAAGAAAAAATCAGCTTTATTGCATCTTACAAAAAAAGCAACATTTTAAGCAGCTTCTTGTACATTCCTGTACTGATGGCTGTGCATCTGATCTCATTCGCTGCTGAAATTTCACATGTTTCAAATATAATTTTTAAAAATTCTATTAAAAAAAGATTGTGTGATAAAAGTTCCAAAATGAACTTTATTTTAATACATTTTGTTGCATATACATTTCCCAATGGCCATATGATAATTACATGGAACTATACTGACTGGTGACTTGATTATATATGGCATAGGGCAGCATTTTTGGTGGATCCACAATTATGGCTGTCAGTGTAGTTTTCATCAGTGAAATTCTCGTGAATTATACGATTGACAAAATGATGCATCCATGGATGTTTGTTCTGGATTTTAATCATTTGAGGGAATAAAATCTAAAGGATTATGAATAAATAGATAGAAATAATAATAATAATGTAGATAATTTAGGTTATCTGTGTGAAGTAGACAATTTTTAATCTATTCTTTCAAACTTATCCCATCTTTGAATTAATGCCTCCCAATAATAATAATAATGTAGACAGGATTTTGAAAATTTTTTGCTGTGTATTATTTTTTCTATCTGGAAAAGTTTGAATTGAAAGGTTTAAAAATGAATTATTACTACTAATGGGAGATTTTATACAACCATTCTAATTAAAAAAAAAAAATTACTGAATTGCTTATATATATATGTGTGCATTTTTACATGTATGTATTCTTGTGTTCATTTTGATTAAGCTGCATTTCTTTCTAATTTCTTTTTTTAAATTTTAGTTACAAGTTTTGATTCCTCATATTTACAATAACAATTTTTTTTTAATTAAAAAAAAAAAAAACAAAAGAAAATTTTCAGGGTTTTCTTCTTTTAGAGAGCAACTTAAGGAATGTTAATTTATTACAGTTATCTTTCTGTTTCCAGCAGAGTTGCCTCAGTACCTGATGTGCATGCCACACCCACAACGTCACCCACTCGGCAGACAGGTGGGTAGATATCTTGATAACCTAAACTGTTCTGTTTTCTTTGTTTTTTAAAATTTGTCTAAGAACAATTAAAGCCTAAGTCATGTTTATGGTTGTTAACACTTCATCTTATTTGATGATGAATTATGTTTGGAAATCAGGATATTTTTTAATGAAAAATTGTAATAATAAGTTATTTTTTAAAGGAATAATGTTTTGTTTTAATAGTTTCTTTTTTCCCCTAAATTCAAAGATTTCACTAATAATTGTTTGTTTGTATGTCATATTTTTCTACATGAATCTAATTTTATTTTTAAGAAAACAATTTGGATAATCATCGTTGAAAAGAAAAAAATTGGATAAAAAATTTTAAGTTATTTATTTAGTTATGTATATTTATTTATTTGTAAATAAGAAAATTGTTAGCAGATTATATTGTTTCCATAATTATTATATTTTATCATTATTTTATTTAACAAATGACAAATGTTTGATATAAAAGAAAGAAATGTAAAATTTAATTTTAAGACGTTTTTAAAGAAAGAAAATATCTATAATTCAAGAATATTATCTATATAGTATAAATATATAGATTTTCTAAGATATATCTCTGACAGACCTTAATGCTACTGAGAATATATTTTATTTTACTTATAAATTCATTTTGTACAAACTTTTGAGTGGTAGTGTACTTAATAAGGGAGGTAATTCATATGTTTAGTTTCTGAGGACAATTATCTTCAGCTGATATTGACATAAGAATAAATGGGAAATATGTGTCTTCTGTTAACCAATGCCACAACCTGCTTAGGACCAACTAGGATTGTTTAGTTTCTCTTGAAAATAGAATTTCTAATGGGGAATCTAACCAGCCATTGCACCACATCTGAGGAAAGGAGGTGGGAGATTTTGTCATACGTACTGAATCTGTTTTGTCCTCTGCAGCTCACCAGTTACAGATCGACAAAGAAATAGCAAAGAGCTTGCTGGATTTGTCAAAGCATCCCGAACACAGGATGGAAAACCTGGACAGGACGACAGTGACTGGTATGTTCTCACACAAAAGTTATTTCTCTTGGTTAAGGCAGAGAAATCTTTCAAGCAAGTAGGTGGGGAGAGGCAAGGAAACTCTGATTGCATTTCTATCCATCCCTCGGATTATTATGAAAAACGGCAGGTTGGAAATCAAGTATCAATGTGGTATAGGCAACTCAAGTAGTTAATTCGTACTTGACATTTTGACATGGAAAGTTTTGAATATTCTGATGAATTTTACAATTTGACTTTTGCAGGAAAGTTTTTGTTATTATTGAGTCTTTAAAGGCAAATACCATCAAATGAATTATCTGTAAATATTTTAATGCATCTTATTGTTGTTTTTCTATGACCAGCACAGAGAGGCTGTTTAAGATCTTGGTTACAACTAACATCATCAGTTTGTTAGGATATTTAAAAAAATTGATTAGGAACATTCCTTATTTGTTGGATGAGAGCTGAAGCTTACAGCAAATCAACAGAAAAAAATTCAAACAGGAATATACTAATATTTCTTTCGTTGGCCCTTTTAGGCAGTCCACCTGACTGACTATATACAGGGTGTCCAAAAAGCTGCTTACACTCATTTTTTTTTCTATAGGCTATTAAACAAAGACACACTGCCAGATAAAATTTTTGGCTTTATACATGAGACATACAATAGTAGGTGCTAAAGGTGTCCACCACCAACATCACAGCATCCAACAACAGAGTGGCACGCAGCAACACGTGCTTGTGCAGGAATAGCCGTTGGAGCGTGAACAATCCTGTTTAGCTGGTTTCGGTGGTTTGAGATCTGAGGAGCCTGGCATATATTCGTCGGATTTACATCATCCCATCCCACATCCCAGTAATGTGATACATTTTTGCCACACTCTGAAAACACCTGACATCAGGGATGTGCCGCTGTATTGCTCGGTACGGTCCTTTGTGAACCTTCTGAATGAAACATCTTAATGTTGAGAGAAAAAATTCCTTTGTATAGTAGTGTACAAAAGAGGGCATAGATCTTTTTTAGGATACTCCGTGTATACTAAAAAAGAAAACTATTTTTAAAAAAAAAAACTTTTTTTTTGTTCTTTTTAAAGTAAAAACAGCAATGGGCAATTCTATATTGTTAGTCTCATACTTTAAAAAACTCTAAATCTCATATTTGTTCAGAATTATAGTAAAAAAACAAAAGAGAGTGTAATTACTTATTATGAACTTCTAACATATAGATAGTATCATTAAGGAATTAGATGAGTTAATCGCATACATATGATTGTAGTTTGGATTTTTGGATTATAGGAAACATTGCTATTAAAAAATTAATTTTCTTTATCATTTCTTCTTTTGAAAAATTTTCTTTACATTTTCCTGCCCTTATTCTGATATCCAGCTTGCCATTGCCTTGATCACATGGTTGCTAACACTGCCACATCAGATGTGCAAGCACCACGTTAATCATTTATCTGTAGGGGGAGGTTTCCAAAATTTCTTAACTCTCCCATGATGCATTGATGCCCCATCCAAGATGGATGCCATATTGAAGAATGATACTTATTTGTACCTTTGTCATGTTTATTGGCTTCTTCCTGTTCACGGATGTACTCCATTGAGTCATGAACAAAATTGCTCATCAGCTAGTTGTAATCATTCAATCTCTTGAAGTGTAAGATTTATCTGTAGTAATAAAGGGATAAGGTTTGAGAATTAAATCCGAGTAGCAAATCAATAGAAATTTGTTGTGAATGTCGGTGGTGTATATGTCATGTCTGCTGCTAATACTGATCTTCTCACAATATTTGATCTCTGTAACATTATCCAGTTTCAACATTGCTCCCCAATGTTACCATACAGCAGGGGAAAAAAAATACTTTAACACAAATTCTAAATTCTTGTCGATGCTTACATGTTTAAGATGGTGGCTGCATAGTGCATTCTTGGAAAAAGGTTGGCCTTCTGAAATCAGACCATTATATTTTTATTCTTTTTGTCAAACCTTTTTCCTGATAATTGAGATCTAAGGAAAACCTCACAATAGTAAATATAAGAGGATGGAAAGTTACCCAGGTACAGTGGAGGGGCTCATGAGTTACCCATGGAACTTCCACTCCATGCACCTAGAGATTCCTACTAGGACTTTTATTTTTAGATGTGGCAGGAAATCCACACAGCTGGCTGGTAAAGAAGAAACCACAGACTGACCTGGTTCTGACCTGGATCAACTATGGCAATCCATTTGTTTGCCACTGGACCACAAGCCACTCCCTTGTTTTATTTATGCTTCCTACATTTCAGTATGGTTAAATTTTTGGTAAATATTTTTTTAAAATTTGATGACTTTAAAGCAACAAATATTTGATTAGCCCTTCCAGTGCTTAATTAAACATCAGGCTGGAAAGTTTCAATTATCCACCAAAAAATTGGGAATTTGATCAGAGAAATTTTAGGCTTTCAAAAGCATTGGGAGGGTATTCCCTCTTATCGCAATGGAGGGAAATGTTTTCCAAAGTTGTGGGGTTAAATCCGCTTCTAGCATCATCAAATGGCCATGAATGCCATCCACTTTCAGCATTGTAAGGATTAATATAAGTTAATGTGAAGTTTGCACATTTTTAATCCTGATGTAAAGATGTAGTCTGTAAATAACTGTAAGCAACTGCTATTGGAGGATATTTTTTTTGCTGATAAGTGTGAGACCGTTATTTCATTTTCGAAACAGTTTTCTTTAAAGTGCCCCACCCCATTTTTTTTAAGCATAGATATCTGACGTATTATTGTAATTGATAATCTACGGATGTTGTGTTTCTTAAACCTTTTGTGCCATTATTTTACTAACTCTCCCATTGTTTTCTCTTTTCATTGTGTACACTGAGATGCTGCATTGGTTAGTCGGTCACACCAGTGCCCTCTCGCCATCACAAGTCTTCTTTTGTTTTTTTTTTTTTTGCAGAATCAAGCCGAAGGGGCAGTTTGCTCTTGCGTCAGAACAGCATTGACTTTGGGCTAAGTGGCCCACCTGGTCTCACTGGCAAGGAAGACCAGGAGTCATCCGGCTCTCAAGCATTGCCTCCCACACACGATGCGAATGAGAGCAGAGTGGCTGAAATACCAGCCGAAAAAGAAGGCAGAAGAGATGAATTTGTGCTCAACAAGTTGGCGGCCCCATTGTTGCTCGAGAAGGTAAGGACCGCATTATTAACTCTGACGGTCTAGGCCTACTTTAATGTGTGTGTGGGGGGGGAGTGAATTTGGCAGAATGTGTCTAATTTTCTAGAACATTGCATGTGTCTGTAACACTTGACGGCATTGCTCATATTGCTGTTCTCCAGTTCTTCACGAATCTCTGAAAGATGCGACACCATCGCTGCTGCTCTTGAAGAGAGAGAGAGAGTTTAACTGACTCTGTTATCTGTTAAAGGTGTTGTATCTTCAGATACTTAAATGGCATCTTGTTGTTTCAGCAAGATGGGGGAAAATTAGTCTAGGAATTTTTTTTTTCTCTTTTTTAAAAAAAAATCTACTCTTTTTTTTTTGTTGGTTTTATAGCTTGGCATGCAGATTGGGATCAGCCACCTCAACAGATCTATAGCATCTACTCCATCCAGTTTTGGGACTGTAAGTGTTGGTTCACAGAAATCCTCGATCATGGCTGATAGTGTCAAAGAAACCCCAAAGCCTACAGAGGAGAGAAATCTTCAGACCATTCTCAGCTTTCCAGTTCCACCTGCTAAGGCGAGTCTCCCTCCTTCTTCTTCTCCTCCTCAGTCTCATCCATCTGGATTGATGTCGAGCTGTTACCATGGACCAATCATTGGCCAGCTTATTCGACGGGAGTCAATCAATGTACAGAGTGTGTCATCAAATGTGAGCAGCCAGCTCGGAGTTGCAACCACATCATTCGCAACACCGTTCCAGTTCAGCCATCCTTTCCAAGCATTTGAGAGAACATCCAACATGGCTGGTGAACAAGAGGATCTCACTTTGACCATGGCCAGAGACAACAAACTTGCCACAGAAAATGACGTTGTGATTATTGGAACGTCTACAACCATATCGTCAGACAGGCGTGAAATGTTGAACTCAGCCGTAGTCAACAGCCACGACATCATGTCAACTATTGGCAAAGTGCCAGGTGATGAAACTTTGCAGGTTGTATTATCAAGAGTGGGCAGCTTGCCCTTGTCAAATCGCTTGGGCAAAAGTGGTGAGTTGGATGCTGGAAAGTCGACACAGACTACTAGCCCAATCTTGCAGAAAATGCATAGAGTTGTAATACCATCTCAACAGTACAGGGTTAGCTCATATGAGGGATGGCATGCAGCAGGTGAGCCTACACCTGGTACTGCAGACGCGGTTTTAAATGAAAGCAATACCGACGGTCAGTATAAATGTAACGTTTGCTTTAAGAAAATCTGTGAGCATCAGCAGCATTTGCTATGTCAACAGGAATCATTTTCGGAGGAGTCTGGTTGTTTTTGTTGTGATGTATGCAATTTAACATTTCGTTCTGAGTTGCAGAAGATGGAGCACTTGCTTTCTGATCCTCCCCATAGTCAGGTGGTAGCAAAAGATCCCGTGAGAATGGCTGCAGAGGATGTGCAGGCATCACATGACTGTCAGGGTTGTAAGTGTAGTTTCTGGAAGAAAAGTCGCCTGATGAAACGCGGTGAGTCCAGTAGTCAGGGAACGGCACTGCATAACTTTCAAAAGTTCTCAGCCGATGTTCATCCACAGGCGGAGAGGAAGAGTCCAGCAGATTGGGAAAAACATCCAGAAACAACCCACCTTCGAATAGGCTTTCGTCAAGGAGTCGAAGAAGCTTTGGATTTATCTGTTGAGGACACAGCTGTTGCAGCCACAGGTGAGGAGGAGAGTGATGAGGGCGAGCTGATGATTGACGAAAACGATGTGGAGCAGGACATGGATGTGACAAGTCCAGACTCGGCAGACAGATCGCTTAAGGAGCATTTCCATGTGCATCAGAAGGCAGCATATGAGAGAAACAAGGAGGCGTCAAACGAGAGAGTAACAGTGGAGATCAAACAGGAGCCAATTGACATTGGGGAGATTGGGCATGGAAAGGCGAGGTCTTCCAAGTGGTATGCTGTTGATAGCGACTCAGAGAAATACGGAAACATGGAAGCTGATGCACTAGCGAGTAATGTTTATGCAAACAATGTATCTGTACCAATGGGACTTATGGAAAAAGCTCACAAGTGTGGGATATGTCGTAAGGCTTACCAAACATTGGAACAGCTAAAGGTAAGCAAAGTTTACCTGCAATTCGTAACTATTAGCTCTGGTTATCACACGTGAACACAAAGCTGTTTGTTGAAAAGCCTTTTTTCTTTTTCTTTTTTTTAAATTTAGTTTTTATATGTAATTTAGTTTTATAAAAATATTGCTTTGGGCCTCTGTCATTGACAAGGGGAGATAATTCCTGATTTTACTAGCCTTTACTTCAAGAGTTCAAAAAAAAGCATCAGACAGCAGTCCCCTAAAGCACCAACAATGAGAATACCTAAATTAATTATTTTCTGTTTGGAAATTTGCTATTGTTAAAATCGTGTGAATGTGTTCAGTGTTTCATCAACTGGTTTACTAGACAGCAAAGAGTGATTGAGAGCTACATTCAGTTATAATGCAACACCTGCTCCATCTTTTCCTGAGGCATGGCTGGTGGCAGAATTCACACTCACACACATGGATTGCTAACCATCCACACTCCCAAGGGTACAAAAACATACAGAAGAACCCCTACTAAAACTTTTCTATTTTTAGATGTGAGAGGAAACTCACCGTAGCCTGACTTGGAAAGAAGAGTGAAAATAAACTTCATAGAGATGCATGAAACTGAGCCAGACTCTGATTGGGTTTTGAACTCAGGAGCTTGGCTGCCTTAGCAGTCCAATAGTCTACCATTGGACTCAGCCATGCTTCCTTCCCCTGGAAGTTTTAACCCGTGTTAAATAATAACTGGGTGAGGTATTATCATGATATCTTTTCCCATCAAGTCAGCAGTAATTAGTTTTCCTATGTAGAACTTGTGTGATCACAACATCTGCTACCTGGTAGCTGGTGTTTGAGAATCAGCCGCTGCTAGGTGATGGTTGCTGTAGTTACAAGTTGAAACCTCAGAGGATTCATGTGATGTGATTACATGAGTTGTAGATAAGAAAAACTACTTTCCATATGTTTACTTATGCAAATACAAAAAAAAAAAAGCTTCTTAATATAGCATCTTACCAACTATTTTGGACGATTTGAACATTTTTTTTACATTTTTTTTTCTACAAATCAAACTTAGTGGTCATCATTTCAAAATTTGGAAAATTGCTAACTCAAAAAAAAAAAAGAAGAAGAGAGAGAGAGAGTTTCCTCAAAAACCACATCCATTTGTGTTTCTAGAGTGACTTTCTTGTTTCAGACTCATCTCATCGCACACGCTGAACTGCGGCCATATGTGTGCGAGTATTGTGATGCTGGCTTTACTAACGCTCAGTCACTGAAGACACACCTGCAGACACACAGACAGGTAAGTGATTGCTGAACTGTGGATCTACCTGACTCGCATAAGAACGTGATGCCAGATGAAACAACGTTCAAAGCTGTACTGTCCATCATATCAATAAATTGATATTAAGAAACTTTACATTCCAGCAAAATCTGGGTAAAGGGTTAACAACCTAAGGGCTGGTTCCTTTTCAACCACAAGTACTGAAACAGTAATAGGGGAACTGTAATTTCTAATTCTAAGCACTGGATAAGAGCATAAGTCTATTTGAATCTGGGTATTTTTGAGAAAGGACTGGCTGGCTGGCTGGATGCAGAACATTAGAAGGGTCCTCTTCATCAAGATTAGGATTTTTTTTGTGGCAAGTTCAACAGAATTCCAAAATTCTCATGCTGGAGGATTCAGTGAAAATTGCTTGTAGATGCCCCTTTTTTCTGGTGTATGTAGACATTGCACTATATAAACTATGGTTCGACTTCTAAAATGTTTATTATGTGTGTGTGGTAAAATTATTTGGATGTGTATATTATTGGTCCTGCTATCGCTTACTCCCCTGCTCAGACTGTTGCAGGGGTCTGTACTCCATCACCACAGCTGTCCTCTTCTGCTTCAACTTGGTCCCGATAATCTGTTTTCAGTTAAAGTCTTTTCAGTCATCTTTTCATCCTCACGCCTGATTTTCAGCTGGCTGTGAGGTTTAGGAAAATTAACTGAAGTGAAATTCCTCATCCCACCCCTCCAGTCCTAGGATTATCTACTACGAACAAAGAGGTTTTTAAAAAAGAAAAAGAATAAAAATATAATCCACAATAAATAACAATAATCCCTAAACAGGAACTTGCTGTAGACGTTACTGACAGGTCAAAAAGGTACTGGTTTTGGCTGAATCAAAATGGCTGAAATTCTGTTCTGATGAATGAATACAGTTTAATTCTCTGCCGTTATCTTTGGACACATAAACTGCAAGGTTCTGAGGATTAGAAAAAAAGAAATTTTTCGTTTTCAATGTTGTTTGCCAGAAATAAAGTTTATTTAGCTAATTTCTCTTAAATTCTAATCGGTGAGGCTCAGATTTTGTAGATTTTTTGGAGGATTTCTTTAAGGAAATAGTTACTGCACTGGATGAAGAGGGGGTGTGTGCAGTGATATCCCCCCAGAATTTTTTTAGACAAGTTGTGTTATAGTGCTGTAGGTGGGCTTCTCCCTAATTGTTGTTCTCACAGAAAAGTTCTTAGCAAACTGCAAAGCATGGGAAGCCTTGCCTCTCGCTCATGCGTTGTCGTTCTCTCTTTTTTGTTGCTGAATGTCGGTCATCATACTTGCAGGAGAAGCCATACGTGTGCGGGAACTGCGGCGACACGTTTGCCAGGTCAGAAGACCTTAAACGTCACCTCCACATCCACTCGGCGCACATGCAAGTTCTGCGGTACAGCCTCGACGAGACGTTCCAGAAGCGCAGGCGGGCCGACCCCGACAGCCCCTCTGCTCTGCGTGGGGGGGCGGCTCTTCGCCTGTGGCGCAGTGCCGATTCTGCAGGGAAGTCGGCACTCGACAATCCAGGAAACTTCCAGGCTGGACAGTCTCCAGCAAAGTCCAGCGTTGGTCACCGCGGGACCGGACTTTCACAGCCCACCAAAGACTCGCTCCATTTTCACACCGACTCTCCATCAACAAGCAAAAGGACTTCAGGCCACATAACTTCTGCATTTAACGAATAGCTACATCCTCCGCATTTCTCTGACTGTGCTGTATGTATGTATGTTGTACATTCCACATTGGACAAAAATCTTTTCACCATGATGTCACTTTTCAGCATTGCAGCAAGGACGGTATCGAGACAACTTATTGTTTTGTAATATTTGTGCATTACATATCACAACATGTTGTATATATTGTACATGTGTCCATTTTGTGGTAGTAACTTTGATTCATGTTTTTTTTTGTTTGTTTGTTTGTTTGTTTAATGTTTTTAATTGCCTATAGAGGGAGCCACTGGTTAAGAAAGTGTTGCTTCTGTTATTTCTACTATCTCTAGTTTGGCAGCTGAACTGTGTCAAAAACTGTAAGTCTTTTAGTTTCATTTTCTATCACCCAGTATTTAACAGCCTTCAGTGTTAGTTATTGCAGCAAAAATACAGTGCAAGGGAAATAATCAAACCTTTTCTACTTGTATTAAATTTTTCTACGTTTCCAAAAATCTGAATGCAGTTAAAAGTTCCATAATGCATTTTTAAAGAAAGGGGGGGTATTAACGAGTTACAGCAAGATAATCACAGTTAAGGATGGCTGCAGATTTAATAATCTAATCAGGGCAGACTTCCACTCCAGCCAAGTGGTATCATACTTAGGAATTAGCTTTCTAAAGATGCAAGCATCTGAGTTTAGCAAATTCCCCTCCCATGTCATTGTTTCCGAGGATATTCTTCAGGGATTCAGTATTTCCCCACAGCGTTGGCTGCGCCCTCAGCCAGAATGAACGATCTGATGACACTGCAGTCTTCTGGACCTGGAAATCAGGTAGTTGCAGGAAAATTAATTGAAGTTCTTTTTGTTGCACGCAAATTGGATCAGAGTTGGGGGAATTTTCGTAAAATCGATGGGGAAACTGTGACTTCCTCCTAGATGTGCTATAATCTTGAGTTTTTTTCCTCTCCCACAATACGTGCGTAATGAATTTATTAGTAGGCATCCAACACCATGTCCTAAAATAAAACAAAAACTTTAATGTAGAGTGCAGAGTGGTTATTATTCAAACCTAAAGAACATTCATGTAAAACAGGAAAAAAAAACAAGCAGACCATAGCAAACATTTTTTGTCAACAAAATTAATCAAGCCCTGTACGAGATTATTTATTTATTTAAAATATTTGCAACTAAAAATAGAAATAGAAATTTAAAATAAACGAAAAAAAAAAGGACAAATATTTTTTTTATGGAGATGTGTATGATATTGTTATATTGTTAACATAAATTCATTTTGGTATTTTCATTTGAATGCTAAATAAACTTCTCATCCACAGGAGGTGCATGTTTAAGATTCTTTTGATACCATTAACATAGTGTTAGCCATTTTTTTCCAAATTTGGTTAATTAGGTAGATCCAGTGGTCAGCCATACTTACGCTGGTGAGTGAAGACGTACATTGTTTTGGGTGGTGTCGTCAAAGTTTGGTCTTATTAAATATTTCTCGTTTGTTTAACGATGGAAGGGAGGGGAAAACTCATAAATCTGCTTGTTCCACACACAACCTGTAAGTTAGTGCAGTGTCTGAAGTCTCCTTACATACAAAAAAATCAGTTAATAAAAAACTTTCAGAAATGGAGCTAATATATATAGTTAGGAAACCTAAGGCAAGCATCTTCGTTGTTTTAAATCATATATCCAGACCACAAGTTCTGAATCATAAAATGTTGACATAGCATTGGTTGTGTAGGGGAATAGAGAAAAGAACTATTTTATTCTGTTCTGTTTCTGTCTTTATAATTATATATTCTGTCTGGTTTATACCGTGCTCATTATGTGACTCAGCATGTAAAAGCTTGCTCATTTGGCTTTCCTGTCACATTAGATGAGATAGAACAAAGTAATAAACCTACTTTTCACTGATCTTTCTCCATCATCAACAGTGGGATTTAACACCACCACTACGCAAAACTTTGATTAGAAGGCTGGTAGGTAAGTCATTGGCTGTTAGGATGAAACATCAAAAATACATTTTTCTTTTAAAATTTAAACCTGTATTATGATGGCACCATGAAGAATTTATAATTATTGAAATATCTGGGGGTTTTTTTTACCTGTTTATTTTGCGCTATTATTTCATAAGCAGAATTCCCCATACCTTTGTATATTTTCTCCCTCATCTTTAAAGAACAGACGAGCCCCCCACCTCCTACTGGATACTTATACTGGACAATGTGGTGAGCACGTTCCATGAAAGTAACTTTCATTTTTCTCGGTCAAGGGAAGTAATCAGTATCAAATTAGAGATTGTCGCTTTATTTATTTATTTTTTAAATACCTGCTTATTTATCTCCCTTGCATAAACAACAACAAAACTGTCTTAGCTTGTTCAGTTTCCCTGGTGTTAAAGGCTCGAGTAATGGCTTCGAGGAGTCAACGTAAATAAATTTAAAAATATGCATTTATCTCCCTTGCAATGAAGAACTTGTAATGGCTGCTTTGGCTGCGCGTTCGCTCTTTCTTCTTATCATCATCTGTTCCGTTGATGTGTTGTTTGTTTTTATCTTTCTCCTTCTTGGGTAACTTTTTAAAAAAGAAAGAACTTCGATCACAGGTTGGCGTTCTCCCTGAAATAACCGCGAACTTTAGTCAGACATGGAAATAAGTCCCCGAAGGGCGTTGACTACAGAAATATCTGGAGTTCTTTTTCCCTATTCTTTAAAGAAGAACCCCCCCCCCCCGCTTCACGCTGCCTGAAGCCGGGGAATACTGTAAGTTTATTTCAGGTGAAGCAGCTTTCGACCACACATCAAAGTCAGCGTCTCTTTGGCTGCCCTTTCTCTTAGATTGGGGGGGGCGGGAGAAAGAGAAATGGCGAACTAGGAAGACCTGACCGCCTCAATCGTAACAAACCTTTGGCGAAATGGGGGCCGACTTCTCTTTTTAAATTATTTTTTTATTGTTCCTTTTGTCAAAATACTGTGAATTTCTAAAACTTCAACAACAACAACAACAACAACAACAAAAAAAAAAGGGTGTAAGGAAACGACACCGTTCGTTTCTTTTCGTATCCATGCTTAAGCCAATATCTCGATGTACCGACGACGTCCATCTAAATACGGATTTTCCGGAACGGCAGTGTAAACGAAGCCGGGATATGCGTACAGGTACCAACCGGTCCGCTACCAAAAATGAAAATTTCGATAAGTGGATAAAATGCTTGTGATTCGACCGCAACTTTTTGAAATATTTGCCATATATTATTGTTTCTCAGTGGTGGCTTAGCATGGCCTAAGCTGGTTCGACCAGTGTGCATTTCCATAGGTTCTGTTTTGGCCAATTTTTCTCGTGGCTTCTTATATAGGACCAAATTGTTTGTGACCAAAAGTTACAAATTTCTTCTTTCCTTACGTTCATAATATATGTATATACGTTTATATATATATATATATATATAAATATATGGCATAATAAAAGTGCCATTTTTAAAGGTTTATGTAGTGTTGTTGTGTACTACTTTTGTTTTGTTCTTTTGTTCGCCGATGTCTACGAGGGAGACAAGCCTCCTGTAAGCGTAATGCCGTGGTTGTCCGCTAGGAAGCGTTGTCAATCCTGCGTCACGTGGGGCCTGCACTTCCGACTTAAGCAGGGAAATCCCAACTGTAGCTCTGTAGGGCCAGCAGCTGGTGAAGAAAAGCAAAAAAAAAAAAACGAATATATATAATACATATTTTAAATGTCTTTTTTTTTGCGTTTATCTGTTACTTTTTCACGGCCGAACCGTACCACCCAGAACCCCCCCCCCACACACACACACACACACACAATTTTGGATGTGAGTGCTTCAGAATCCGGCCGGGGTTTTAAGCTACCACACTTTAGCGCCGGGTTCCCCAGCTAGTTATTCCACATATGGTCACGTGATTAAAATTATGGACATCTTGCGTTGACAGGTGCTTCGTTCGTTCTTGATTCTAAATGGCGGCGACACTGCATTGCTGTCCTCCCCAGCTTGCACTTATCAAGAACGCGCAAGAGGGGAGCTTTAAGAATAGTAGCCGGTAGCTAGCAGTAGTTATAGTATTAAAGAGAGTTAGTTACCTTACATCCGTTCTGTAGCCACTCCAGTCCGACCACATCAAAGGCTGGCGCTGGTCTGTCATACGTGGACCTTCATAAACTGCGCAGAATGCAAGCATTGTTTCTAATCACTTAATAAATGTGAAAAAAAAGTAACTTAGATTAAGGCATTAAATCATCTACAAGTATATCCTTTTTCACTGCCTTCTGATTAGGTTAGGTTTGCCTACTAGTATGGCGGTCGCATCTTCTGTGATGCTGCTACATAAGATCTTATATACCGCACAGGCATGGATAGATTCCATGTTTTAGAAAAGGTCGAACTATCAGTAAGAGTTCAACACAGATTCATTCAGTGGAACTTTTCCCAGTTTTAAGCGTTTAAAATCTGGAGAATAATTGGAAATATTAGTCTCACCATGTCTAGTTATTAAACATCTGAGAGATTTTCAAAATAATTTATTCTTGGTTTCTCGGCATGTGGACCAATCACACATCTTTTCGAACATCTACAGTTAATATATACTGGAAGTCGTATTCATGACTCGGCTAAATCACTAGCAGGGCTTGATAATAAAAAGCGAATTATCCCTTGTTGTACTGCTTGCTATGTAAGACGTGAGGGGAGATAATTCGTCTCGTTGTTTCGTCCTTTTACCGGCATGAGCACGCAAGTTATGATGTCAGAAACTAGACAATATGTCTCATACCACTACCAAATAAAAGAATTGTTTGTATTTTTTTTTTTTAATTCCTAAACATTTCCTACAGTCACTTAATAATTGTTCGACGCATACGTGAGGTAGGTCCCCAGTGGCCGAACACCAAACTGCCAGTACAGCTAACATAATGCCGTATTTATCACTTTTAAATAGGCTGAAAATGCAAATGGTTAAGCAATTGGGACAAACGCGATCTACGCAAATTTCTTTTTCCTTCCCTGAATCCGCGAGTCTCGCCGGTCTGTCATGTTTACCGAGGTCCACGTAAACACGGCGTTCAGCGAGATGGCGGCGCAGACAGTCTGGCAAGGAATACATTACAGAGATCTGGGGCGGCCAGACACCGCTTGTTTGGCCAGAGATGAGGGACTCGTGAATGGGGCTGTTGGCGTCGGGACAAGTCTCACGTTGGGCTGTTTAGTTTGAGAGCTTGTCGTCCGTCATATTTTGCGTACATTGTTATAATCCGTGACACACCTCCCTCATACACGCATAACTCACAACTTCCCATTATTATATTTAATGTCGAAGCTGGTGCGCACAGAAAGACGACGCCATCTTTACGTTGATTATTTGGGCGGAGCTAGACGCTGAAGCGGTGTAAGGGGGTTAGGCTCCCCCCGTGAATTATAGGAAGAAGTGTATGTATCTGGTGACCTTTAACCCGCCAGGGTGGACTTGTATATACTTTTGTTCATTATATTACTTCCAGCCTCTAAATCAGAGATTCTTAACCCTTTATTATTATTATTATTATTATTATTATTATTATTATTATTATTATTATTATTATTATTATTGTTATTATTATTGTCCAACAAGTACGCAACGTCATCATCGGCTGCTGCTCCAAACCCAGATTTTGTTCTGCTATAATCATGAATAATTAACTGTCTGCAGCAACAAAACCCCTAAAGTCCCCAAACGTAAAAAAAATGGTAGAAATGAAAAAAAAAAGGGGAAGGAAGACATGAAAATAGCTTTCTGAGCAACGGAAATTTAGTCAGATATACAAGTGCATACATGATATACGCGTACAATTCAAATATTTGATACATACATCCATCGGGACACTTGTGCTTGATGGCCATCACCCACCCAGCTCCTTAATATTAGGCTGAATGCCAGTAAACAGCTTCAGTTTCGAGTCTCCGTGAGATACTCAAGCGCCCTCCGTTTCTTAAAAAAAATAAGTCAGCGAGCCTATTCTTTCAGATCATCTGGAGACTCTCTCGAGATGTTCGGTGATGACGATCGAGGATTTGTCTGGACGCAGAGCAGCTTCTAAGCCGGGTGAAGTCAGGACAGTTTCCGAGGTGAAATCAGTGCTAGGCTCGAGGTGATAGGGGGCTGTCTTATCCCCACTTCGAAGCCCGTGGTTCAAAGAGTTCAGTTTTTCAAACATGTCTGCCGAAAATTCTTCCAGACTTCCCAAGAGATCCCTGAAGCGCTGAAGACGGTTTCCTTTGGATAGCCAGCGAAGCTGTGAGAGCATCAGCAACCTCACGAATCGCTCGTCGTCAGCATCATCCTCGCGAATCTCGAAAGAGACGCCCGGACTTTCGGTCGACTCTGATGGCGTTTAAGCGCGAAATAACTGAACAATTCCGGTGAGTGGTGTTAAGTTCTCACGGCGAATCACGCGATGAACAGTAGACACATTTGGGTTGCTATCCTCCATCAGTTTCCAGCATCCACCGCGTCACCCCGTTTCAGACTCGCCATCTACGGAGCGGACTACAACAACGGAACTCCTCAGAATATCCTCCTTCAGAAAACAGCTTTTACAGATTTACTGCAAATAGCTGCAGCAGCCGTTGCTGCCTCACAAACAACATTTCGCAGGACGTTCCTTGGTCAGTATATCCCGCATAAGCCACAACTGGTCTCACCGTCTTTGACGATCATTTAACCGAGTCGCTCAGTAAACTCCAACTTTAAACTTCGGCGAGTCGTTTCCGACACTCACAGCCGTCTCGTCGATGCGAGTTTGTTCTGTGTCGTTACTAGAAGGAAGAATTCAAACACCTCGTTCGCCCTTTCGAAAATATTGAAAGAAAGAGAGAGAGAGAGAGAGAGAGAGAGAGCCGGAATTCCATGCTATTCTCCGATGTTATGCGGTTTTCCTGGCTTTTGCGATAGCTCGCACCCGGCCACGAGAGCACGACCAACAGCCACAGTCCGGTTCGTGAAGATGCTGGGACGAGTCTGTCGTTTTAGGAAATTGGACTGGAGTCCCGTGAAATATTTAACAGGCCCTTTCCTACACGTTCACTCTGCTTCGACTTAAAATAGCTGTCAAGGCGGCCATGTCTCATGGGTTCATACGAAAGAGTTTGTTAATAACATAAAGGGCACAATGGCCAATCTTTTGTCAGAAGGAGCAGCAACAGACCCCCAGATAGTCAATGGAACACCTACGCATTTTCATTCTTTCTTATTTTTTTGGCGCTGGAGGCCATGCTCGTTCTCGGGGAGTCAGGCTACTGATCGAATACAAATTTTCTCACGAGAACTCACGAGACCCAGTGAATTTCACTTGGCGATGCCGACCGACAACGCGTGAGAGCGCGCAGCCAACTTGGTTAACTTCCGGCTTTGTTACGCGACGGTGCCAGGCGTTATAAACAAAATTTTGGAAAATCCCCCAGTGGACTTATTGCGTAATTTTGGTCTCCTGAAATTGCGAATAGCCTCAACTGCTCTACCCCCCCCAAACGACATTTGTAGATCGCTCCCTGGTTGGGGAGAATCGCTTCGGAAAATAATGGTAAATACTCAATTAGCCAACAGCCAAAGTGATTTCAATATTTCACCGAGCTAACGAAGAACCGCAACTGTGACATACGTGGTTTTTGAGCGCATTTCGGTCCCTGCTCCGCTAGGGTTTCCGCGCAGAAACGATTATCCGCGGAGGAAAGATTAACCCTGACGGAGCCGTTTGTCAAGGCGACGAGAGCCAGAGATGGTGGCCAGACAAAAAAACAAAAACAAAAAATCCTGCTAAGACAGTGAGACGAGGACTCTCGTCTGTTTTAACCGCACGGGAAAATAAGGGATTTTGCAGAGAAAGTCCCGCTAATCCGTCTTGAAACCGTGGTCACGGGTTCGCTCGGTCACCGAAGAACTCTGATGGCAGAAAAACCAGATTCGAAATTACATATATTTAAACGAGATGGATTTTGTTTTTTGTTCGTTTTTTTCTTCTAATTTTTTCGTTCGATCCTTTTAATTTTTCTTTATTTCCAAATGATGAACAGCCGCTCATCCGGAGTCTGGAACCGGCGAAGTTCCTTAATTCTAAGGGATTTTTTGGGTCACCGAAAAGGGGTCTAAAAATATATTTTTTTTAAAAAAAAACACAAACAATCTGCCCACCATGGAAACTAAATGTGCTCGAACTTTCATCATTAAAGAAGATAGAAAACTAAGAAAAAACCGTTTTTTGCCTTTTTATCTAAATTTCCAACGAACAGAACAAAAAGTATGTCGGAAATTAAATTCTGGGTGATGCAAATTCGTGCGAGACTTGCGCACTCGACAAGACAGGAGGACGGTCGATTAAAAACCATAAGCTGAATAGGAAAAAGAAACGAAACAAAACAGAAAAAGATTTTTTCTTTTTAATTGTGTACGCTTTTGATAAGAATTTTCTAATTTCTTTGAAGCGATTTCAGTGTTCTTTTTTTTTTTTAAAAAAATAAATAAATAAGAGTTTTCTTTAAAACCAAAATAAAGAATAATGAGACTGGTCGGTGGTGGGGGGGAGAGATATCTCATTAGCGCTTCATCCAAGGGGTTTTGAAAAAAATTGGCAGTTTAAAGTTAAGGGGGGAAAAAATGAGAGACTGGTAATGTGGCGGACAGGGGGATTCTGTGTGGGTATCTTCCCAGTTCTGCCAGATATAATCGGTGGATAGTTAGTTATATCAGGTCCCTGGATCTGTCAACCCATCATCCTTACCCCAAAGTGAGAGCTTTATATATAGGGGTGTGTGTGTGTAGGGGAGGAGGATAGGAAACACGAGCTGCACATTGTCGGGGATTCCAGTAACTAAAGCAATTTTTTTTTTTTTTTGTAATTATCTAATTCCCTTCGTTAATTTTCAAAGAAATTTCAGTCGTTTTAAAATTCTGACGCTTATACGTATCCGCGGCGCCTCACGAAAGTCGTGCGCGATTTGGTTCATATTTGTGCCAGGATGGTATGTTATTGCGCAACGTTCTGTTGTGCGTCATAGTTGTGCAAGACGGTATGGCGTTGGTACTGATGTCGCCACCGTTAACTTCGCATCAAAAAGGCTCAGAACGCAAGATGGATGTCTCCATCGATGTACGGATATTCAATCAGTTGATAGATTTTGGTCAGTTATCCTAACAGTGACGTCATTAGTGATTGATATATACTAGAATAAGGTTTACCTCGCGGTTCTTTTAAGAGTGCCCTATCAATCCGTGGAGCTGGGTAGTTCGGCTGATGCAATGTGTTTGTAAGCAGCTATTAACAGTCAATGACCTACGAAGCGACGACACTGGGGAGGCTTTTTATGTCAACGATCGAGAAGGGAACCACAAGTGTAGCTTAAAGTTAGTACTCGCCTGTGGACAATACCCCTGAACCGGATCTACCCCATTGCCTGTTTATTTAGCTTTATTATTACAGTGAGTGCGCGTGTTGCAAGCAGATTTGTTCAGGGTTGGGGGAGACAGTATCCAGAGTAGGACCTATACGATTTAATGATAGGGTTTCTTATATTTTCCCGTTTTCCGTCAAGCATCGGCGAGACAAAGACTTTCTTTACCACCCGGCTTCCGGTCCGTCGGCCTCTTCAAAGGTAAAAGGAAATCAAGCGCGTGCACAATTCGTCGGCGTCCTGATACAGTAGACTGAGAATCTACCAGGCAAAACTAGAACATTGCCGACCACGATAAACCGCACACCTGGTTCCCGAGTTAGAATAATTTACTGGTTATTTATCTATTTGTGATTTAGCCGTCTCTACACGTTTTTAAACTCATAGAATTTCTACTCTGCTTTCTGTCTTTTGCACTTTACCAAATTCTATATAATTATTAATAGGAATCAAAAAGCTGGTAGGGCAAGAGAGGGTGAAGACCTGACCTTTTATTACCATTATTCCTTTCCCTTAACAGGGTCAGTAGGTTAAAGACAAGCGCCCGTTATATTCTGACCACTTTGAAGCGAAGACTATTTGCCCCTTTGGGACTTTAGATGACAGTTGTGCTTTCCGAGATAGAACCGCGCGAGAAAAAGGAGCGAAGAAAGGGGTTTAATAAGGTTCAATATAGATAATAAATAACCGACTCCTTTTCTCGTCGACTAAAAGGGGCGGGCGCATGAGACGCGCCGTAGAAGCCGTTGCCGAATACTTCCGACTTATAGCGAGTAAATGACTCTTGACTTGAGTGTCGCGCGGAATCCGCAGTATCCAGAAGAAACCCGTACCGGGAGAGCTGGTACAGAGAGAAAAGATAATAAAATGTCAATGGCCAAGCAGAGAACACGGTGGTGCGCGCGCGCGCGAACACAACTGGAAAATGAAGCAGCCTTCCGCAACCATGGCGACTGAGCACGCCACGCACCACGGAGTGTCTCAAAATATGCTATTCTATGTAGCATCCTACAACGTTTTAGCGTCGTGTGTGTTTAAATATATGTATAATCATTTGTCTGCGTAAGAACTAATTTAAGAAAGGGCAGATAACAATTTCAGCTGTCGACGTGAAAGGACAAAGCAGATAAATCGATCTCGCGGCTCTTCTCTGATGCATTTTGTCCCTCCCCCCACCTCTTCCAGCTCGTTCTTGCGCCTGTCCGTTGTTGGTCGCCTTAGACAGAATCAAACGATCGGAAAATTCCAGACAAACAATTTCGGAAACGAAAGACCAGGCTGAATGGTTCCACGGTTTCAGTCCACCATCTCTGGCCCTGGACGGAAAGACGTTTCTTAACCGAATCATTACCGATACACAGTTGCCATGGAAACAAAACAGGTATCTTTTTTTTCCTTCTTTTGCTCTCGAATACTATATTTTACTTCACAGCACGAAAGAAGGGAGGAGAGGGATATCACGTCAGTACAGAGAGAGAGAGAGAGAGAGAGAGAGAGAGAGAGAGAGAGAGAGAGATAGGTATAGATACAGAGAGAGAGATGAAGATGACGCCAGTACAGAAAGAGAGAGAGAGAGAGGAGAGAGAGAGAGAGATGGAGAGAGATAGGTATAGAGATACAGAGAGAGAGATGAAGATGACGCCAGTACAGAAAGAGAGAGAGAGAGAGAGAGAGAGAGATGGATAGAAAGAGAGATGGAGAGAGATAGGTATAGATACAGAGAGAGAGGGATGAAGATGACGCCAGTACAGATAGAGAGAGAGAGATGACGTCAGTACAGATAGTGAGAGAGATGACGTCAGTACAGATATAGAGAGAGAGATGACGTCAGTACAGATAGTGAGAGAGAGAGATGACGTCAGTACAGATAGTGAGAGAGAGAGATGACGTCAGTACAGATAGTGAGAGAGATGACGTCAGTACAGAGAGAGAGAGAGGGGGGGTCGATATTTTTTATTTATCAGTGTAGGAATGTCTCGCAGAGTTTTTTCTTTGTTGTTTCTTGTTATTTACGTTTCAGGCAGAATTCGTCTGATGATTTTCGAATATCCTCCCTCCCTCAACAGGCGAATTCGGTTAAGAATAACGAACAAATGCAGCGATAATTTTCTCCTTTTCTTCACAGCAAGAAATAGAAACTTCAGGGGCTGCGCGGAGATAAGCGGATCTTCTCCCAAATACGATGTCAGCTGCCCTCGACATCGACAAGTTTGACTACCCGCGGCTGTTTAGCCCGATTTCAAAACCACCCTTTTTTTTACGTAGCAAAATCCCACTCGACTCTGAGCAAAATAAGACTTTTCTCTTCTTCTTCTTTACCTGAGTTTACGAGTAAAGCGAACGGTTGGCGCAGACAGACACTCAAACGCGATGGCTGCCCAACGGCTGACAATTTACCTCCTAACACGCGAGAGCTTCATTTATAAAAGTTGGCGGCCCCGAACTCTGACTCACGCTACCAGAGTGCGACGACCACTGCTACCGAAACCCTGCGCCCACTTCTCTCCCCTCATCCTCTGAAGAAAAGGGATCCCAACGGCCAGAAAATTGCGAAGCGTTTTGCAGTCCAAACCGACGAACCCCCGGCTGCTTTCGTTCGACTTCGAAGCATCGGTCTTTGTTTTCCGCTATCTCGGTTGAACGAACACTTAGCTTCTTGCTAGTTTTCTTTATATCCAACTACCCAGACCTCCCCCCCCTTTTTCGGGTATTTATTTATTATTTTTGAGAACAAGACCCGGTGGTGATGGTGTTAACTGAACGGCGAATCGCAATTGACCTTTGTTCGAGGTCTAAAATGGCTCCTGCCGGATACGCGACGATCTGCCTCCCAGAAAAGAGAAATATTTATCGGTGCGGTTTTAGAGATGGCTCATGCCGCCGAACTTTCACCGGTTGTACTTGTCCCTCAACCCCCCGCACTGGACAGCAAAACTTCATCTCTGCTTCTCACCTTTAAGGACCGACATGGAAAACCCGAAAACTCTGTTTACATTGTTCAGGCGACCTTAATGAAAAATGGTCGGTACATGTCAAGTTAATGCCCCGACAATATGGTCTTTCGTGGGTAGGGGTCGGTTACAGTTGATCGCGACTTTTTGACCAGTCTTCTAACAGCTGAGCACCCGGTTATATCCTTTAGCATCTTCATTTTCCAAAAACTGTACATTAGAGCCAAAACTGGCAAAAATCCTTGCCGGTGTAAGTTTTCCTATCAGTTAACGGTGGGTGGGGCACCTGAAGTTTGCTGACCTCCAGCTTTAGGTCTACTTAGAGTCTTGGGTTGCAGAGCCTTGCGAATCACTCCTCTCACTCCTCTTTTGCAGTTAAGATGTTCACGGTCCGTGGTGAAGTACCCTGTCTACTCAATATAGTCATCACGTGATCGTGCACGATCCAATACTGGGGACTGATTTTCCCTCACTCCCCAATCCCAGCCTTGCCGCGACCCTTATCCTCGCCAGGGTTTTTATTGCGATGGCGCATAGTACGAGAAAGTTTCTTTGATGTACGGTCGGTCGATCTGCTTGGCCTCCCCCCCGTCTTGTTTAGAATAGATATTGTTTTGTTTGTTTGTTTCTTTTTTTAAAGGGATTCCGTGCTTATGGTTTATCTGTAATATCTCGGAAAATCCGAAAGGGGTAGGTTAGGACCGGGTAGTTTATTTTATGGACTTTCTAGGGAAGAATCCTATCGACGGGCTTGCAAATTAATCGTGGGGCCGACCAGTTGGATACGAGGAAGAAACGGTCGTAATTTCACAGGCAAAAAAAAAAAAAAAAAATTGGGGCCCGGGGGGCGAGGGAGGGAGGTGATGGGGAGAGAAGATTTTTTAATGATTTACAGGAGTTTGATTATTCCAGTGTAAAACTTTGCGGACGTCTCTCTGAAACAGATCCTTCAAAACGTTTAGGGTAGGGGGGGGGAATTGTCAGATATCAACTCGGACGGAGCAGCGAGAGAGGAAAATGAAAATATTTTAGGGGAAAAAAAGGAAACACGAGACAAAGCTGGCGGAGGCGCTTTTATAAGATGTCCCCGAGGGAAGTATTCTGGCAGCAGCTTATCCGTGAAGGTTATACGATATTGCGCTCGGCCTGGAATATCACCCGTGGCCGTGTTGTACAGCTCCGTCTCTGTCGGGCGATGACGGCGTAACTCCACCCAACCGCTAATATTCTGATCAGGGGTTTGTTTTGTTTGTTTTTAAAAAAGAAAAAAAAAAAGAGGGGGACGAGGCGAATTAGCGGGGCTAAATATTGGGCCGCAGTCGCATCAGAAACTACTCGCGATTGGCAATAAATTGATTCCGAGGGGAGATAATTTCTGACGCGGCCGCGCGCAACAAGACTTCGCGGGGTTATCTCCCCATAAAGTAAACAACGACACCGAGGCAATTACCGCGAGCGGTATTCTCTATTAACAGGGTGGGTGCAGGGTTCTCAATATCGAGCTATTATTACTCTGGGTACCCGATCGCGGGTTTCTTTTAAGTTTATTAATAAAATCCGAAATTAAGTAGAGAGAAGTTAATTTAGAAAGAAAAAAAACAACAACCAACCAACGACGATGGCCGTTCCTGCTTATACAATCACGGCCATCTCGGAATGACGTCATACCCGGCTGGTACCTCTCGGCCAAGAGACCTTTAATTACATTCCAACAAGGAATGGCGGCGGGCGAAGCGTTTATTCTAATTTTACGCGTATTTAAAGGACTTGATAATCCAGCGGAGGGAGCTTTTCGAATTCCGCAGTTCTTTGTCTTGTCGTAGCTAGCAGTCGCTCTTTTGCTTCCCGGATATGACGTAATTATTTTTTTGTCGGTTTTACGTGTAGGTAAAACCTTGCATTGGCTCTCCTTGGTAGGGTTCTCCAGAAGCCATTCTTCTTCTGTATTCTTAAAGAAAAGACTAACAGTTTGTTTTTTTTTTGGCTTTTGTAACCGCTAAAACTTGTTGTTCTGGCTTACAAACTGGTCAGGGAGCGTCGGATTTATCGGCGATAATCATCGTTTAGAACATCTCTAAATAAATAGGATCTGATCAGGGGTGGTTGGGGGAGGAGAGAGAGGAGTGGACTCTCCTAACTACATCCCAAACTTGATGAAAGGGAAGGAAAGAAAAAAGAAAAAAACTTACTAATATTACTATTCTCGAAAAGGGGCAGAGATAAACCTATGTCTCGTTCCCGTCTCCGTTTCATGGATGTCTTGGTTTTTGTCTAATATGGCGAACCGCGGGTGTTGTGGTGCCATTCTACTGCCATCACCGGCGCCAAAGAAGCTGGCATGGCACACACACACACACCAATAATTACTGATACATATCTGGAAGTTTGAATTATTCAGATTTTTGTTATCAATTGTACTAATGTAACAAAAGAAAAGAAAATAAACAATAAAAACCGCAGCCCCCAGCAACAGATATTAAAGTATTCTAAGTGTAGCTATCAAGTTACTGTTGAAGAGCGAGTCCTGTCACCTTTTTTTAAAATGAAAATCTATTTGTGACGTCACGAAAAAATAGAGAACGTGACGTCATATTTTTCCCAGCCATTTGTGGCATTTTAGTTTTCGTTGGGAATGGGAAATTTCCACAACCCTTATTCGCGCCTTAGTTGTACCTACTGCATAATTAATTAATTATTCTTTAGTTAGTTCGACTGACTCTCAACGCACTATTCACGGCATCCGCTGTGGAGTAGCAATGATACTGGAGGCGTTAACGAGTAGAAGAAGGGAAACAAATATCACAGGTTTGTCCGATTAGGGGGTCTCTTCTGTATTTAATAAAAGGGGTTGTTTTTTCCTTCTCTTTTTCTGTCAGTAGGGATCCCCGCGCATTCGCTAGCTGCTTCAGTTACTCGCCCGCTAGTACACTGATAGATAGATAGATAGATGCCCGTCTATTTTGCCCCGCTTCACATCGGATAAAACCCACCGCACCACAGGCGATATTATTACTCTCGGTCTCCTCTGTTAGCTTTAAAGTTGTCCCCTCAAAAGAGAACAAGGGCAAGCAGGTTCACTGTTAGCAGTGCAGGGGGGGGGGATGCCAGAAAGGTATTTATCGAGCTTGGGTGGCAAACGTCGGGTGTGGATCTGAAATATACCGAAACCCGCGTTGCATATCACCTACCGTTATCAATAACGATAGCCTTTAAGTAGAATTTCTAAGGGAATCTTTTAAAGGTGTATAGATATTCCAAGGTATGCCTTGTTCTTAATTTTCCTCAATGTTGTGGAGAGTTCGGCTCATGCGATAGCCCCCCCCACCGTACCTGTGTTTACTTAAACGTCTGATAGAAAGGTAAAACACAGTTCAGCCAGTCCTCCTTCCTTTAATAAATGCTCACAAACACTTTGTGAAAAGAATTTCTACTCCTAAGACACACAGACTCTTTCCTAGAGCAGATACGTACGTGACAAGACAATTTGCACGAGGTGTGTGTGTGTGTCGTCCCTCCCTTATCAGCAGAGCGCTATAGTCTCGTTCATTAATAATGATATTTCAAAAAATGCTGAACATTAATAACCATAACTTCGATACTTTTCAGATTCGAACTGTCCAGCCTCGTATCGTCCGCTGACGTACGGCTAAATGATTGCTAGAGACCTCCTGCGGGAGATTGTCGCACCATGCGAGAATTACCGATCGAGTTATCTACGCCTCAGTGCGGACAGAGTTTTCTCTCCTTCGTCTCTCGCATCGCGCGACGACTTGAAAGGGTGAAGGGACTCGCTCGCTGTTTCACCATGCGGCGGTTTAGCAACGTACACGGGAAGTAAGCGCCGAGCAATCAGAACTGTTTGTCATCCGGGTTCCTTTTTTACCTGTTCGTTAACCTGGGGGTTTTTTTTCTCCACCTAATTACGCTTCAGGTATGCCGGGGGAATTACGAGACAAAAGTCAAGGTAAGTCCGCCCTTCGTGTTCTCTTAGTGCGGAGTATTTATGTTTGGAGTGAATACTAGTGATCCTACTACCCGGAACGGGCGGGCGAATACCTGAGTGTGTATAACGTGTGTGTATGTGTGTATGTGTGTGTATGTGTGTGCGTGCGTGTGCGTGCGTGTGCGTGTGTGTATGTGTGTGTATGTGTGTATGTATGTGTGTGTGTGCGTGTGTGTGCGTGTGCGTGTGTGTGTATAACGTGTGTGTGTATGTGTGTATGTGTGTATGTGTGTGCGTGCGTGTGCGTGCGTGCGTGTGTGTGCGTGTGTGTATGTGTGTGTATGTGTGTGTGCGTGTGTGTGTGTGTATGTGTGTGTGTGTGTGCATGTACGTGCGTGTGTATGTGTGTGTATGTGTGTCTGGGAGTGGGTGAGTGTGTATGTGTGTGTGTGTGTGCGCGCGCGTGCTTGAATGGTTCAGAACAATACATGTGCGAACAGAGAGGAAAAATGATGCTAGCGGTCACACGGTTACCGAGATAAGTTCCTGTAATAACACAGAAAACAACATTTCTTACATAAAATAGTCAGCATGGTCATCTGCAAGTAACAATAAACACTGAGAAAAGAAAAGTATGAATGATATTTCATGTATTATTCCACGTTATTCAGGATAGGAAAAGAAGTAAAGTGTCGATCAGTCGGTGTTCTTTGTAAAGTATCAGAACTCGGGTGAAGGTTAGAGAAATAGTTATTACGCTCCGTGCTTCTATAGTGACATTGATATGATCTCTAAATGTAGGGCATAAATACATCGTTTGGTGTTAATACCTGACAAAGTTTCATCTTTTATGCAAAAGTAAGTGATATGTGCTGCATTTTTCAGGGTGCAATCACTCACACATTCTCTCTCTCTCTCTCTCCTCTCTCTCTCTCTCTCCGTCTCCATCTGCTCTCTCTCTCTCTCTCTCTCTCTCTCTCTCTCTCTCTCCTCTCTCTCTCTCTCTCTCTCTCTCTCTCCCCCCTCTCTCCCTCTCTACATGTATTTTAGTAAATATTAGGATGTGCAATGTTTCTACCATATAGTTTCCTATCCCAAACTGCATCCATAACGGGTGGGGAAAAAACAGCTTAATATTGTTTTCACAAAGATTCTGAAAAATATAGACGAATTGGGTTCCCTTATTAGCGCAATGGTGTTACCTGTGCATTTTGTCATTGTTCTTGTTGGCTGATGTGCGAAATGCGTTGATATTCTGCGATAGAAACGTTATAGTGGTGCAAAGTAAGGCCGTGTACGTCTCCCTGCTCTGGTAGGATCTCCGGGCTCGATATCATCGCCCACAGGCAGATGGAAAGATTGGAGTCAGCTTCCCTCGATGCCAACGGTGCAGCGAAGGCTGACGTGTGTGGTGCGGTAGGCGTACGGGCAGAACGAGAGAAGAGAGTTATTAGCTTCTGTGTACGTGGGGGTGGATGGGGAGATTCGTTCAGTTACACATGCAGATGTAGCAGAACTTTCAGAGAGAGAGAGAATATAAATGTAAAGACTTGACATTAAATAAGTAGATACACTTGACACACGAATAAGAGTTTCCGGTCACATGATAAGCGCGTGACTGAAGCTTTAAGAGCAGATAACAGACCAATGGAAAGGCACTGTCAGCAGAAGACAGTCCTGGGTCATGGCAGAGGTTTAAGAGATTTAATAGACCTTGAAAGAGGGCAGAGCACTGGATGTACCACTGCCGACTGTTGACGGGGTAACCGTTCAGTTTAACAGAAGCCATACGACCGTCTATCATGGCGCCCTGGACGCCTCGCGCTGTGAGGAGGGGCGTGGAAGCCGAACTCTGGGACCAGCTTCAAACGCGGCAGAAGATGTGTCGGTGTCCACGACAAACATCCATCATATGTTATCTCCGCAGCACGAGGTAAAACACTTAAAACCTGGCAACTCTTTTCTGCGTACATAGCAAATAAAACGAAGAACAACAACAGCCACAGATCGAATTATCTTTTAGCCGAGGTAATTACGAGTTCTCTCACGGCTTTTGTGGCCCATGCAACATTGCCGACATTAACACAGTTTGGCTGAGCGCCCGGAAAGTTCAGCCATTACGTAACATTTCTGCTTTACGGTTACAGCAAAACATATAAACCCATTACAGTTTACGGTAATGCCAAAAATCAGCTGGAGGGGGTGAAAGGGGGGGTTCGAAACAGCGCGCACAACGTTGAGCCGTCGACAGTTCTTTGGCAATTTCTGAAGGTGTTAGGCCGCAACTTTACCTTTCCCGACTGGACTACCTGTAAGTCGGCAGTAACCATTAGCATTACCTTTCCCCTGTCGATAACCACACCCTTATCTACAGACAAACGGTTTTAAAAATGTCGAAGTCGGTTCTTATTTTTCTGACCGTAAAGTAGGCTACAGGGTTCCGGTGTGTCAGTCAGGTTACCTTAGCAATTCAGGTGTCAACAATTAGCTTCAGAACTTTCCCCATCTTGGCGACAACGACCATTAAACGAGACGCCAGGAATTCCGTCGGCTGGCAATCTTTAAAAGAACACCGGCATGTCAACCGCTTGCAACCGAATCCTTCGATAACCGTAAAGACCGGCAATAAAAGAGGGAAATACCTGAGATTTTTTTTTTAAAGGGGGGGGATTTCTTTATTAGCGAGCGTCACTTTTTTCCTTAAACATTCGGCTAACTGCCATAATGATGCGGAAGAATATGATAACACAATGCACAGGGAGTCTAATTTATTGCAAGAACGTTTCTACTTATGACGTCATAGTTTTCTCTAATTTGCTCCAAAATGTGGCGCAACACAATGCCATTATACAAAAACGAAAGCATTAATGGCAATGTTACCGTTTACCGAAAGGTTCGTAAAAAGGGAGCTGACGCTGCATTACAGGAAACAAACTAAGGAACGACGAAGAGCTCGAGTGGAGAATATTTGAATGCCGCTGATCGTCTCCTTAAAGGATCTGGCTTTTAGTGTAGAATGTTGATTTTCAACGATAAAAGAAATATGTTCTTAAAGAGGAATGCGCTTAGTGCCCCCATTTTTCTTATTTTAATGACCGATTTTTCTTTGTTCTTAATTTGTGTTTACTGGGTAGGTGTGTTACAGGTAAGTTAAACAAAACTTTAATGCTTGAGGTACACAGAATAAAAGACTCAAACAAGTCGCGCTTTGCCGGTTTGGTTAAATCGGCGACGGGATCGGTCAGTGCGGATTAGCTCGGTGCGAAGCGCGCTGACTCCTGAGAACAAGTTCGGCTTCGATTCACTCCCGCCCGGAACAAAGTTCCTCTTCTATCTTTAAGTCTTTTGTCGTTCGGGTTTTGTGCGTGCTTTGTTTTTGAAGAAATAGAGAGAGAGAGAGGAGAGAGAGAGAGAGAGAAAACACATGGGAGTAGTACGGGTGCGGAGAGGGGGTTACAGTCTCTACACAGGGGCCCAAAAAAGAGAGGCGAAAAAATCGACGTATTTACAGATAGATCGCCCTCGCCCAAAGGAAGTTGCAATTTCAATAACTGTCGGTATGAATAGATAAGCTTACCGATTTCTTCGGGTTTCGGAGATGGGGGGGTATCTGATGACACAGTACCGGAAGAACAGACAAATAACGCCAAAAAACTTTGTAATAATAATAATAATAATAATAATAATAATAATAATAATAATAATAATAATAATAATAATAATAATAATAATAATAATAATAATAATAATGAGGCGCATTAGAAATGTTTCACATAGTGTTTTTTCAGTACACATTACTTTCTAATGCGGTTAATACAATGTAACGCGAAATGCTATGCAGCACTAACTTTTGTAGTCTTATTGACAGGAGAGCTATGCCATTAGCATTACATGCTTAAAAATTAATGGAAGTCTCAATTGTATAAAATCAATGGCTTGGAATAAGCGATTTTCATGGGTCGACTTCACTGCTTCCTTAAATACTCTTCTGTACGAGCCGCACCCGCGTATAAATCGCACTTCTGTTATAACAAATAAAATACTCTAATTAATCTGATTGCGCTGTTCTTCTGGCCTGAACAAACCGTGTCTTTGTAATTGATCGGTAGTTCGTTGGTTATTAGCTTTGAGTAGGTCAAACGATGAAAATAGAAACGAGACAAAAAGTAACAGATAACAAATCCACTGTGGAGCTGAAAGTCAACGGAAATTAAGAGGCAAATATTTGAAAGTTAATTATTTTAATAAAAAAGTTAAATACATCTACCGATCTTATCAAGAACATATGTTAATTTCCGATCGCATAATAATAATATTATAATTATTATTATTCATTAAAGAAATTTTTTGGAAAAGTATTTATTGATTGACTTTTACTGAAATCAGATTGATTAACGTGATTTGTATAAATGTGACTTAATTAATTGAATTAGAGAATAGAAAATCTCGTCGTCGTAGCGTTTCCAGAGATAATTCCTTTCGGTTCTATTAATTCACATGATTGTTTTGAATTGAAGTGAAGGCTGGGGAGGAGGGGATAAAAACAAAAGACTGGCAAGAAATCTTTCCGTTACCTGTCAACATGATATTGATTATTTGCCATTTAAAAGGCAACAACAGCAACAACAACAATAACAACAAAACATGATAGAAATTTTGGTCGAGTAAAATGTTTTTTTTTCTATTTTACTTCTGCGGTTGTTTTTATAAGAAGGATTGACTGAAAAAGCTAAAAGAGATCAAGTCAGAAAAATGTAGAGAGAGAGAGAGAGAGAGAGAGAGAGAGAGAGATATGACGTCAGTACAGAGAAAGAAAGAGATGTGACATCAGTAGAGAGCGAGAGAGAAATATGACGTTAGTAGAGAGAGAGAGATGTGACGTCAGTAGAGAGAGAGATATGACGTCAGTACAGAGAAAGAAAGAGATGTGACATCAGTAGAGAGAGAGAGACAGAGAGAGAAATGATGATGATGTCAGTACAGAGAAAGAAAGAGATATGACGTCAGTATAGCGAGAGAGATATGACGTCAGTACAGAGAAAGATGTGACATCAGTAGAGAGAGATATGACGTCAGTACAGAGAAAGAAAGAGATGTGTCGTCAGTACACAGAGAGAGATATGACGTCAGTACAGAGAATGAAAGAGATGTGACATCAGTAGAGAGAGAGATGATGATGATGTCAGTACAGAGAAAGAAAGAGATATGACGTCAGTAGAGCGAGAGAGATATGACGTCAGTACAGAGAGAGATGTGACATCAGTAGAGAGAGATATGACGTCAGTACAGAGAAAGAAAGAGATGTGTCGTCAGTACACACAGAGAGATATGACGTCAGTACAGAGAATGAAAGAGATGTGACATCAGTAGAGAGAGAGATGATGATGATGTCAGTACAGAGAAAGAAAGAGATATGACGTCAGTAGAGCGAGAGAGATATGACGTCAGTACAGAGAAAGATGTGACATCAGTAGAGAGAGATATGACGTCAGTACAGAGAAAGAAAGAGATGTGACACCAGTAGAGAGAGATATGACGTCAGTACAGAGAAAGAAAGAGATGTGTCGTCAGTACACAGAGAGAGATATGACGTCAGTACAGAGAATGAAAGAGATGTGACATCAGTAGAGAGAGAGATGATGATGATGTCAGTACAGAGAAAGAAAGAGATATGACGTCAGTAGAGCGAGAGAGATATGACGTCAGTACAGATAGAGATGTGACGTCAGTAGAGAGAGAGATGATGATGTCAGTACAGAGAAAGAAAGAGATATGACGTCAGTACAGATAGAGATGTGACGTCAGTAGAGAGAGAGAGAGAGAGAGATTATATATATATATAGGCACACATTGCTTTGCTTTTCACAGAAAAAATTTATGCATTTATTTTAAACAAAAATATGATATTTAATTCGCTCGTACTTTCTGCTAGTTATTCATATTTGTCGTGTGCTCAGAGACCGTTCGTTCTCGGTTAGCGCTGCTCGCCTCGTCCGTCTCTCACGGTGAGCTGAACCCCGAATCGGCACCTGTCGTTATTACTGTGACATCGCCAAGGTTTCCGTCCATTTGCATTTTTTCCGAGTCACCCGATGGATTTCCGGGGGAAATCCGGTCCGTGGAATTCTCGGGTTCCACCCGAATACAGACAGGATCCTTGGGCCGCCTTGCTTTCCATACAATAGTGGCTTTGCTCATTGGTTAAAGCAGTCGCTTATTAGGATTGAAAAGAAAGACAGAGATTAGCATAAAAGTTTGAGGTGATCTCACACAAAGGATCGATGGCGCCGTTTGTAGACAGGCTGCCTTCGTGAACAGAGAAGCGGTTCCTTCAACGTCAGGTTTTAATCGTCGCTAATCTATCCTCTGAATGTAATCATTATTGAATTATTTTTCACACTGTTTATGTGGAATGACAGAACGTTCCACGCGAATTCCGCTAGACGGCGCCCCCGAACTAATCTCCGGGCAGTCCCTTTTTTTCGTAATTTCAAATTTAATGCAAGTCATCTCATCTTTATGGTTTAACAGGGTGTTGAAGTATTTGTTCAAAAAACAACAATTCAGTATATATACATAATTTACCTAACTCTTAAATTTTTTGGAAAATTTTAGTTTATTTAAACTGCACTATATATCTCCATGTGCGTCATAATTGTGCATAGTGCCCCGTATATTGATGTTCGACTGTCTGTCAGCCGCGTGACGAAGTTTTGAGTTACCAATTCTCTCTCTCTCTCTCTCTCTGTATTGACGTCATTTCTCCCTGTACTGACGTCATCTCTGTACTGACACCATCTCTCTCTCTCTCTCTCTATACAAAAGAGCTCAAAACAACAAAAAAATGATTATCCTTACTACATTTTTGTATCATTTGCTGAGATTTCATCGCGTACCTACTAATACTTATAACGAAAGTGATTCGCACTGGTCTCGTTCACCCGTGATGGGAACGGGAGAAGAGGGAGAGATCTGTCACGGCGTCATCAGATCGGCGCCATTCATCGTTGGTTGATATTTAAACTGTCTGCCCATTCATTCATAACTGGGCATTATTCTCAATAATGATAATAGTGTTATTTTATAGGAAAATGAAAAGCAGCTAAATTATCGTCAGTGTTCGACTGCTCGATTGCATCGCTCAGCTAGCGAAGAATTTCGCTGCACATCGCTGGCAGAAGTTTGTAAAGACAGCTTACTGTGGGACTTGTTCAGAGTTCCTGCCCAACCTGATCTATAAATTATCTATAAGATAAGGGGAAGGATCTCGGGTGGAGGAGGACAACGCGTGAGGTACATAGTTCATCAGCGGGGAGCGACAGCCATAGTCAAACCCGAGATCTAGATAACTCCAGCGGTCAGGGTGGGTTGCCTTCCCTACCCACCAACTCGGGTATTGATTTCAGAGTAGCACTTAAAGATGTCAGATAAAAGCCACGTGGTATTCCGGTAACTGGAATGACTACATCGTCTTGTAACAACTGGGAAGGTAGGAGAGCTGGTCTCGCCAGCAGTAATACTTCTTTCTTTCCCCTCTCTTATTGATCATACCTTAGAAAAACTATAGCCAGGCGATACTTGATAGCCGGGTCCCAGCCATCCATAACAGGTTCGTGCCAACTTCTCGTAGCAGTAGAAAAGAAGTAACCCAATCCCGAGATCGCCACGGATGAGGAGATTTTAAAGGATTTTAGTCTGAAACAAAATCGCTGTCATAAATCTGACCTCTGATTAGAGCTAAGGCTCGTGGGAGCAGAGACGCGAACTGGATTGGTAGGAAACTGATGATTGGATGGATAAGCTGAAATCCACGGGAATGTGGATTGAATTAGCGATCAGCTGGTTTTAGTAGCTTTTCTAATGGCGATCTCGACCAAAGTCATCGGCGTTTTCTTGCGGACACATCTCTCTCTTTCTCTCCCTCTCTCTCTCTGTACTGGTGTCATCTCTCTCTCTCTCTCTCTCTCTCTCTCTCTCTCTCTGTACTGACGTCATCTCTCCATCTCTCTCTCTGTACTGACGTCATATCTCTCTCTGTACTGACGTCATATCTCTCTCTCTCTGTACTGACGTCATTCTCTCTCTCTCTCTCTGTACTGACGTCATCTCTCCTCTCTCTCTCTCTCTGTACTGACGTCATTCTCTCTCTCTCTCTCTCTCTCTGTACTGACGTCATCTCCATCTCTCTCTCTCTCCTCTCTCTCTCTCTTCTCTCTCTCTCTCTCTCTCTCTCTCTCTCTCTCTCTCTTCGTTGTTTGTTTGTTTTCTGCCTTAACAGGCTACTAACCCTGACCCCCACTTCCTAAATGCCATCGGAACACCGCACGAGTCGCATTGGCACTCCGGACATAAAAAAAGAAGTGCCAAATGCGAGTCACCGTAGTAACTAGTGGGATTTCGACGTTACTCCATTTCCAGGTTTTTAGACAGTTCCGAAAAGAGCCAAAAGATCAGTAGGGAAATCGGTACGACTCTATTCCTCGGTGTCGACTGGCTGACAGAAGAGAAAATGGTGGCTCTGGGTTGGCGGAACGTAAGGGGCCTTATTTGTTTGTGATGGCTGGCATGTTGAAAAACCGGTCCACCGGCTGGACAACAACAAGGCTCACACACAGCTACGACGACTCGACTTATTTAATTCTCTTTGGTGTTTGAATTACAACAACAATAATAACAAAAAAGGGGTAAAAAAAGACTCCGAAAAGAATAGTAAAAACCAACAACAACAACAACAACAAGAAAGGGGGGTAAAGATGTACGCGGCCTATAAGTTTTCGGTGCTGCCATCTCAAATAGATCGAGGAAACATCTCCCCCTGAGTCATTCCCGCGGCGTATAGTTGAGGTGGTACAAGACAACGAGTCGCTATAGAATAATTCCCCTTACTATAAATATTAAAATTAGGTGATTCGGAGCCCCCATGTAAAATAAAAAAAAAAAAAAAACAGAAGAAAGAGGCTATTTTCAATCAGATCGGTTAAATATCCCGTCTGGATTGAGATGAGTCAACACCATGTTAACTGGTAAGTTGGCCGACCACTTGTAATGAAGTCGGTGGATCAGCCGCGGCGAGGCCCGGGAAGAAGACGTCGCTTTAAATTGGCCATCGGAAAGCCTTTGACCGAGCAATCGTGACAGCGTAGGGGCCAAGGAAGCCCCGAAAGGGCGCCGACCGACAAATGTCTGTTGAGGACTAAGGGACATTACACGAAACATGCTCGACCTTATTCCACTTGAACTCATCCAGAAAACCACAGTGTGGCGGACAAGACAGCTTCGAATAGCTGTACTATCTATTAAGAAACCGGTCAATGTTCTAAGTGTGCAGGCCCGATCCTGGGAGTCTTCGTAAGGAGGTGGTGAGTTGAGCTGCTTCCCTATCTCTACTAGAATTCTTTATTCGTGGAAGGAATACGGAGATGCCAGGGTGGTACGCCATGCCGAGCCGGTCCCGACGACCGGGAGTGGAACTCGAGCCCCCCCCAACTCGAACTTCATTTAGATTTATAAAAGAAGCTTCTTTTTGTTTTAATTGAAAAATCAACAGACTCCTGGTTTACTGGGGAATTTACAGGGACCCACATTCTCCAAAGAAATAAAATACAAAACTATGGGAGCCAAAATGTATATAGTTTCCCGATCCGCATTTTGAATAATTTTTTTTTAAGATTCATGTTGAAGAAAAGAACTTTGGGTGGTAGAGTGGAACCAACACCTTTAACCCTTTAAGGATAGGAGCCGCACGCTAGTACGTATGTTTCGGGGAACGAACAGCTAAAGTCAGCTTAGCGACACGGCGGAAGAGAGGAGGGGAGGTAAGCCGAAATCCTTGAAACAATATAGACCAGAGTCACGGAAATTGATGGAGTTTGTGAACACGAGGCTGGTGTCGCTGAACAAGAAGAAGAAGAAAAAAAAAAAAGTTCGTGTCGGCAAATACCACGAGATCAAGAGCTGGGTTGGTACAAACCGCGAACTGTCTTCCGTTCCGGAACAGAATCATTCTGCCAACCGCGAAGGCATGTCGGTGGCTACGTTGTTTGATATTAGGTGTACGGTTAGGGGTTGGTAGGGAGATCGGGTAGTGAAAATGTGGAATTAATTATATTTCTCGTCATATTTTTTCGCCAATAAAGAGGGGAAATTGGGAAACGCAGAATAAATCTGTTTAAAGCGAATTCTATCGGAAGTGCGAGCTAAGAAAGCCACGTGTTAGGGGATTTGACTTCGTTTAGGGTTTTCAACTGGAGGATTTGATCGCCTCGAGGAAACAATCGATTCTCCATCTTCTCCAGCCCCCCTTTTTTTTTGCAGAGAGTAGGCGTCGCTCGGCTATTAGGGTCATTTGGTTCGGTCCCACCTTTAGACGAGTAGGTACTGATGCTAGGGCGGCTCGCGCTTCGTGAAGGCTGGTGGTAGGAATGGGGGTTTATAAGATAGAACAGCAACAACAAAGAATAAGCAGATGAACGCACCCTGAAAGCAAAAGAAAGCCTTTCTCCTGGATTCGAACCCAAAACCAGTGAAACCGCGCGATGGGGTGGGGTCAGACAGCGGAAACATTATAAGATTTAAAGAGAAATACAGTCCACGCGGTCTTTACCGCTCTTACTTATAATTCGTTTTTATATTATAATTATAAATTTAAAAATTACTTAATGTATATAAGAAATAATCAACTATTTTTGTATCGTTACTCCGGAGAACAACACCTTATGTGTTTGTGTTTTTTTTTGTTGTTGCGCTTTTATAAAGTGAGAGTAGAAAAGGTAATGACGTCAGCGAGCTCGTTTGTTGTCTTCCTGACAGAAGAGCCACGGAGTCGATTGTGCGCGTCTGAAAAGTACTTACGTTCACCGAATTTTCCTCCAAAATGAAAAATACGAGCAATTTACGATAAAAAAAAAAGAAGAGATTTTAAGCATGGTTAATTAAACCTGCCTTTCTGACAGGCTCTAGCGTTTCCTAAAGATGCCATGGAAACCACGTAAAGTTTCTGGCTTAGAAACCAATTGTCTGTTGTGCGGAGTTTTATCTCTCTGGCTCAACGTATGACGCATTCTTTCAGATGGGAATCTCATTGAGGATGGCAACAAGTAATTATTGATTTATTATTACTGGATGCAATATAGCGCTGCGTGGTCACGACAATAACAGTAATAAGAAAATAATAGGGCAAATGTACATATATGCGCAAATAACAAAAACAATAGTGAATAATATGATGATATATTACGATAGATTTAAAGTTGTGTGTGCGTGCATAGATCGGTGTAATATTGTCTCTATCAAATGATTCTATGATATACCATACTGCCGTACGTAACAGTGCTGACGGTAATATATTGTCTATATAAGGTGATATATCTGTATAAAACTGTTGCAGAGCTATTAGTGATCTGAACTCAGGACGCCAGCTTCAGGAACAGATTGTCTTGCTAAAGTTATAATCTCAGCCATTCTGCTAATCTCGTTTCTCACCTCCAGCGATGTATCGGTTTAACAAGTACAAGAGACTTCGACACTCGCTGTTACCAGATATCTTTCAGCCGCAAAGCGGCTCAGTGGAGCGGTTGCCGCCGGTTCAATGCTATTTACGCTAACACCGATCGCTGCTCAACTGGCTACCATTTATTAACTCCCGATTCCCGACACTCGGGGAAACCGGAATTAAGAGATATATGCGCCGTAATGCGGAGACGCATATTTGCCTCAACAGTCGCGCGGGGAAAGATAAATGGAGAGGACGTCGTTGCGGAGGAAGGAGGGCGGCAAAAGATAGAGACATTAAAAAAAAAAAGGGGGGATTTATCAGTGGAATAAGGGAGAGACGAGTCAGCCTAACTCTACCGGACACGCGTGAGATTAAGCGTAAACGACGCGCAGGTGAGAACTGTCATATTTATAGCCCACCTGTCAGCCAGCCGTCGGCTTCGAGGACTTAACGGTAAGAACTGGTCATCACCCAGTAAACCGCTTGCCATCTTCCCACAGCTCTACTCTGTCTGTTCCAGTGACCTCTGCCTGACTCCGAGAAGCGCTGCGGCGGCTCTCCGCTTCACTCGAGGAGTTATCGGATTCTTCGCGAAGTTCGATCCCGAGCCGAGTTCGGTTTTTATAGGAGTTCCGAGATGCGGAACGAAATCAGGTGTTGTCTGGCCGATAGCAAATCTTACCTGAAGGAGGCCCGGAAATGACGTCATCGGAAGCCAGTTTACCGGTGTCCTCAGAACTTCAAAACACTAGTCATTAATTACCTTTTTGTGTTTTCGGGCTTTGTTACGGTTGTGTCGTGTAAATACGGGAACAACGAATTAACAGGATCGCCGAACGCCCAATTAATTAAAACTACAAAAGAGAATTTACACTAATTTTTTTGTTTTGTTTTGTTTTTTTTGTTTTCTAAAACTCGGTTCTCATTATTTTACAACACATAAGATGTAGCATTTATCCAATCAGCCATTTTTAGTACCAGTACTCTTTAATTATAAAATCATGGCCAAAAGAGCCGTATTTACTCTCAAAATGGTGTTTAATACCAACTTTTAAACATCTCGATTTATTACCACTTATCTGTATCATACCCTCTTGTTATTACTCTTTAGATGGCCTCACGACTACTATTTCCATTAAATTGTGCTTCCCTAATTGGGTTTTAGTGCTGCGTGTACAGCGTATCCACACACAATGGTAGCCAAGATTATTGCGTTGCTTAATGGTTCTAACCAAAATATTCAGCGGTCACTCTGTGTGTTAGAATATTTTAAAAAGCATCCCATCCTAAGCGGATGAAGTCAGTTAAGCCTTATGTTAATATCCTCAGGACCTCGGCTCCAAGCGTTCGTAACGTGGTAAATTCTTGTAGATACATAAATATAGAGCTAATAAAGTAGTTAACTTCGGTGAATGCACACTTTACGGTATTGTTTTTTGACTGAAAACTGGTATTTTAACAAAAGGAGCAAAAACAAAAATACTTGCATAATTATACTTTGCAAATTAGAATTATTTGTAGGTAATGCAATAATTCTGGCCATATATAAATATATAGGTGTATAAAGCTGGCGGCCATAAGTGAGAATTTACCAATGAAATATTATACAAACAGCTACGTATACGAAGTCTAATTTACTGCTGTCTCGTCGAAAGACGTAAGATGCTTTTTTTATGTCACCAGTTTAAAATACCTGCTTAATTAACGGTAAAATTCTAATTGTTTGCTAGGAAATACAGCTAAGTAAATTTATTTTTTATTTTTTTATTTTAATAAAAGGAATACTGGCTCCTAGCTGGCGGTCTGCTTACTCTCTCTCTCTCTCTCTTTCCATCTCTCTCTCTCTCTCTCTCTCTCATCTCTCTCTCTCTCTCTCTCTCTATCTCTCTCTCTCTCTCTCTTTCCATCTCTCTCTCTCTTTCCATCTCTCTCTCTCTCTTCTCTCTCTCTCTCTCTCTCTCTCTCTCTCTCTCTCTCTCTCTCTCTTTCCATCTCTCTCTCTCTCTCTCTCTCTCTCTCTCTCTCTCTCTCTCTCTCTCTCTGTTTTTTTTTTTAATGATTAGAAGAAAATAGCAACTGTTTTAGAAAGAACCTCTGTGGCTGAAAACTGCGTTAAAGATGTCTTCCCTCTTTCCCACAATGCAACATTTTGGCTTCATAATGAACACGACGGCCCTCTCCTCGATCGTTTGGTTTCTCAGGCGGTGTCTGGTGACTTGATTCGTCTCGTGTTTAAAATTTCTAAAAAAAGAAGAAAAGACAAGACAGCCAAGACGAAAACCTGACCAGTGCCATTTGTTTTAATCGATTTTTAAAGCCAAGACTTTCGAAAGTAAAAGGTAACTGCATTTATTCGGCAGGTGGCGCCCCATTCCTTCCTGCAACATGTTTTTTTTTTTTTTTTTCCGTCCGTGTCAAGAAGTCGGCTTTTACAAGGAAGAAGATCATTGTTTGACTATTCACTCGCAAAACAAATAGATTAATAAAAATATGACTTAGTGCTGCTGTGTGGACGCGAACAGTGTTTGTCTGTCTGTCTGTCTGTCTGTCTGTTCTATAGGGCTACCGTCTGGCCTGTTGGCTCCGGGGTCCACTGACATCTGAAACTCTCGTTCCAGTATCACGATATTTTAAACGCAAAAACTAAACGAATTTGTATTTTCTGCCTGACAAAACGTAATATACATATATATAAAGCCTCGTTTCCGTGGAACACGCATAAACAGTAAACCACCGATCCTGGTTTTCCTAACAACCAGGAACTTGCGGACGCAACGCCGCATGTGGATAACAAGATGTCTGGTTAATGGTTTATGAAAGTCTACTGAAACTGCGTATTATACAGCAGTAAGACTTTATTTGTACCGACGATACCCTAAGGTGCCAAACCTCGTTTTTACGCCTTAATCGCTTGCTACCACGTGTTTTATCGCTTCCGGTACAGTTACGGCGATTCGGCAAGAGAACGTGACCGTGGTTTCGCTAACATACGTACAAGAACCTACCGTGATTGCAATAAGCACCCGGAAATATTTTGGGTAGTAAATAATATAACGTTACAGGTGAAAAAAAAAACAAAAAACAACAAACAGTTCGGCCCCATACGGTTACGCGAACTTTGCTGGTCACGAACATTTCCAACTCCAGTAAGAACGTCACAGGGCCCACGGTTGTTGAGAACGCGGCACCAGTTATTTACTCGTTCTAAGATGTTGTACATGTGCATTTCTGTGCAATGATGCGACGCCTGTGTAAAGATCTATTGTTAAAATAGTAATACTGCACACAGAAGAAAATATATCTCAGTACTAAACCGAGATAATGGAGAAAGGGCAGTAGGCGACACTTATCTTAATAGAATTCCCGTTATTTAAAAAATTTTGATGGTTGCGGGGGAAAGTCTGTATTTTACATCTGTAAAACGTATTGTGTTTTTATAATTACTTTTTGATCTTTGTCGGTTCTGTTATTTTTGTTTAAGTGAAACCCCCTAACATCATCTTTTATGGAAAGAGACAGGGGATGTGCGCAAATAACGAGTAATTTAAACTTTGAGACGTACATAGTGCGCAAACTGTATTATTACAGAAAACAAAATGAATGCATTTGTACGATGTCTTAATATTTGGTGTGTGAGCCAAGGTCATCGATGCGTGATTGTGGAACGTTGTTCCATATGCCCCTGTGGCACTTTCCACAATTTACCAAAGTATATGGCTCCTGATTGATTTTCTCAGCATCCGTACAACTCCATTTATCCTCAGTGCCGTCTATAGCAGGACCTCTCGCGGGCAAAGGCATGTTTGTGAGTGCTCCATCAGCCTCTTTGCTTTCCAGATGGTTTTTCTCGCCACACTGGCGGTACGGTCGAGGTCGCTGTCGTGCGGAGAGATGAATCCTCGGCCAATAAAATGCCTTCGCGAGAGATGGCGTGATGGATGCGAACCCGCCTGTACCGTCGGCAGTCGGCGTACCTTCGATTTTATACAAATTCCTGGATATCCTCAGCTAATATTGCAGCCCCGCATCTGTATTGATCCATCTCAATGCTTCGCTGTAGCTGATGCACACTGACTGTCGTACCGCTGCCCGGTCCGGCCGTTGATTATTGCCCAACAGTCCACACTCGGACTCATCTGTAAAGAGAATTTTCCTTTCAGTTTTGGTCATCGCGCTGCTTCTCCTTTTCCCGCCCATCTCAGCCCCGCCAGTTGATCGCCTCTCGTCAGCAAAGAGTTGTCTGGCAGCCCTACGCGTCCTTTGAGACTACTTCGCGAAAATGTGCGTCTTACTGTTTTTTTTTGAGAAAGCGCTAACATCAGTACCAGCAGCTGGATCGTTCGCGAGTCCCCAACTGGTTCGTCGTCTATTGCGTGGAGAAGGCGCTAGGCTCGCCCTTTGTAGGGCCTGGCTTCTCTTCTTCGGACCCGTCTATTGTCGACAGGACCGGTTTCACGCATTCTCTTCAGCCTTTGTCACAGCTCCTTCTGAAGCACGAAGTCGGGCTGCAGTTTTCCTCACGGAGCGAGGAGCCTTCGATAGTTAAGGCTCTGATTTCCGCGCGGTTTGTCGTGACATATTTCCCTCTCAGAAGCCATCGTGTTCTCCACACATCCACCACACTGCAACGATATCACTTTCTGATTGCTCGCATCAAACAGTCAGTCTACCACTCACTCAGGTTCTGTCGCGTTATTTGCATTCTACACCCAGTTTGTTTGTTTTTTAATTATTTCCTTAATTATTTCCAACACCGTATCTATGCTAATTATTTAATTTTATACAGTCATTAATTCACTTCATATTTCCTTTTCTTGAATATCTCCGCAAGTCGTTCTATCATTGACAGTTGGCAGAGATTTGTCATGGGCTGTCGTTGACCCTTTTTGACCGCTTGTGGGGAAATCTTTAAAAAAAGAGAGCAGAAGACACCGGCGGAGTAATGGGTCACCGGATAATAGGAGCCGGTTTTGAATCGATCACGGAGGCACGACGATTACCAAACAATGACGGAACAAGTCTCGTATTTCTGTGCTGGTGATATGCTCCGGTTCGGAAGAACTCGTCTTAAATATCGCTGACTCTGACCGCGAACGCCATCAATCAGTTGCCAAGCAGACAGCGCGCCATATTGTTTTGTGTCGTATACCGCGGAAAAGCCACGTGCTAAAACCCTGGGTCGTGTGTGGCGAGAAAGAGAGAATGGCAAAGGAGAAACAAGGTTCATATTGTTCCTCTCGGGTATTCACTGAAGCTTTTCAAGGGAAGAATTGACGGACTCTTGTGAAAATTTAAGGACTTTTTTTTTTTTTTTTTTTTTGCAATTATAATTATTCGCTTATGAACACGGGGAAGAACAACGAGCTGTGCTGGAAATGGCATTTCTTTAGGCCACTTATCCTTTCACCTACTTCGTAATCTAATCCATTTTTGTACGTCATTATCTACAAAACGAGTATCTATCTATCGGTTAACGATCCGGAAGGAGATAAGTATATTCCGAAAAGTCAGTGACGTCGATAATCTTTACTCTGAAATCGTATTTTATATTGCTAAGAGAGATAGAGACCCTTTTCCAGTTTAGCTGAATTACCGACAGCCTTAAAAACAAACAAACAAGCAAATACATCTTTTTTTGTTGTTGTTGCAGCATCCTGGTAGGAAACGTCATCAGCTGGAAGATCAAAATATCGACAAAGCATAACGAGAGGTCCTGCCCCTTCTCTTTCCAATTACTACTACCATCTGCTGTTAACTGGTTGACTGACAGCTTAGAATTAGCGATGAACGAGTCAACATACGGAAAAATACATTGGAGTTTAATATATATATTTTAGCCATGTTATTTACTTTTAATTCTTGAGAATAAGAACAGACGTTTTTATGTTCCTGTGGTGCTGATAAAGATGGAGTCTAAAATGGGTCAAGGCCTAATTAACTGAGGTGATTTGAAAGAAAAAAAAGAATTCTCGCCAAAGTCATCGAGGACTACATATTTTCCATATATATATATTTCAGTGGTTTATTATTCGGTTTCCGTTCTGAAGTTACCAACCGCAAATAACCAGACCGCCATCTTGTGCTATTGAGCTCCTTCAAAGCAAAAGTTAAAAGCCATCTTCCAGAACTGGCACCTTCAGCCGATCACCATACGGCTCCGCCAAACCACGACGGAAAAAAAAGGGGGGGAGTAACCTTAAAGAGACTTTAGTGTTTCGTCTTCCCTTTGTTCTTTATGTCAGCATTTAAAGATGAAGATAAACTTTTTGTCTAATATATCGCGCTCTCTTTTCTAACCGGATTTAAGAGCTAAGCTCCTCCAAGTCATTCTGAATATGCTTGACTCCGTGCAGTAAGGTTACAGAGCGAAGTGGGTTATCTTCTCTTGTCTGGCGGTCCCACATCGCTCGCTCAATTCGAAAACTTTCTTAAAAAAACAAAGGATTTTTTTTTTCTTCACATTTAAAAAAAAAAAAAAGTGCATTAATTTTGCAACATCAAAACTCTATTGTGATTTCCAAAAACATTTAAAAATTATTCATGTGGAAACTAACCATTCGGATTAATGTTTAATAAACCAAAGGAATCCCACCTCCCCTGTAGCGATGGTTACGTCTCGTAGCTTGTTTTATAAGTTCCTTCTCCGATGTTGCGAAATCATAAAGTCCTAAACCGGAAGCGGTCCTGCTGTGCCTTTCATGCAATCACTTGCCCACTTCTGGATTCTCTGTTACCCCCCCCCCGTACAAACGGTAGATATTTTGATTCAGAAATTATGCTTGCCTTTACCCAACACCGGATATTTAGCGCGTGATATGGGGGGGTGCGTCCTCGAGGGACGGCTCCCTCGGTAGCCTAGCGGCGGGTGGAGGAGGCGTTTTCGATGACTCACAAGTCCCAACATATTCGTGTGTCTGCGTGATTAAGGGAGAATTTATTGGTTAGAATTTTATTTAATCCGTTTAACTTTAATTATTCTTCTGTTGTCGAAGGAGGACAAGGAGGATTGAAGATGGTTTGTGTGCGTGCGTCCCGGCAGTTCTTAAAACGTGTCGGAGAGAGGAGGGAGCTCTGGGCTCGTGTTAGGAAGTGAAAAGGGATGATGGGCCCCAAACCATAAAATCCGGTTTCTCTGTTCAGAATCAGTTCTCGCGTCTCGATGGAGGAAACAAGAAATCGTTTTATTTAAAAAAAAAAACAAATCTGAATGTCCCAAGTCTTTGTTGTTGTTGTTGAAGTAAATAGTTAAACAAAAATACAAATATTTAAGCCGATACTTTTTTTTTTTTAAATTTAAAACACCTCAATTTAAAAGAAAGAAAAAAAAAAACATTGTTTTGAGACACTCAAAATACCATTCACCGATACTTTTAAACATCTCTTCTCCGTTTTGGACTCTTACTCAGGTATGACAACGCACCAAAGGATGCTCTTACATCGTCTTTTTTTCAAACTGTATCTCTGTGTTTATTATTCCTTTCTTGCACAAGAGCGGGATAAGGAAACCGAAATTCTGGGTATTTTCAGGAGAAACGCTTATTTTTTTAAAGAAACACTGAAAAGTTCCCAGTATTCGGCTCTGATGATGAAATTCGTAATCGAAATTGCACCCTAGAAATAAGTGGTTAAACGTGGCTTCTGACGCCGTCGGATTGTCTTCTTTTTCTCTGGATTTCTTTTTAAAATTGAGAATAAAGCAGAATCTATTGAACGTCCTGAAGTGCACAAGGCTGTATGGTTAAGATAAACAACCGCTCGTCACGCGATACCATGCACAGCTATGACGTCCGACCCAGCCGCAAGGAGGTTTTGTGGCCTTCTAAACAAGAATAACTATGGCGTCGCTTTTACACCTAAGTTTAAATTTGCTAAAGTCTTTTCGAAATTAATAATACACATAATTTATTGTAAAGAATGCTTGCGGTTATGAAGTAAGTGAAGCCCGTTCATTACCAGATTTCAGATAATTTACCCAGCGACACTTCTGGAGTCATTAAGCCAGCCAGTCTTGTACGACGAGACAAAAACTGACGCTAACTAGTCGCAGAGATATACAGTCATTTCTAATAACGGTTTACATTAGCATGAAATAACTTTGTAATTACGATGATTTTTTTACCCTTCTTAAAAAAAGAAAGAAACAAAACACATTGTAATAACATTAAGAGGTTTGAGTTAGCACGAAATTGAAAAAATAGTTAATTAGAATTCGTCACAAAATCTTTTTTTTTCCTTTCCATTCAGTCGATGCAATTCTGACTAAAAGCGAGGTAAAAAAAAAAATCAGTTTTAATGTCTAAAGGCAGATATTATCCAATACTTCGTTTGAGCCGATCTCAATGTTTTCTCACATCAAAGGATCTTTCGACGAGGACTTCCGCCATTTTTCTATTTTGGCGGCCATATTGATTTACCAACCGGAAATCAGCGTTAAGCTCCATCTAGCGATGCAGCCAACCAAAAATGAATCGGATTTTAAAACATTTTAGAAATTTCAGGGGGTGCTCGTCGCTCCCCCCCTCTCATTTTTTAACGTTTTTAAGAGAGGAATCGTGTCTGGAGTTGGAGAAGACTTGGAACAAACTTACTAATGCCATTTAGATCGGCAAAGGGAGCCAACCAACCAGGGATATAATTTGATTACAAAGCACAAAAAAGAAGAGGAAAAAAAACTTCGAAGAGCTACTTCTCCCTCACTAATTATCAAAAGATGTGGAGTAGGCAGTATAAAGTTAACCTCTATTATACCTGCCTAAAACGCGCACAAAGCTCGGAGACAGTAACATAATATTGTACAAGTTACATTAGGTAAAATGAAAAAAAACTAAAAATTGCAGTGCATTCTGGGTATGTATTGAAAATGGGCGCACGCCCCCCCCCCAAGAGTACAAATTCATCGTTGTTGTGGTTTTTAAGTAAAAGTTGGACTTTCTGCAGGATTGCTCTGGCGTTCGTAGTTTCCTTTACTATAATCTGACAGATAAGATCTCGCGCAGTCCACGGGTTATTCGTGATCTGCTGCTCGGGACTGCGGCACCTGCCACCACTTAGTATTGTATTAAGATTAAATTACTGTCAGCCATGTGCGAGCTGTACGTTATAAGAGTTCAATTACAGCCCATCACTCACTAATCAATATTCTATTAAGATTGGATTATGCTGACTAACCACCGCTTATTATTTAAGATCCAAGGATCTAAATATTTTAAAAAAGAAAAAAAAAAAACGTAAAGAAACCTTAATTATAAAAAAAAGTCAATATTAAGAAAACAAACACACGAGCGCGAACACCAACAGTCAGATCGCATGTATTATAATTTTTTTTTAAAACTCCATCACAGCAGGTAATGGCGTTAGTTTATTATGTTAGTACCATCTGGTCGGTTCTGTTCTGTTCGCCTTATCCCACCTACTTCCTGACGTCTTCCTTTGTTTGCTCAAGTGTCTATTTGAATAGGTATAAAGATGAAAGCGTTTCCTTACCTCTACAAATACGTTAATCCCAACCGGGTATGCCCGCGAAGGGTAACAAATAATTTTGTTAAGTAAACGATAATTAAAAAGAAAGCAATATGATAAATATTGACAGACCGACACTTGTACCGTGCAGTTACCATCATCGCACCTGGCGGTTTCCAGCACGTGCTGGCTCCCCCGAACAGGGATATTCGCCGCCGACTTCAAAAAAAAAGAGGAAAGGAATCAATTGATGAAGTTTAAATGCGCTTAATACAGAGAAGAATGTCCGTAGTAGCTACGGGTGCAGCCTATATGGACATATTCCAATCTGGCTCCTTTTCTCGTTATTGAGGCAAACGTTGGCCTCCTGAACTGAGACCTGGGGTTAATTGATAAGAGCCAGACAACGGGCAATGAGATATGAGCGACAGGATTATGCAAGATCAGGTTAGAACTTCGGATCGAGCTTAATATTTTGGCTCTTTAATCAAAAGTGTACATCACCTATGACGTCGCTCTGTACAATAGTTGCAGTGACGTCACGTTTTCCTTCTCTTGTGGTGTTAAGACTAAGAAGAGACCTCTAAAACAATTGATTCCCCAATAGCCGTTCTGTCTGAATAACTTTAGTTCAGTTCATATTTCAGTTTGGATATATATTCGAGAAACAGAATATTTCGGTCTACTTTGTAGTTTCATTTTGCAGAGAAGTAACATTCTTGGCTCTCGTGGTTTATTTCGTTGTTGCTACGGTAATCTTTTCGGTCTTAAAAATAGTGATGCATTTAAGCTTCCCTGGATTCCACGTTTTTAAGAAAAATATTTATTTATTTATTTTTTGACACTATTATTTGGGGAGGGGGTATAAAATATTACCCAATTATCCAGGACGGCTTTCTTTCAGTGTGGCGTTGTATCCGATTGCAGCATCACTCTCTGATGGTTGTAGTGAATCTCGTGCGATGACGAGGAATAATAATAGCAAAAGGACGTATTACGTACTACTTACCGTATACAGCCGTTCGGCCATGCTATAGTCGGACTACATTAACGTCGACGCGACACGATATTCTGCTTTTAGCGCAATCCCGCCGTCAGATGGCGCTGAATCCACCAACTTCCCGACAGAATGCCGATCTATGTTTCTCCTTAAAATGCGGATGATGATAATCCTCACTGCGGCCGCATTACTAGATTCTCGAGGCGAGTTTAAGATGATCTTTTCCGCGTGATCTCATACTTACCAGAAAAAGAGAAGGAAAAAGCCGTCCGTTATCTTTTCATAGATACCAACGCTGTAGCCGAAAACAACGCTATGGTTACGCTCTGTTTCACAGCTGACATTCCCCATCTGTTCGCTGGCTCATCCTTTCATGGGAGAGGATTCTGTACGTTATTGTTTTTCTGGCTTCGACGATACGCTTTCCAGGCCGTCTCATCGGATTTTGCAAATGCACAATTAGTAGAGGCCCCGTTATCAAAGACTCACGTGCAGTTTCCATCCTGACAGATTGTGATTCACCAGCAGAACAACTACACGCAGCCTGCCAACCAAGACCTATTACAGCTGTTAGAACCCTGAGAAATGACGTCAGTACAGAGAGAGAGAGAGAGAGGAGAGAGAGAGAGAGAGAGAGAGAGAGAAGAGAGAGAGAGAGAGAGAGAGAGAGAGAGAGAGAGAGACAGACAGACCATAATTTCCTCCATTATGGCAAAAACGCGTTTGGAGAACCGAGTGTTTAATAGACCGCAGCGGATCAGATTATTTAATGACGACCGTTAATTGGTAGTTTGTCTGCGACCAGGTTTACTAGATGCGGTGTCACTGCTCTTTGCTATGTCCAGGTTGGGACAAAGTTTTAGAACGTATTTCAGCGGACGTTCGGAGGCCCCGTCATTCGCGCCTCTCCGCCTCGGTAACCCTTCCACCGAGTTAGACGCTCGCCGTCACGCTCTTTCACGGCGCCCGCGAGTTAGAGAGTTGATGACGTCACCGCCGACTCGGCCTGTTTTACCGATGTATCAGGGTCCCATCGTCGCGACGCTCGTCTGAGAAGTCGCCACCGCTCTCAAGTCCGCGGACCACAAGACGGCCCGGTCTCGCGAACGCCTGGGAATTCCAAACTCGCATCAATCGATAAGTTCACTCGGGAAGCGCATCTTCATCATCATCATCCCCCCCCCACCCATCTTTCGCTCATTCATTACACCAACATGTTGCCTTCGGGATTCAGCTATTTCTCGTTAGAATCATTTTCCTGTTGTTGTTGTTGTTTTTTTTTTAGCTCGAAAGCCAGATCTTATATTAAACTTCCTGTTTTAAGGAGCTTCCTTTTCCATTTTGAGAAAATGCTTTTAAAGCTGACACTTTAGAAGGTTTACGTTTTCTAAAATCCCCAGGCGATGAAACAGCGCCAACAAAACGGATGGCAGCGAGGGAAAAAAGACAGGTTGTTGTTTGTTTCCCGCCCAGCCCTTTTTTTTTTGGGGGGGGGACTGAGAGTTTTCTTACGACGTGAAATCGAGAGACGTTTTGGTGTCAGCTTTACTCGGGACTCTTCCTTACTCTACTCGGAACCTTCAGTCAATGACATAAAGACTTATACAAGACACGAATTAAATGAGTTAAGGTTAGGTTAGGGTTGACGGTAACCCGAATATTCAAGTTTGACTGAAGAGCTATAAACGATTAATAACAGTTGAGCTTTAGCTTCAGTTTATAATACAAGGATTAGAATCAAGTTGAAGCGTGCATATGTTAGACGGGTGTACGTACGTTAGCCCCTACTGCTAGAATTATGATTAGGGTTCGGAGTGTACCATAAAAAGGGCAGGATATGGTTACGGCAACCACTAAATTTAGTTATTGGGGTTAGGGTTAGAACAGGTTATTTTACGGTTAGGTACACCTGCTGTCGTAGATGACGGAATAAGGGCTAACTTACAATAACGTTTATGTTAGAGTTATAAGTATGTTTAGGGTTAGAGGTTACGTTTAATTTAGATTTGGGTGGTGGTGGTGGCGTACAGTGAAGATGACAAGAAAGACAACTCTGGTAAAGAAACGTAGGGCCGCGGTTGCCCGTTAGGAAGCGTTGGCACGTTTGCGCCACGTAGTTTTCCCGCACTCCCGAATTTCCAGATATATCTAATTTTTAGACGTGAGAGGTAAGTAGAGACTGCCCGGATGAAACCAATACGGTCAGGTGCTAAAGATTGGCGCAGAAAGCCATGTTAGGGCGGTTCACCTAGCCGAGCCGGTGCCCACGAGAATCAAACTTAGACCCTTGACAGTAGCGTTGCAGCCAAAAGGACTAACCACCGCACTACCGTGCCGCCCAGATTTTGATATTTGAGTTAAGATTAAGATTAGGTCAAGCGTTAGGTTAGTGTAAGATATTAACGCTAGGCTGAACCAGGGCTTAGGATTTTGGTAAGGTTAGAGTTACGTCTAGATGTTGGCGTTAGTATAAACCTAGAAATGAATTAGAATTATTTGGTTGTTACAAAATTTTTGTCGTGTTTTTTACCTCAACAACGAGACTTCATATCGCTGCTGAACGTGAAGTTTATTAATCAAAGTAAGCTCCATTACAATCGATACACTTCTGCCGACAAGTTACAAGTGCATTTATACGATTTCAAAATAAATCTGGATTTCTGGAGTCGATAAACTGTTGGAAGGAAGTTTCGATTGTTGCTTGGTTGGAGGAGGATTTCATACGGAGGAAGCTGTCGAGGTGTTTGAAAGTCTGACGGAGAAAGGTCTGGTGAATTGGCTGGGTGAGGGAGAATTTGGCACCCCAACGTGTTCACGAACACGAGGACGATCATCGTCGTGGACCAAGATTGGGCCTCTTTGATTCACCAATGCTGGCCGGCTGTCGTTGGGAGATTCTGATAAACAACATTTAATTCACGACAGCACCTCTCAGCTGTGATGGTTTCGCCAGGTTGCAAAAAGTTATAATGGATGATACCAATTTCAGTCCACCAGACAGTGACCATGACCTTCTTTGGGTGGAGGCCAGGTTTTGGAATGCGGTTAGGTGCCTTGTCTCTGTCGGGCCACTTTGCTGATCGTTCGCGATTGTCGTAAAGGATCCATTTTTCATCACACGTAATGATTCAGTCAAGAAATGGGTCGTGTTTGTTTCTTGTGACAAGCGAAGATCAGATCTCCAATCGACGATTTTGTTGTTCTTCATTCAACTCGCGAGGCACCCACTTGTCCAGCCTTTTCACCTGGCCGATTGCGTCAAGATGCCGGGAAACAGTTGCAGTTCTTACGTGAAGCTCTCCAGTAATTTCTCCCACTGTTTTTCTTGGTTCGACTTCAACCGAGGTTTTCAGACGGTCGTTATCACAGCTGGAAGGACGTCCGCTACGTTCCTTATCTTCGAGGATCACATCTCCTGATCGAAACTTTGCAGACCATCGTTGTACTGTGCGGTCAACCGCTGTGTCCTCGCCCCATGCCTGCTTAACGTCACGAGTCGCCTCGCTCGCTTTGTGGTCTGGTTTAAACTCGTGAAGCAAAATGGCACCGAAAACTTTTCTATCCACTCTTTACTCAGAACCCTGAAACAAATATCCATTTTATGATTTTTAGAAAGGTAGGCTTTGCATAATGTATGCTAAAGCACTCGCTACAAAACAACATAACTTATACACCTTCACAGGCAGACAAGAAACGAGCCCCAAATCAACATAATATAAAAACTGACTGAACTTTGGTAACGATCTAATAGCTTCTAAAAGGGATAATTTATTTTTGAGTAGTAATATGGTAGTGCCTCCGGCACCTTCTCAGATTATTGGTTTGTAAAATCTATTCTCCATAATAATAATAATAAAAAAAAAAGATAGAGAGTTTCAGACGAATTAGTTAATGCGTACAATTTAGCTGAAGGCAGTCTTCCAGCTTGTTCGGATCATTAGTTCTATCGGTTTTGGAGAGAAAATTACACTTCATTTTGTTCAAACTCATGCGCAATCAATGGAAAAAAAAAAGGAACGAGACATTACGAGAGCCTTAATAGTAATCGGCATAGAATAAAACACCCACTTTCATTCATTCGGAAAACCTTTGTCCTCTAACACTGGAAATAACGTGTTTAACATGCGGATACAATGATCAAACCGCTTATTAACTACTACCGGGTGGGGCTTGTAGACTCAAGACCATCATGATTCGATCAGTCCATTTATGGTGAAAACTACATTCCACGTTCTCTCTTTACTGAAAATTTACAATTACAATACCAAATTTTCTTTACAGTCTTTATGTCACCTAGCGTACCAAATGTTCCTTTGCAGGATTCTTGATGTTTGTACTAAGAACGTCCAACTAGAACCCAGCCGGATACGCTTATGATGATACTATTGTCACCCGGGCTTCATTTGAATGTACTTAACTAGTACCAGCCAATTTCACCATGTACACTCTCCTTACTCTCTGCTGTACCTGAACATGTTATGTGTGACTTCCTGGTGCGTGCATTTTTGCTTAATAATAAATTACATTCTCGGCTAGATGTTGCTATAGGTTTTCCGATAGGCCCCGTTTTATTGTCGTCTATTGCAGAAAGGTGTAACACGTATCCATCTATCATAAATTTAGATGAGGCAAACCCCGCATTTTTCTGCCCGAAAATCTGCAAAATTATTTTTATATCGGCTCAATTTTCAACATCTTAATTTAAAATTTAGCACAAAATTTGAGTTTATATATATATTCTAGTGTCACGTGACGATATGGCTGGATTAATGTTTCTACATTTAGGAAACCAGCACGGTCTTACAGTAGGGTAGAATAGCTTCCTTCTGCAGGCTGTATAAAATTAATTTTGCCTTTTTAAAAAAAAAAAAAAACAAATCCTTAGGGTTAAAATATTTTCTACCATCCTTACTTTTGACGAGGATGTTCCATTCTTTGCTAACTGAGGCAATTTTTCCCGTTTCCGTTGTCCACCCGTCCACAGGCAGACTTTTGTTGTGACCACCGTCCAACGATCCGCACTAATTACACTTCCAAAAGAAAAACACTGAACCATTGGGTTTACTCAGATAAAAGAGAAGAGACAATTTACGTGATTATACTTAACTGTGACCGTTTTTTTTTTTGTTTTTTTTGTATTAAAGAATCTGTTTCCAATATAATAACGCAGCTAGATCTGTATTCTCACGTTAAATTCCGGATTAATCGTTGAGAACCAAAGTAGACTAAGCCTGATGGGGTTTATCTGTTAGTCGGATTATCCCGCACTTGTTGGTATTTTACGATTGTTGCAGATAAAACGTTAACCCTGTCGAAGAATTCCCCTCTTTCCTTCCATTTTTTGGTCTGGCGTTTTTAAGAAATCAATATTCTCGCGGACGACGGTTAATTGATGATATATGATCGTCTTTCAAAAATAATTATTGATGCCGATAAATGGCGTAATGCAGATGGTTTGGTTGGGAGGAGAGAAGGCCTTCTTTGAAGATCTAGAACAAAGGGACCAACCGGAGATTCACCGTAGCGATGTTGCTCATGGAGGCTGACTGATATGCGAGACTTGTCGGCGATTTGCAATCGATACAGTTACATTCGGGAAGCCAATCTCTACTTGCATTACCAATTTACAGCAACAACCGCCCTCCCCCCCTGGCCTTTTCGTCGCGAATAATATCCAGCAATTTAAAAAAAAACTCGTTTTAGTTGATGGTGTTTGTGATTATCCAACTTCCTGCTTTTCCCAGCCGAATTCTAACGCTTTTTAGAGCGGTTCTCCATATACATGGAGATGTAGCATAATGGAGTCCGGGGAGATGCGGGAGCGTAACAAAGATAGACTTTTTGCAGAATTCACGTGTACAGTGAATTTAGAAGAACGCAACGACAACAAAACCGTTTGCTGGCGCACTGGGCACGATCGAGGCTAGTGTACCAGTCCCTGGGGACAATATTTAAGAATAAATGGTGAGACTTCAGAAAGTTCACTAGAACTTCCTTAAAGTTGTAACTATTTAAAATATGTTTCAGTTATAATCGATTAGCGTTATACTTACCTGGTTTGTATGCTGGAACCTAGAGGATCTCAAGTTCTCAACGCCATTAATGGTTTTATGTGCGGAGAGTCATAAATTCTTGCAGTAGCTGGAAATATTAAGACAGCAGTAATAAGTTTACTGCTGACCACAATTTATCCTGATCTTTTTATGACCCCAGGACCTGGAGAATTCGACAAAGAGGACAGTCAGGTGTAAGTTTCAAAAGTACAAAAAGCAACGACAACTTAAATATATATATGGTTTTAATTTACTTGGTTTCTGCTTAGGGATGGTAAGTATAAATCGGCTAAACTGGTAGCAAAACCTGCTGTTCATGAATTTGAGTAATGAAACTAGGAATGAATTGAGTGAAGCAGCAGCGACAGTTGTTTGATAGGAAAGACCAGCTTAAAGTGAAACTGATGAACGATAACACCTGAGAGCCTTGACGGAATTGCGATTACCTCTTGCCTCTCTGTGTGACAACCAAGCCGGATTAGCCGCTCCGTGTGGAATTACCCGACTGGGCTGTAGTTTCTGAATCATCAGAGTTGTGTCTTACACAAAAGACCGGTAAAAGGAAAGTTGTGCGTATTTTCCTATATATATATATATAATTTCCTGTTGAGCAGCTGTGTGTATGATGAGATTATTTAACATTTTAAGCGAAACGACAAAAATTCGAGTATCTGTTGCCAAAGGTATTTGAGAATTGCTTTTGTTAACCCTTTCGCGAAACATTGGCAACGTCTATTGTTTAGTCGGGATCGATAGTCACTCTCTGTAAGTATGTGGGCGTACTCCTTAGAGTTTATATGTGCTGGTAAGTAGAAATGAAGAGATTGAGAGAAAAGAAAAAAAAAAGTTAACAAATTTACATACTTTCATTATGTCGATGTATTAACATAATTTCTGTCCCCCCTCCCCCCCAGAAAACTATTTAACTTTCCGCCGTTATATTTTTTACAATTTCTTCGCGACGTTTGGTTTTGCGACCCAATCCGCTTTTTCATTTGTCCTCTCTCTCTCCTCTCTCTTCCCACCTGTATTGATATTATATCTCTCCCCCCTGTATTGATATTATCTCTCTGTCTCTCCTGTACTGAGGTCACTCTCGCTCTCTCTCTGTCCCTGGTCTCTATCTCTCTCCTCCCCCTCCTGGTATTGATATTATATCTCTCTGTCTCCT
>JACATO010001011.1:0-127500 GCA_018389105.1 Nautilus pompilius
GGAACAATTCGAACTTGGGGTGGCTCTTCAGGTTGCGTTGCTGTTACAAAGGAACGTAAAAATGGCAGCAACTGGTTGGATTAGATTGTCAAAACATCGTCCGTCCAAAGTGCTCTTGACTTAATTCACTCGATGGCAGGAACACCCGGCCACGGAGCTGAAATCGGATACAATAACAAATACTTATTTACAAAGCCTAATAAAATTCTAATTTCAGTTTATCAGACTACAAATTGCAGGAACTGGAAAGTCGATAGGAGAGCAGGTCTGGGGGGAGCACGAGCCGATCTACGAGCGGAGAGGATCGTGAATGATCCACGATGTGAGCAGTTTGCCCAATGGATTAGATCTCCAACGGGAGGGGGGCAGGAGTTCGGCCCTTTTGCTACAGCGGACCGGTGTTTAGTGCGGTCGACCTTCCATCTCCCAATTATTTGTAATCTTTATAATTAGAAGCAACTGATCCGTCCCACCGTTTTTTTTTGTTTTGTTTTTTTTTACTCTTTGAGTTTGTTTTGTTCATTGTAAATTAGGGCGAAAGAGCAACGAAGGTTATCCAGCGGTTCGCCGACATCTATTTTTCCTTTCGATCTTTCTCTCTTTTTTTTAAAGCAATTATACGAATAGTTTCGAATTTAGTGCTGCACGCAAGAAAACAAAGAAGGGGACTTAATTCGCTTTAATCTAATTCCAATCAGGCTAGAGGGACCCTGGTACTTGACTATTTCCGTTTCCGCAGCGGTAACACCTGGTACTAAGACGCGCCAGACCAATTATCTTCTCTCCAGAATATTTTGGAAAACATCTTCTGTTCTTTAATCGGAGAACTGTCGGAAAGCAGTTTTAACTTTTAATAGTTGATTAAATACGCCGAGAGTGCGATTCGCCCGCTAAATAAATTCAAGCTCTTCGGGCAAATATTATTTAAAAAAGTATTGGCATCCCTAGAAATTCCGCATAACTGTCTCGGAAGGAAAGATATCGATGAATCATTAAAAGAAAGTTGAGGAAATGTTCCTGTAGTGGTTTTTGCAAACATTTGCTAGCTGGCTGCAAAGTTTTTCTAGTTGAGAGACGAGAAATAAAACGGTCATCGTACAAAATTAATTATTGTGAAGGTTACCAATAAACCTCCATGTTCCATCGGCTCTGTTTGCGAGTAGGAAATTAACAGATACGCCTTGAATACCGTTTTAACAAATCGCGGAATTCTTCCTAAGATTAGGTGTTGGTTCGAACAGATCTCATATACACCTTTTGTAACTTAGCCAAAGCTAATAAAACTGCTGGAACTGCCGAATTGAGCCATAGCTTCCTAGTGGTTTTCATTACTGAAAATCGATCTTTAGTCAGCCTTTCATGATAACCAGGTGAAATCAGTATTAATTAAAAGTATAATAAGGTTGTAAACTGAACGCTGTTGTTGTTTTTTATGAAAAATCTACGGTAAAAATTTCACAGACATGAACTTATACACTAGATGTCATAAGTGCGGGCAGAGCAATGAAATATATATTAACATAACAAACTAATACACACATTTCGCCGATTTGTAAGTAGTGTTACAATTAATTTAGGTTAAAATTTTGATTACAGAAAACTTTTTAATGAGAGTGCTTCATTTTATTGGTATGAGCACAATTGTAGTCTCGTACGTGTATGGTATTATTAAAATATTTGAACATAAAGCGAGTATCATACTAACTAAATATAATCAAACCAGCCACTATGTAATTAGAACTCTTGCTTTATTGTTTTTCCCTGTCTTAGACACGCACATTCAAGCCGCGTCGAGCTCCGGATAAATAGCAAAATAAATGTTTTTCAAACTCAGCTGCAAGAAATGTGTTTTGTCTCCATCGGAGGTAAATTTGGAAACAGGGTGAAGTCGTCCAGACTGCGCAGACCGATGGTTGGTATCGGGACAGTGGCACAAAACAAACTCAAACGTTGGCTGCTTGTCGTGTGTTTTTTCCTTCTTCTTTTGGACCGGATGACGATTAGAGAGAGAGAGAGAGAGGGAGAGAGAGAGAGGGAGAGAGAGACGGAGAGGAGAGAGAGAGAGAGAGAGGGAGACGAAATGACGTCATTACATAGGGATGGAGGTCAGTACACAGAGAGATAACGTCGTTAGAGTGAGAGAGATGATAAGAGAGAGAGAGAGAGAGAGAGAGCGGAGGAGGAGGAGAGAGAGAGAGATGAGAGAGAGGAGAGAGAGGAAGAGGAGAGAGAGATGGAGAGAGGAGCTTTATTGTAGAACGTCTTCCGAAAGAAAAGACGGCAACTGGCCTCACTTCTGCTAGTTTTCTCTCGATCGATCGACTCTTACCAGAGATCCCCCCATCTTTTCTTGAACGTGCTGACGTAGCGAGTGGCTGAAGTTGTCGAACATTCGCAGAATATCTAGATAAACCGGTTAATTACCCATAGGTTATCGTTTGACTTTTGTGCCAGTCATCAAAGACGATTTTCATTGTTGTTATTCATCAGTTTTCCTTTGATTGATTTTTTAATATAATATGTAATCAGGAGCTCAGATCGCTGCCGTGCTGCATACTTAATTCCACTAGGTGTCTCACGTACACACCGGCACACGGCTGTCAGAGGATACACCCCGCGTTTAAAAAAACTGAAACTCAAAGTTCAATTACGAATCCTTGTCATCAGAATATTCACCGTTATTCTTGAAGTATCTTTCAACTACTTAGATAAATCAGATGGACGCAAAGCCTCCAAACCTCTTTATTCGGTAAATGCGTTGGGTTACCTTAATTTATTTTCTCACGAAACATGGGCTTGAATAGGTTTTATAGTCACCCTTGTAGTAGATGGACAGCTTGGTACACAGTAAAACTCTCCTGCTATTGTCTCAGCGTTCAGAGAGTATTCCGTACTGTGAAAACCATTTACAGACGTCTCTCTGTAACTCCTTGTAACGCTAGTATTGATTATGCTACTCTACACGACGGTGATGATTACCATTAACTTTGAAACGTGGTTGATATATCTATGACAGCAAAATTACGAATGGCTTTCCGAAATACAGATAGAACGCATTGTTCTTTGTTTTCAAAATTGACAAGTCACGTTTACCTTCCACAAAGACGCTACTAAGGGCGCCGACAATACCATTTTCAGCTATCTGTTTACTGCGCTACGACATTACGGACGTCACAACTCCCAGTACATTTTTATATCGAAAACATTTTCGGAACTTTGAACTCCCTAACCCACAGAGAGAGAGAGAGAGAGAGAGAGAGAGAGAGGAGAGAGAGAGATGAGATGAGGAGAGAGAGAGAGGAGAGAGAGAGACGAGATGAGATGAGAGAGAGAGAGAGATATGACGTCAGTACAGAGAGGGGAGATAACGCCAGTACAGAGAGAGTTATGACGTCAGTACAGATATGGGAGATAACGCCAGTACAGAGAGACAGATATGACGTCAGTACAGAGATGGGAGATAACGCCAGTAGAGAGAGATATGACGTCAGTAGAGAGAGAGATGACGTCAGTACAGAGAGGGGAGATGACGCCAGTACAGAGAGAGATATGATGTCAGTAGAGAGAGAGAGAGAGAGAGAGAGAGGAGAGAGAGAGAGAGAGAGAGAGAGCATACAATTTTGATTTCAGTATATCCCTCATCTCCTGTCAAAATTAAAAGTTACTATCAAGGACATTTGAATTATTATTAACTAAACTCTGTATGTTTTGAAAGAGTGCATATAATTTCAAATATTATGGAAAATAGTGATGGCATTTAGAGTTTTCATTGGCACGATCTGTTTTGACAGCCATTAAGTGCGATCTATTGAGAAAATAAAAACGTGGATATTGGAGCTGGCACAAAGGGAAGACATTTAAGAGTGAGGATGGGTCTAAGATAGACATGAATTTATTCGCAATCAGTATAATTAGTGTTAAACTGTTGGATAACTTCTTGAACTTCAATACAAATTCAGTCACGGCAGCAGGATTGTCTATCATTGTAAAACTTTACTTCTCATTATCTTTATTTTAACAGCTCTATGGCTAACTATTTGCTTTCATTACAGCAAAATTTCCCCAATTTTCTGCCGTTAATTGGAGCAATTTTTTTCTTCCTATGAATAGAAAATTACCACTTTTTATCCAAGTACGAAAATTTTTTCTGAACTCTGTAATATTTACTCAAATCTGCTTTTATTTTGACAAATTGCCTATGATGAAGTTGACTGTATTAAATAGATTACACACAAAACCTATTTAATGTCCGTTTCTTGCCCTGAGACCAATACATCTTAGCAACATCCGCCTAACAGGAATTCTTCTGACGTCATGTTTCCAGATCAACGGGAAAAATTGTTTCTAATCTAACAGCCTGAAACGACAGTAAACACGGTTCTGGTTAATTGATCGTTTCGTCAGATGGCAGTTTGTCGGAATTTCTGTATTTCTGTTTTGTTTCCAGCACCATGTGAAAAACTAAAATTGTAGTTTAATTATTTTACTGTTTAAGAACGTTTAGAAATAGATTGTAAATAATGCATATTTATGGTCTAATGTTAATTTATATATATATTGTGTGTGCGTGCGTGTCTATGTTTATATATACAAACACATACACGTGCGCGCAGAGTCAATTCGTCATGGAGCATGAATGACAATAGTTTCCACCGTTTGGCGTCATCGTCTATGAATGACGTAACATCACGTGGGCTTCGGGCGTCGTTTTGGTCGTAAACTCTCTCGCTGATGGCGATTGGATGCACTAGTGCATCACGTGTTCCCACAATTAGCGGCAGTCTCTCTCTCTCTCTCTCTCTCTCTCTCTCTCTCTCTCCTCCACAGTCCTAATGTTACATCTAAGGTGTTGAAGCATGTCCGTATCTCCCTCTAGTCCCCCGACCCACGGAGGCCCAGCCGAGCCTCGGCCCATCTTTAACAATGGACTCCATGGGCCATGGCTAATTTTTCGGCGATCACTCACACTCGCCGATGAAGAGTCTAACCGCATGAAGCAAGAAAAATTCTTCCGTTGAGTGGTGTCTGCATATCCGATAACGTAATCGAATCTTGGGGGGGGGAAGAGGGATCAGCGTAAACCATCTCCGACACAAGCATCGAACTTAATCAGCATCAGCTTATAAGGCCCACGATGGACATGCTAATGCGTGTTCGAGAACTGCTTGATGTATTTATCCGTTTGTCATAAGAACTGTTTCCTCGTTTAATATGCACGTTAAATGCAGTGTTATTACCAGTATTGATTCTGCACTGTGTATTAAACAACTTCGAATCTATATTTTATTTCCCAGTATTCTATAATTACAATAACCCTGCCGCACTTCAAGGAAACTCGAAAGACGACTGACCGCCTCACAAAGCGGTTTCTAGTGTTTATGAAATGCGCTCGTAAGATTAGAAGTTCCAGGAACCGAGCGCGCAGATTAATAAAATCTTTTTGAAAATTAAATCTTTTTTTTAGTTCATGGTCTCAAAACAAACATTCCCACGGCGTACGTTACAGATCCATAATCACCAGCAGAGTGATTTATGGGGAGATCTAATTCATCCCGGCATCATTCGTGCTGATTCCCGAGTATGTCGAGAATGCGGAAATCTGCTTTACACCCGATAGTCGGGCCGGCTTCGTGAGTTCTAGACGATTAAAACGAACGGAATTGGTTTTGTCCCAGTCTCGCCTCCTCCTCCTCCTACTCTTCGTTTTAAAACCAAGCGGCTGTAGATTAGACCCGTTCAGAGCAGGGATGGGTGGACCCATTCAGCACCAGCCGGCGGCCGACCCTGGCTCCACGCTAGGAGATCTGCGAGCAGGGAGTGGAGGAGAGAAGACGCGAGAAATATAAAACTGGAACAGACTTTAAAATCAAATAAAACTTTCTCCTGTTTTATATCAAAATTACGACAAAGTTCGAAATTAAAATTAAGTGCTCCAACCAACTCAAAAGCCAGATAATTAATTGCATAGTTTTTGTCGTTGATTTTTTTAAAAATATTCTCCCAAAGACAGGTTTCTGTTATTGATGCATCTTATAGTCTCTGTATACAAAGGTCTGTCTGCCCCTGAATGGACCACGTCTGTAATATAAAGACCATAACAGTTGTACCACGTGTTAAAATTGAAAAATGCACGTAAGGGACAGGAGTTCGACATATAAATCGACAAAAAAAAGTGGGGTAGGTAGAAAAAACACGTGAACAGGTTTTGCCAGTGCACACCTTGGAACCGGAACGACATCTTACCGTATTATTTATCGTAAAGTACTATCACGTGGTTCCCTCCACATCCAGAGAGAAGGGGGGGGCGATCCAACCTTGGAAACCGGATTGTCGGCCTTTGGTTTCGCCCTATAACCCGCATTAATCTAGCGTCGTGGCGCAGAAGAGGGGGGGGGAGAGAGAAAACATTCCAGCTGATACAGGGGCATAACGTTTGTCTGTATTTGCGCTAATTTCCTGTTTACCATCCATAAAGGCCCAAATTCATCGCAAATGAAGAACGGAAAACAGAGAAGATCGCGGTGTTTTATTATCGTAACCACTTCATAAATAATTGCCAGTGTAACCCGTCGGCTAAATCTCGATATCCTGCGCATAAAATTTCTTCTTCTTCTTTTTTTTAATAAGAAGTTTTAATGTGTTTTTTGGTGGAGAAAGAGATGGCTTTCGGTTTGCTGAACGCCTGGCCAGGGGTGCTTCCTATCCCCACCCCTCTTAGCTATCTAAAGCTCTCAGCAACTTCGCCAGACGGGATTCGCTACTCGAACTCTGCTTCCCCCCCCCAAAAAAAAGGAAAAAAAAAAACGTTCTATTTGTTTAAAAGAAAATTAAATTGACTTAGGCCTGTAGACCATTAAATATTTATCTTATTTTCGTAGAGCCACCGTTAATTACCAAGATAAAAATGACGTCACCCGGAACTTGATAGCGGAAGTGGCGTTAATTCCGAGATAATGAAAATTGCAGCTGATTGCCTATGGAGATACAAGTTTTAAATTAATATCCGCGCCGTACGAACACCCACACGCGGTTTACTCGAAAATCGATTTCTTTACCGATAAGTAAATGATACGTCAGAGCCGAAAGATGTTTATGATTAATCGAAATGGATTTCAGATGGACTTCCTATATTATTAGTTCCACTAAAGACAAATATGGTTCTGAAAACCAAGTAATGCTATATTACGCATCAATTAGAGCTGTAATTGGATGTCGGGAGGATGGCCAAACCCTTTCTTTCGTGCAGAGATTTAAATTACGATGCGATTTCTCATGAGCTATGACGCCACTGCCCTATAATTAAGAGGGGGTGATAATACACCGTTTCTAGGGTCCCCTTCTGTCCAGCTGAAGATATTTGCCCGCTACTCCATGCGAGACGATCTTTCCTTGTTTACTGTTGTATTTAAACGTTGTCTTTGTTCTTGATATGCATTTGAAATATTCTCCATAGTTGTTAACAGCGAATGAATGCGCATACGTTAGGGGGCTCAGTGTAGGCGCGTCCAGCGCGTGGCGAGTGACCCTTTTCTCTGATTTCGTGGCTAGCCGTGCTGTTCGTGGTCCGTATCAAGTCCTTGAGGAGCTGGGAGCCGTCTGTCTTGCGATCTCCCGGCCGCTAGAAATCGAAACCGCGTCGTCGACTGTTTCCTGATCACTCGGGCGTTGTCCTTGACATAGGTTCGCCTCCCCCTCCCACCAGCTGATGTAGTTGTACCACCGAGCCGTTCTGGCGGCCTGCGCCGCTACTACTATCCCTTGAGCTATGCGATAACGAAGACACGATGTGCTCCCTCCTACCGGTAAGCAGGAAAGTCCCTCGCAAGTGCAGGCCACTCGTTAGTTACAAAAACCTCCCAATTACCAGGCCATAGTTTAAGTCTAACGTTCGCTCTGTGTTCGTGAAGAAGCCGCGCGCCAATCCGCCCATCAATGAGTTGCAGCGGCTCTAAATATTGTCCCGCTAAAAGATCGGGATGTGAGGAGGCAAACTTTTACGGAAGAGGCCACAGGGTACAGTACAGCATTTCCTCCGTCTTTAAGCTTCAGGATACACCACGTAAAAAAGTATTCTTTCCCATTACGACATTAAAAAACCCCAAAACTCTTACTTCCCGTATTATTAGATCACGAAGTGCCCTTTTAAAGTTAATGTGCTCTCTTTTGCGCATCAAGACAGGAATTTATTCTGTTTCACGACAAGTTATTCTTTTGCGTAATTTTGTTTACATTATACAGTTATTATTATGTACACGTGTACACCACAGTTCGCGAGCAGTGAACACGGGTTCTATAGCGATGGCGAGTTGACGAGGGCGCACCATCAATCAGTTCAACTGTAAGGTTTTCCACAGATGCGTATTCAGAGCCGTTGGGTTTAATCTTTACCGGGCTTAATAAAAATCCTCACAATATGTAATCAACGTATTGGCGTTGAGTATCTCGGTTAGACAATGATCGTTAAAATTTTGAGTGATGGGAATTCATTGTCTGTATCGTGGACAGGTATGAAAACTACGTTCTGAGATCAATTCGGATTACCTTAGTAGACCTCTGGAAGCCAGGACCACCTCTACACGGCATTTACATTGACAAATGTCCTGTACATAGCGTTTTATAAGTTAGGACTTTTGATCCGTTTCCTTAAGACGTAAATGTCCACGAGTCTTTGCCCATACAGCATCCTTCTTCTCGACTAACACCTCGTTTAATTTATTTTCTAAAAAACTTTTCATTGGTAAACTCTACTTTTACCCAGTTCTCTTATGGCACTCCGTATTTCTCTATTTACATCAGATCAGATATAATAGTTAATCTACCGGAAAAGGAGAAGAAAAAACCCCCAAATTTCTTCCACATCTACAAGGACGGACTTCAGTGTACTTTCGATGCATTTAAGTTCTGCACCAAGAACCACAAATATATGTAATGATGAAGCAAAACGAATGGCGGTTTGACACGAGAAGATTGCTGATTGGCAGTAATAAATAATCATTCGAGTTAATTCTTAGCCCTTGCAAGAAACTTGAAAAGGCTCCTCTGGTACAGCCGGTGTCTTTGATAGATTTCAATGAACGAGGCTCAAAAGTGAGTGAACAAATCGGTCCACTGGAGGGTCCCTGGAAAGATACCAAATACATTATGCGCCAATAAGTATTACTCTACAAGATCGAGAATAGATGCAAAATTTATAGTCAGGAAGAAAAACAACCTGCTAAACACTGCTACTGGAAGCCTCCCATTTCTTCATACGTAAGAAGAAAGGATGGAAATGCGATTTAACCGTAAAGTAATTTGTAGAGATCCCGTGCGTTTGTAGAATCAGGGCCTAATTAAGCGGGCTGTTTGGCAAGCAATATTAAAAGAATGGATAGATGAGTCTCACTTATCGTTGAACAGTTGACTTAAAGTTTACTCGGTTCAACAGGAATTGGCGACTAACAAGGAAAACCGGTCGATGGCATCCATACTCCTAGAGAATTTCTGAAATCAATCACAGAGATAAAGCGTCTGCCGAAGGCTGTTTCGGAAAAATGGGGGAAAATACGATGTTGGGTATAAATCTGCTGCTTAAAAAGGTGTCGGGGCGGATCTCATTTAAATCCGTGCAGAGATAGTGCAAAAAAGAGAGGGGGAGAGGGGGCAACAGGAAACGTAAGACCAAGAAAAATCGATGCTATAGAAAATGAAGAATGCAGTACGTGACAATGTCACGTTTATGCAAAGTTCCAGCAGACCTACGTACATAGCATCAGTGTATTGGCTTTAGCGGCATTATCAGAATGTAAATGTTAAATTGTCACTTATTCAGTTATCAATATTAAATGCTGCGTAAAAAGACTGCGATAATCAGTTATGCCAAATTAAATAACACTTTGTTTACTTTCATGCCATTTGAATTTTGCAGAGAAACGAAATATATATTCCACAGACACGTGCGCGCATACGCACTTAACAAATTCCTTAACAAATATGTAATGGAACAAAGCAACAATTTATTTGCAGTAAAATGATAATGTCTATATGCGAATTATATATACTACATATATACAAACAAAGGGATATTTTGAATGTCAGGGAAATAACATTTCAGCTTGATGATGGCTCATACTCTCAAGCTCCATTCCTATGAAATGTTAGATAACCGAGCTCTAATGCTTTTCAAGAGTTTCCGAATTTCGCAAGGGATTTTGGAAAATGTTTTCCGAAATTCTATGGTCCCATAATTGGTGAATGATAGTATTGTTCGGAAACAAAATCTGGTTCGTTTGGATTACAGTCGATGTGTATAGCGTGAGGGATAAGAGTTCATTTGTACTTCTTGGGATCTATTTCTTTAGCATTAGTAGCCAATTTCCAACTCCGCTTATGGTTATTCATTCCCAAAATCTATTTGTACTTCTACCGTGCTTCATTATCTTGTTGTAAACTGGTTCGTGTACCAATCGCTGACTTATCTCTGAACCATCTGCATTCTGCCATTGTCATGCTAAATCGTTTTAATTTTTCGCCAAGCAATACTCTTTTTCGAGGTTTACACGCTCCAGTGCCCGTGATACCTTGTTTAAAACCCTGCTGACTTATTTTCTCGCTTGAGCAATGAAGTGAATCTTCCCTACTGAATCAGATATATCAATAGCTGTGAAATGTGTTTTTTTAGTTTTTCCTTTACTGTTTACCAAATGGCAATGTATTGCTTCCTAAAGTCCATATATCACACGTGGAAACTGAAGAGTATTCACTCAAAACCTCTGCGATCAATGGTCAATCTACCATCCATTACTGCGACTCGCTATCATCTTCTCACTTTTCCCTTAGCAACGTCCGTAAAAATGATTCATTGACGACAACCGCGTCTTCTTCCATTCTGCTGTCTAAATAGCCTCGGATAATGATCAGATCTCATGACTGGACCGCTTCATCAATGGTACGAACCTTCTGTCACCCTAACGGCCAAATGAGGTCCATCTAGATTCGGAGTGAGTCATTCCTCTCCCCTTTTTTTAGTTTGCATACCACCGCCTCCGCTGATTCTGAGTCCACCGGCTGTAGATTTCAGGCACCATCTTTCGACTCCATTACCTTGCTTGACAGTTGGAACAACACAATTTGGAATCAGTTTCTTTCTGGCTTCTGTCGCGCCAAACCCTTGTTTTGCTGCCAAACATCTCTAACTTGGACTCATCGGTACAGAGGACGGACTCACCCTGTTTGGCTATTTTTTAAAATCAATTTCAACCCCATAACACGTGGTATTAGAAACTCTTCAATGAGAAATGACCCCTCTGAGTTTGTTGGCTAAAGCGAAATTTTCTTCGGAAACTCCCCTGAGTTTACTCAGCAGCTGATCTTCAAGAGCTCGCCACGATCAGTGGCCCGATACACCGGTCTTCACGAGCAATGGCATTTCTGTCGACGCTGACCACGATGACTTACCACCCCTTTTTACCCATCCCACTGAAACACTTTGATGATGTACGATACAGATAGATCCCTGTCTCGCTTTAATGTTTGTGCTACTTAGCCTACTTCAGAAGACTTCCATCCTTGCGCCACTGGACCTTTCTCGGTCTGTTTCGTACGACTCTCAACCTTGATGGAAGCATTTTCTCTCCTTACCGTTCATAGTATAGCAACTCTACATATCTCAGTAGAACTAACAATGAGCTCAAGCTATCGATATAAACTATCACTTTTTATCACAATCTAATCTACCAAAAGAATTAAGCCGCATTAAATTTCGTATTATTCATGTTCCTCAAAGTGAAAGAATTCTGGAAAGCTCTGTAATATAATACACAACAGCGGCGAAAGTATAATAGTATAATACATACAGAATAAATCCACTATATACTTTATAATTTCTATAATTTGAATCTGACGCCGAGTAGAGGAAGTATTCCAGGTAAAAGAATTATTCGCAAAAAAAATGTACAATTCTTTTTACTTCTAATTGTTCTATATATATTGGTATTCAATGTATTATATTCTTTTTGGACTTAAAATCAGAATGCATTACATATATATATTTCCACACGTATGGATCAAGATCTATTTCATTCACACATAACCTACAAGTCAAGCAATTATTTTTCATTAGATTAAATTATCCTGATTACCCCGCTATGAGATCCCCACACTTCTACCAAGAATTCCTACCAGTTTCAAAAGGCTCATATCATATTACAAAGAAGACAAGGTAGAGACTGCCACATGGTTACCGTAACAAAGACAATTGAAAATTCCTACATGACTAATCGAGATCGTCTTCCATATGCATCCTATTTCTCCCCGATAGGTGATGTGATACCGGTGCCAAAAAACCTTTACATGTTTATTCTCAGAACAGATATTAAAATCTTTACTAATCTAGTTCGCCTTGAAAGTGGTCAGAGATCAAGTTAGGCATCTGAGGCCCCTCTGTGTGTATTCCCCATCATCCGAGTAGTTCCTCTTTTAACATTTAAGAACAATTTTTCTTCTTCATCGTAAGATTGGGGTTGGGTCCACGCTTGAAACGCACGCTTCAGAAAAGAGGTAACTCGTGGATGACGTCTGAGAACGGGAACAGCCGATATCAGTAGTGATTCCGTGCAGTGAGGTTGGTCCGGGTAGGGGCCTTCACTGGAATAGGACAGTCTCCAAACCAGGCACCAACTGCACCCTGGTAACTGGTCCGGCTAAGGGTGCCAAATTACAGTTTAAAGCCTTGCGATTAAAACTACGCATTAAGAGAGCAGCAAGGACGAGGTGAAAAATGTACGGTACTTCCTTATTTGTAGAAATAAGCTGGGTATTTCTGGTACCTACTGCGAGTTTAATGATACAATGAGATGGAAGACTGTAAACCTCAGGAATCGTCCAATGGAAAGTACTCCGAAAAATTTAACTATGATACAACCAGAGTCCAAACCGAAGTATGCCATCTGCTAAAATACTACAAGTGACACCTGGCAGAAGGTGATGCTTACTTCATCACTAATGGCTGAGATAAAGCACCTGCCTCACGCGGCCTCTGGAAGACATTTGTCGTCCTTTATGCTTAATGGTATAGAATTACCACTTAAATATATGTTCTCTGTGTCGGTTGTTAACGACGACATTTTGCTTAGTGGATAGGCCGTCAGTTTTAAAAAAAAGCTGGGGGTAGATTTCTTGGCCGGTGATCCGTTGTATCTTTAGTTATCGGAATTAAAGCGGGTGGAAAGATGTGTTCAGGGTGGGTAAATCTACTTGGTTTGCGTCATTCCAACAACAAAAAAAATTCTTGGCCAAATGATTTATAGCGATCCTAAACCAGCAAGAAATTAGTTAGTAGAAATGGCATTGTTTTTATTTTTAAAAGTATCGCGATTGTGCTACTTACAAGGGTATTTGCTTCGCACCAGAGAAGGAGGAAGCTTTGATTCATCCAGGAAAGACGGAGACAATCAACCTGGACGTTTGTACGACGAGAATGGAGCCTGTTGAGGGTTTTTTCTTTTTTTATCTCCCGCCCCATAAAAAATTAACCCTCCCAATTTCTCTGGAGCCGCGTCTTTACTGGTGAACGAGTCTATCTAGACAATGGCTCGGATGTACAATTTTCTTGACGAGCGGAGAGTTAATGATGGCTTGCAACAAAAGGCGAGGATGTCGGCGGCGAGCGAGGTCCCCAGAGAGAGCTGAACAGCCTTCTGTATCCCTACAGTTACGTCAGCGCAGACAACGGAAGCCAATTAGCAGCTATTTACGCCAATACTCATCCACTAACCAGCCCTCGCCTCACGGCCGCCGAGTCGGTCTTAGTCAGCCAAGCCCCAGACACTAAAAGCGAGCCGAACAGAATTTATTTCTTCAAAAAGAAAGTGTCTGAGACAGAGATTTACTCAATCTTAAAACAACCCGATCTACGCAACTTTGTTGTATTTTTTTAAATTATTTTAAATTTAATAATAAAAAAAAAACAACAGTAAAAGGTAAAAAATAAATTTAAAGGGACAGGGTGTCAACTGGCTAAGAATGCGATGAAAATGCAACGTAAAATGCTAGTTAGTACAATTTACCTGCATTAACTTAGTTAATCTTGACCGTTTTGATTAAATTTAGCATCGGAATGGTAAACAAACTGAAGTCAGGCGAGTTACCTTCTCGCTGGAAGTAGAGAAGATTCCAAACAGAGGAAATAGTACACCGTTGTTTTAAAGCACGTGTCGTGTAGAATGACATCAGAATTTCGCGATTTTAACGTTTTAGATGTAAAATTAAAAGAGTCTGCAGATGATCCAAAGACTTAGCGGTGAAAACGATAGGGGTGATTTCCCTTAAAAACAGAAAGAGAAGGGTTAACTTAGGTGCCAGACATCGATCTTGAGCGTGACTAAGTCGATCAAACCCAACAGAAAGGAACCGGAAGAATTCTGAGTAAGAATTCAGAAGAATTAAGAAAACCTGATTAATAAGCAGATTCTAAATTTTTAAAAAAAATCATTTTTGTTTCCCCGCATCTTAAATATGCAAGAGAGGAGTGGAATCCTCCGTTAGAATCTTAAACAGGAGCAATGGAATAATTCCACTGGAAATGTATATGCAGGATCTTAAAATGTTTATATGTCCGTATTCTTTGTTTGAAAAAAAATTGGTAATAAACATGACGGTGATAAGGTAGGGTTAACGACAATAACAGCGATTGGCAATAATGGAGACGATAATGATATGATGATGATGACGATGGTTATAACATTTATGGAGAAAACGAAGAAAATTATAGTAAACCAATGAAGGTAAAGATGCTGATGATGAAGTGGATGAATGATAATAGAGAAAACGATGTTTATGACGAATGAAGAAAGGAAAAGAAGAGATGAAGATAAAGATAATAACATAAAAGCGTATAACGATAATAAAGGAAATGACGATGACGAAAAAGGAAAGGAGGATGATGAAGAAGAAGAAGAAGAAGAAAAGGACGACGGAGGAAAAGATTGTCGTAATAGAAAAGAATGAAAAACTAGCAGAACGCTTCAGAAAATACACAGAGCCGTCGCTACTTCCACATTTACGGTAGAAGCGCTGCGTGAACACGTGACGTATTAGTTTGACAGATCTCCGGCAGGTACATCTTAAACCCCTGATGGTCGGAGGGTGACACAGACCCCCCGCAGTAACGAGGCCGGAAGTCACTCCGTTTACGTTTACTGTAACATCCGCGAGGCTTCCGCTATGATATCAATAAAAGCCGAACGTTACTGAATAACCCCTCGAAATTCCGTTGACAGGGTTATTTTACCGATTTCCAAGTTAAATATATGGACTAGAATAGTTTCTGGCAGTAAAATAGTATAATTCGCAAGTATTCCTGTCAGTAGCTCAGCTTTAAGTTCAAATATAAATGCTATAACTTTCCGACACAGATGATTTACATATTACTATTTTTTAAAACAGCATCTCGTAACGGTGTGAACTCGGGGGTCGTTCTTAGTCCTATTTTAATTATAATTCCGAATCCCAATCTCTACATCTGTGGTCGGGCCCCAGCGATTTCGCAAACTGCAGGTTACAGTAAAATGCTGTCCCAGCTTCTGTTTTTTCTGTTTGTTTCCGCTTTACTATCAACGAACGGCTTTTGTCGCCAGGCGACCGACCGACTCCGCCCGCACACTCAGGCGGAAGTCGGTGTAAACAATGGCTCATCTCATCACGCGGTCATATCTGGTGTCGCGAAATCAATTTCCGAGCTAATCTGTCACCAGCAGTCGCCAATAAATCACACGTGCAACCAGATGAATGGGCACGGACCAATCGCTTTAACCGCCGATGAATGAATGATAGCATTGTGCCCGTCTGGCGATAACGAAAGCTTTATAGGTTGGCGGTGTACTGAGCTGTTGAAAGATAGGATAGTATACTCCGTCCTGTTATTCACTGGGGTGCACCGCAAACGCAATAATTCAGTTTTGCCACCCGCTATCTAAACCATCCGACCACACACATGAAAAGGAATCATTACGAAGCTGAATACAAACTATACACATGTCACTAAAATAACGATATCTGTCCGTAGCGAATCCCCAAATGTAACGTTTGAGTTAAGAGACAATATCCCAACATTTTTTGATAATTATAACTCCCAGAAAAGAGAGGGAGAGAAAGATCTTCTGTGAAGACCATTTCTGTTACGGTCTTTAATTTAAAATTCAATCGGAGCTCACTCAGAAGTTTAAGACGACAAAGCAGAAGAATGTAAACTTTAATATCTTTTTTAAGAAACAATTTACGAAATTGGCTGACATTTATCCATCTACCTTTATTTCTAGGTGTGTGCGTGCATTCTATACATCGTCAGCAACATCCCCATTCATGAATTTCTGTCTTTTTACCATCGCTGTTATTATTATTATTATTATTGTCAATGAAAATTCATTGTTATCTAACTTTGAATTTTCCGTGTTTCTCATTTATATAACTAACTTTGAGTGTTCATCTTTAATCTGACGCATAATTATAATAATCTATATAATTTTAGACGTTACTTTGTTTTCGTTCCATCTAATTAAAATACAGTTTGCCAATTTATTCCACTTTCTCACGACAAAATCGAAAAATACAAATTAAAGCTAAACTTTTGACAGCCAGTGTATTTCGATCTCCGGTGCATTTTGACAACTAATTTGGACAAGTAGTCTAATCTCCCTTCAGAAGTCAGAGCTGCTGGACCGTTTTACATCTCTATGGAAAATAGCGTAATGAGTTCGGTCAGTCGTTGAAACACCTCGCAATGTCTTGACAAGAGGGAACTGAGGCATAATCCAAATATGATACATATGTCAACCGCATAATGTTTCGGCTTGAAAACAAGTAGGCAAACCGGTACATATCATTATTATCTATTAATGTCTATTATTAAATTTTATTTTAGTATTTAATACGTTGTAATTGGGTGTTGCCAGCACTATGATGTACGTGATAACAACAAAGCGAACAGGATCTCCTTGCTGACTTTCCATTAAGATCTGGTGCACAATCAGAGCTTCTTATTTAATCCCTCCCAACACCATAATCGACACAGTAATTCCAGGATAAACGTTGCTGTTTGTTTTGTGACACAACCCTCTGCACGGCAGAAATTGGCGGTTCGGTGTCTACCGGCTTTCTAAAGTCTTTGCGGATCTAATTAAACAGGCCAATAGACGGAATATCGAGCACGACACACCAGAAGATCTCTGGTAGGTAATAGCCGAAGAACACGGGTGTCGCTGTCTTGTCTGGTTTCTCTTCGATCTTCCCAGCGTGTTCTCTCATGAAAACAAGTACCAAATAATGGAAATTGGAAATTAAAGAATTTTCATTTTATATTAATCTAAAGGATTGAATTCTCTTATACAAACAGAGCAACAGTGCCCTGTTTTGAAAAGACAGGAAACCATTAGCTCCTGGTTATTAGTAGTTGAAAGCGTTTCCTCAGAGTTTTAACCCCTGCACTACTGCAAAAATACCATCTTCGCTAATTCACACATCAGTGTAGCAAAGTGACATTTTGCATAAGATTCACTTCATATTTACAATCTTTAAAAATTAATTTACACAAATACGGCATAAACTGGTCTGTTAGCTTTTTTAAGTCCACAATAAAATCCCACGATTTTCTTGGATAACCATGGGCGGCAACAACCAGTTTGCTACTGAGGTAGAACTATGTGTCTTAGACGAATTCGAGTATGCTGTTTTCAAATCTGCAATCAGAATTAACCCAATACGTAAGGATTTTTAGTTACAGAAATAAATGGAAATCTAATGTTATGTATTTTGAGTGTTCTTTACACACAGCAGGCTGTGGGAGAGAACCACATGGTTGCCTGCTTACATGTACACGCACGTGCTTCTTCCGCTTGTGGAATAGCCGAGACGATGCAAATCAATATACGATTAAAGAATGGCCACAGACCAGACTCAAGGAAAATTCAGTGTGCAACATGTGCCACTGGTACGTCCACAAAGAACATTCCTTCCACCACTGCACATAAAGCTGGGCCTGATGAAGAGCTTTGTAAAGGCAATGAGTATTGAAGGTGCTGGATTTCTTCATCTGAAAGAGAAATTTGATCGATTTTAACTGATGCCAAGTTGAAGGCTGGAATATTTGTCAGACCAAATTCGTGATTTATTTTCCGATCCAGTTTTCCAGTCAGGCTTAACCCACTGGAGCTGGCTGCATGGGAGGCTCTCAAACTGGTAGTCCACAATGTCCTTGTGAACCACAAAGCAGACAGCTATGCAGAGTGGGTTCAAGACAAGATAAAAGCCTTTGAAGAAATTGGTTGCCGTATATCGCTGAAGTTGCATTTTCTTCATTCACACTTGGATTTCTTCCCAGCCAACCTTGGTGCTGTGAGCGATGAACATGGTGAGAGGTTCCACCAACACACAAAGGCAATGGAGACCCGATATCCGGGGAGATTCACCTCCAACATGATGGGGGAATGTTGTTGGTTTCTTCAGAAACAGACCACTGCTATTCACAAGCGTAAAATCAAGTGCTTAAAGCATTTCTAAACAGTTAATGTATACTTTATACAATGTGTTTATGTTGTTCAATGTGTTTGAGCTTATAGATAACAGTTACTGTACAATATACAAAGTGTTTATACTGTGAAATGAATTTAATTTTTACAATTTTTCGATGTGCTTTATTTATTAGTAAACGTGGACTGAAAATGGCATTTTTATGTAACTACAAATCCTGACGGGCTGGGTCAACTCTGCCTTCAGATTTGGAATCAGCTGCTTGATCTGATAACGGACACCTATACACACCTCAGTAGCAGGCGAAAAGTTATTTTCTGTTGTCCAGTGTAATTAAACATGGATTTATTTCTCAGCGAGTATGGACGCTTACCTATTAAAATGCCATACTACGGTACTAAATCTTATCCTGAGAAAACTGCATATTTGACATAGTTAGACGATGCCAGTAGCTATCACCAGACCAAATGAAGCATCAAAACACTACAGTGACGATGTAATGTGACCTCAGAGTCGCTTTATATCACAACGATTCCTTCGATCGCGTCACTTCCGGGTCTGGTATGCCATAAATCACCCCTTTTACCATTTCCTAAACAAAGCTGTTGGCGCTCGATATTTAATATGTTGAGTCCAACTATCTCTTAGAATTTAAATTTGCCATTGTCTTCATTCAAATAGCACTGGATTAGACTTAAATATTCAAAATAGGCTCTTTTTCTTTTGGAATCTTGCCTTTTATATACCGCATTGCATTTAAGCAATCTAGAGGCATTATTAACGACATTAGCATCCTTCTGGAGTATTTGCTAACATTGTATGCTTTACACTTGCGCTGGCCCTTTGTGGTCTTTATTTATCCATTTTTTAGAAATCCAGCACTGAGAAGAAATTTGCGTCAGATATTAATTGGAATTGCTCTGTCGGTTTGGAATCACCGTTGGCTCTAATAGCAGCACATCAGGACTAGTGGCGCTTTGTCAAATTATCCGTCCGTTAAATACTGTCGGGAAAATAACTTTAAAAAAGATTATAACTCGGTTTTTAAGAAATACTGTAAAAGGAAAAACAGGGAGAGAAAAAAAATTCTCTTTTTCTTTCTTTTTTTAGATAAAAAGCTTAATTCCCATCGTGGTCCATTTGTTCTGAAGGCGGATGACAGAAGAGACCGGGATCTATCCTTTTAAAGATTTTACCTAAATGTGACGCCGTTTTTCTCTCGTTTACCTGCCCCGAAAGATTACTGAGCTAAGCATTTTGTCGGATATCATGGAGACATCTCACTGTGGCGGCCCATAAGTCAACGACTCGAAACCAGCATTTAATATACATCACTGTAAATAAGGACCAACAGTACCATTTACTCGCTAAAGAAAATAATCTCAGAACGGTCTTTCTCAGAAATAATCCTAGCGAAAGGGGAATGAGGTCCAGAATGCATTTATTAGCTACTTTTATTGATGAGAATAGATGTCTAAAGGATGCTGCTGCTATACCATCACGATGGAGGTTCGTATGGTGCTTATTTTACATTGTTGGATGTTATCTCTTTTAGTGGGGGGCAAACCAGCGTGTAATAACAGGGGGGGGATCAGTTTAATATAAATCTGTCAGTTTAAAACAACCTATTTAATACTGAATTAAAGTATTAGATTTAAGAAACTATTCTTCTAATTAATGAGTTATAATTTAAATGTTGATCAGTAAAAGTAGATAAAGCTAGGGTATGAACAGGTTAACATCTATAAAATTCATGGGTATGATGTACGTGAGAAAGTAACATCGTCATGATCTGTATCCTGAGCATCTCCTGGGGCCCTAGTGATATTATAACCTATTAATTGGGTTTGAACTCAGCATTCGAAAGTAGATAAATTGGCTGTCCAGCTAATTTTTCATAATGCATGCCTAGGGGGTTGTGAATTTGCTTTGTGCAGCTGGCATACGATTCATATCTATATAGGTAACATTCTCATAATTCATAGACTGAGTAGGAGACGAATTTTTGACTTCATGGTTTTCTTTTTTCATAGTGGTAAATTCTATTATGCAAAGTCCAGGAGAGCTGCTTTCCGCGAGTCCTCTCTCCCTCTCTCCCTTGTGGCCCTTCAGATGCCAATGAGACTGGTCAATGAGTCGGAATATGTGTCTCAAACACCCGCTGGCCAACACCCACACGTCATCTGTTACCCTTAGTTTTCCATAATTTCTTTAAATATTTTAGCGTTGAGACAGCACCATAAATTACTGTCGTTATTCGAGAATAAAGATGGCGCTGCTGACGATGTTCTTTCGGCTGTAAAAAAATATCAGGTGAGTCGTTTACCTCGCGCCAAAAGTCTATAGCTCCCTCTCGGGTACTATAGTGCCAGGCATCATAAGTAGCTCCGATAAGGAAACTGGTTACTAGACGGTTCACTGACCAGGTAACGCCAGGATAGCCGTCTTTGCCAGACCAGATCCATTGGCTTTGCTATTCTTGACTTATCTCCATTTCACCTGATTACTCTGATGGTCGAACTGCTTCTTTCCACGTCAGATGCCCTACGAAATATTTATACGGTCCGACCGTCAATAAGCGCATCCGTTATCCATGGACTTCACTGATAAGACGTTAGACAAATAGAAAGCCAGACCAACGAAAATGAGACAGGGCGCCATTGGTGGCACTGCTGGTCAGCAGTGGGTGACAGCAGACCTCTTCCGCCATGGCCGGGTTCGGCTACTTCTGGAGCCACTACTATTCCTCGTCGGCGGCGAACCAACTCACCGCCCGACTGACTGCAGATTCTGCCGCTTTATTGTGAAGGGAACTATATCACGAGAAGGGGGCGTCTCGCGGAAACGGACAAAACAAAGGTTTTCAAAAAACAGCCATAAACATTCAAAGATAACGAGACTTTTTCGTTCTCCTTCTGTTCTCTCATCTTGTCACAGCGTCAGAAATCCGTGTTTGGTTAACAAATTATACGGGGAAAGTAAATAAATAAAATTATGCAAAAATTATGAAAAGATAAAAATTGCATGGTGAATACCCCAGGTAGGGCAGACAGATCGAACTCCAGCACACCGCCTGCTAACTCTAATAGTGTATCGAGTTGTGTATAAGTCTACTGCAGGATCGGTCTTCCAATGGTTGTCACGCAATGAATATTACGGTGAATATCAAGGTCTTCGTATCTAAGCGTATGCGACTACCTACATTTTAATCTAATTTGCAACACTGCCAATTCTGTTTAATTTTTAGCAATGTTTTCACGTTTTAGCTAATTCTGATTTGAGAACTGGACACAATACTGTACTAGTCAGCTGACGGAACTGATTCGAAGCGGCTTTTAGTTTGCTTCTTTTATCGGAATTTTCTCTTCAAAGAAGCTATTTCCATATTTTAAAATAGCAGCTTGACATCTGCGGGCGATAAACCCAAATTTAAAGAATGACGCAATCAAGGGGTTCGCAATAGTGCTCGTCTGGGAATTAAGGTTCGTGTGAGGATGCCCCGTTGTTGAGGGTTTGATTTGTTATGGTTGGGTGGAGCGGGACGATTTAACTTCTGAATTCTCGCCCTTTTAGCCCATGGTGCCGCACTACAGCACATTTGGCAGGCAGACCATTCTGTGCAGTATTCTCCATCATCACCACCTCGAGAGAGGAGGCGTCTCCAGGTTGAGAGAGTAAGTGACTACAAAGGGTCAGACATGACCCCTTGTGTTCTGATAGATCGCTTTTGAAAAAAGACGAGAAGTCTTTTATTCTACTAAGAGCCCCCCTCTCTCTCCCGGCTCCCTCAACTTATTACGTTAGATTAATTTTTTCAAGCAAAATACATTAATTCCTAGGACGGCTAGACCAAAATCTGCCATCTTTGATTTCGACAAGGAGAGCGGAAGTGAAACGGGATTTATTATCTATCAAATCTAATATCATCCAAACATCTTGTAAAAATATTTTTATTATTATTATTATTATTAACGGAAGACATTAAGTCGAATTTAGATTGAGAAATATCGCCAGAAAAGCCATTCCAAGCGTTTGGCAATCAGACGCCAACAGAACCGTCTGACGACCTCGGGATCTTTAACGACTCTCAGGTTATTACCCGCCGTAGACTATAATACCAAAGACTGGAGAACCCCGCCATTCCACTCCACAGCTAGTTGCCTTCATGCCACCTTACAATTTAAATGTCTTCGGTTTTTCCCCATGTTGTTCTGTCCGCAAGGATATGAAATGTTTCGTGGATTCGCTTCGCTGGAGACCGCCCGCTCCTCACAACGACTCGATGGGTTCCCTCCCACTAGAATTACCTCAGACGTGCAGTGCAGCCTCAGCAACATCCGGAAAGCTCTCCGACGAACGCGGCGCAGGTCGATAGATCTGAAACCAGGATAACACGCAAGCATCAATCTTCGTTCCTTTCCTGGTTCACCTGCCTTCTGACGGTTAGATGGGTGCTTGCACAGTCAAAACACAACTGTAATTCATATGCGAGGATACATTTTCTGTCATTATGCCTTTGTTGTTCATAAGTGATTATTCATTAGAACCAGTGTTTCGGTTATTCTTATGATTATGCAGTTACTGTTATTGCCTTTATGTTAGTTATATGACTGCAATTAACTTCTGCTATATGTATTTTATTGGTATACGGTGCTGGGTGCAAAATTTAGAAATGTAGGCTCGAAACCGACTTTATAGAGCAGGATTACGCGTCAAACATCTGTTTATTAGTTTTTCTTTTAGCAGCCATTATGGCAATAATATGGTATTAGTTTGGGCAGACTGAGGGAGGTGCCTGGCAGTTGACAGTGTTCTGTGACGAAAGTCGCTTTAATCTAGATATCTCCGACCGCAGGCGAGCAGTGTGAGATTTTGGGTGATCAGTGCACTGCTGCCAGAGTCGTACAGCATGATCTGTGACGGAGGCGTGATGCAGTGATGTGGACTGAGGCCCAACCATCGGAAAGACTCTGTGATCATTGTTCAAAGCTAGTTGGAATCGTGAGGTCAATAGTCGTAACATCTGTTTGGCACCGGGGTTCGTGCCCTCCTAGGCTGAGAACTGCAGACTTCCATGAGCTGACTAGCCATCTCCCTATATATTCTATCCATTGAGCGTATCCGATACGTACGTCCTTGGTGGATGATGTCTAAAGGTCGGGATTTTCTCTCTACAAAGACACGCATTGATTTGACCCTGATCCAGGAGTGGCATAAAAAGTACAAAACTAGTCGATCAGAGATCTCATTTCAGGCACGCGCCAAATGCGTTCGGGGCCAGTGTAGCCACGCCCAGTACTGACCATTCCAATCTTTATCTAGTTTTATGCTCTCCTGTACAAATCTCGACGCCATCCCTCCATTAGAGTGTAGCGATGAGCGAATGCCAGAGAGGCCCCGGTAATCCCGTGTTATCGGTTATTCACGTCGGGAAGACTGAGCCAGCCGATGTAGGACGAAAACGGACTTTACCTTTAGAGTCTAACTTTCAGTTTGTTTGGTTTCGGTGGATTCAGTCTCGTACTGGACGAACCGGTATTTCTGCTCGTTCTGTAATCACCTCAATTAAAGAAAGAACCAATCTGTGAGATTATCGGAATACAACCGGACGAAAAGACATCTTTACTCGGCATTAACCTCGAAAAGACAGCATTTCGCTCGGTCCTCTATATAGCTGTAATGACCCCAGCCCTCCGCCCCTCTTTAAATCAGATCAGACGGGGGGAAATAATAGTCGCTGACTGGGACTGACGTATTTCGAGTGGGAAATGGCGTCACTCGCTGGTTTTTATGGTCAGCTTTACAGATTTTAAAAGCCGTGAATACACCACTGGTTTATTTGGTGTCCACGATCTGCTGACCTAAGCCAACGTTCTTTGCTGGTGCTTCCAGACGTTGCATGCAAACAGGTGTAAGAAAATTTCAACAGCAATTTGCAATGGGAAACTACTATATCACTGTGCCCTATAAGGGAGGTAACCCTGGTGGGTTGATAGTAGTGTCGCGGCTCTCCACTAAAAGTCGTTGCCAATCCCGCGTCACGTGTGGCCGGCTCTCTTTCGACTTCGGCAGGGAAAGTCTTGCCAGAATCCTTCATTGTCTTTTAAACGTGGGGAAAAAACCGGAAACTCGGATATAGAACTAACGCGATCGGCTGGTGAAGAAGACTCCGAACCAAGCCGGACTCCAACTTGGATTCGAACTCGGATACTCAACCGTGCCCCCCACCCGACATTTCATTTTGAAAATCACAAATCGTTCTTTGTGGTGAGAAACCGATAAAAACACTTTCTCTGTTCGAAATCTTTGAATTAAATTTAAAAAAAAAACAAGCAAATATTTTTATCTTCATCGCTGAAGCGTAACGGATTGGAAAACGTTCCGGTCTGGTTGACCAATGGATTGTCATCGCGTCCGTTTACCCGTGAGTGTTTCGGACGACCCCATCTGCTAACCGTTATCTCCGGAGACGTCACAGTTCGGCAGGCGTCTGCTGCAGCCGACTCCTCGTCGGGTCTTCATTCAAGATCCGGAACTTCATCCAAGGCTTGAAAACTATTACAACGACGCATTTTATGTGAATCTAGCAAAACCCATTTACAATTGAGTCTTTGTAAATATTCAGACTGTGCCGCTGTGTGGCGCTTCGACCGGATCGCGGTGAGACATCCGCATACAGGCTTAGTATTCTCGTCGACGCTAATGAGGCGCTGTCCCTTTTCGTCATCTCGGCGGCGCGAACATCAGGATGTCTGAGAGCTGGGTGTTCTCTCATCTTCTAAACCATTCTGATTTCCGTGGATTCCAGGCACTGGGAGACGTTATTTCTGCTCGTTCTGTAATCGCCTCCGTTAAAGGGGGGGGGACCAGTTGGTTAAAACGCTCTGATTCAGCTCCGTCTTGAAGGTGTCAGTCAGGGCGCCTGTTCAGGTCACATCCATCGGAATGTGACAAAGGTAAATGTTTGGTTTGAAAAAAAAAAAATAGCCATTTTAACTCGCTTATTTGCATATCCAGAAATAAACTATATACATAACTTTTCTCTTGGTACTATTTACAGGGCAAATACATCACAGCGAATGCATTAAGTTCCAACTATGGAGAAATTAGCAACTTATTTTTCTTTTTTTTTAAAATTAAGGACAAAAAATAATATTACAAATGGTAAGACTAGCAAGAGCTTTATTCTGCGGCGCGGTAGTCCGATGGTTAGTCGAAGGCCCGAGACATATTTCTTTTGTGTGGTTTCTGTTTGCTTTCCTTCGCCAGCCGGTCACGTGGGTCTCATCCGGGTACTCTTGCTCCTTCTCATCTCAAACAAACAAACAAAAAAAAAATACATTTCCAATCTCCCGCCCTGACCGCCACCCACTGTACAGTCTCGGGTGTACAGCACGCACCAGGCACAGGAAGTTCCGGCCTCCATGGGGAGGGAGACAGCCAACGCTCCTGCACGGCGAGAGGGCGAGGAAGTTAAATAACGCGCCAGACAAAACCGAACGAGTAGGACAGAAACTTCGTCAGCAGTGTATCAGGGAGACAGCTGAGAGGATCGCCTGGAATAATGTTAAGAAGACACGAAACGGCGGTGATGGCGCTGATGCGTTAAGGAAGCAGGTGCTCCGAGGAAAGCCGCGTCTTTAAATCGCAACGATACCGGTTAATTTATATGATGGCATTCCCAGTTTCTTTTTTTCTTTTTTTGAGGGGGAGCGTTTATTAATCCTACAGGGAGACTGGAGCATTTTCTTTTACTGTTTTGCTTACGCGACGTGGGCGCCGTAAAAGCGAAAGTAAGCAGAACGCGCGTGTTTTCATTCTCCAGCCCCTTGTTATACATTTTAAAGTTAGTTCCGCTTCGTCCGATATTCTCCGGTCTGGGCCCCCCCCCCAGTCTTGATTTTAACTTTGAAAAATACAAAGGAAAGGGAAAGTTGCTTCACGCGGTCGCCATTTTCTCGGAGCTGGTGGTTTTACGACCAAACAACTTCTGATGACTGCGACACAAAACCGGTCCGTCCTCCTCCTTTCCTGCTGTGTTCGCTCCTCCGCCTCTTCGCGACGGTCCATCCAATCACCCATCATCACTGCCCCGCGTCCGCTATCCGGAGACGTGGGCCAGGGTGCCAGCCGATCATCAGCCAACCACCCGCAGAACTTCCACGGAAAAAATTGGGAAATTCCTATCGGATCTCATTTTATTCCAGATGTGAGAGGAAACCCGAAGAGCAAGAGGATGATACGCCCGATCGGCCGGTGAAGAAAAGCAAGATGAAACCGTATTTAAAAGGTAGGCGCGACCAAGTGGAAGGCGACCGGGATTCCTACTCGCGCCGCATTTCCTTAACAGTTTGCTAGTTTACCACCGCGTCGCCAGAGATCGCCACCTTAAACAGAGACCCGGGCTCGCGGGTCGGGCGGCGTCCCGACCGAGGCTAGTTACCCGTCCCGACGACTGCGCCCACGTTTCCAGACGAACGAAGGGCGTGAACAGCTTCTCAAAGCGCCAGTTTCGGGTGTGGTTCTTGTGGTGGAATCGCCAGCCCCTTTAGGTCAGCCAGCGTCTTCTCCGAGACGACGGATGGAGTCGCATTTCGGCACCGTTCTTGTTAAATAATAATAATAATAAAGAAAATTTTTTAGCGCTGCAGGGAACCGGAAGCTGAATCAATACCGCTACTGTAAGACAAAATTAAAGACATATCATTGGTTGCATTTACTCTGTTCATCGCACCACGTTAGTGGAGAGTTTAATAATGAGACCAGCTGAAGCGGCTACGAGTGCGTTATTGATCGACGTTTGTTCATCAGAAAAAGGAAAAAAAAGATGCTCAAAGTGACTTCCCCACAAAATCAACCGGATTTTCCACCAACTGACAGCGAGAGACGTGGCGCCATGTTTGTTATCTATTGTCTTTTTTGGTATATTAAAATATACCGCTAGAGCTGTTTGTCAGAGCTTTGAAGTTCAGGAAGGGTAACCCTTGCACACACACACAGCGCCGATCGAATTAACCGACACAAATTAGACGGCCCATTAACACGAAATCACGACAGGGAGAATCCAAAATTCATTTATACAAGATATTTATGATATATTTGTTACTCTTCACGTTCACTGTCATAAAATACCACGTAGATACGGGTTTGGGAGCTTTAAGACAAACATTCCGTCTGAGGTAGAACTGTTTTTATGCTCTGTAGAATTTATTTGCGTTGTGGAAAAGAAAATGTGTAAATATCACCAGATCCACACACACACGCAGAATTATACTTGACAGACCAAAGAAGATCGGAAGAATTAAAAATTAAAAATGAATATTTTGTGTGCAATATCTTTCCAAAATTTCTCAACTCAGCAAAGAAACAAAAGTATATATATATATATATTAATATTTAACCTGTTAAACATACTCTTGTGGTATTTATGTTTGGTATATTATTTCTAAGTTTCAATAATAATAATAATAATAATAATAATAATAATAATAATAATAATAATAATAATCATCATCATCATCATCCTCATCATCATCATCACATCATCCTCATCTTTATCATCATCATTATTATCATCATCTGATTTGACAACAGCAATTGCAATTTAAGTACTAGCGACGTTCAGATGAAACCAACTCCGATACCATTGGCGCGATGCTATTTCAGCTGGGCATCATTTACACCTCTCTAGTGTCTGACCCTGGTTACCGTTCTTGAACTGGCTGTACAGTGCTATGGGTGGAAGAACGACTAAGAATAGCCACCGTTATAAGCCAAGGATTCAGTTTTAAGACGGGGGAAAGTGTGGCGCCTAACAGGAGGGTAGGAGAGACATCTGTACTTGTGAGAGACAGAAGAAAGAGTAACCGAAAGTTCGCGAAGCTAGTACCTTGCACAGGAAAAGTAATAATACAAATGCAGGGTTTCGAGGGGCGGTTGCATCAGCTGGGGCAGGCTGGAGGTCGGAGTCTGAAAGACCGGAAGCACGCACCGCTTACGAGAAGAGGCTGTTTGCTTGAAGATGAGTTGGACACAGCCCCGTGAGCCAGTCTGTGATTAAGATAGTAAATCACGAAAGAAATACAGTTTGGGGTGCGTATCCATGTAAAATTGGTAAAACCCGATAGAAGGCTGGATGACGGCGGGCTGGGGCCGGGCTGGGGCGCGTACAGGTGACTGTTTCAGATCGGTTGGACCCAGAAGCGATTTCGGAAACGGTTACCTGTAAATCTCAGTTGCAGGTCATGACGTCAATCGCATCATCTGTCGGGGTCACAACGGCTCAGGCGTTGTGGTCCGGAATAAAAGGAAGTGTTCAAAAACTAGCGACTGCATCTTGTTGTCCACGCACTCGAAAATGGTGCATCAGTTGGAAAGTTTTTCAAAATTATGCCAGCTTTGTCGGAAGTCCGGTGATTGCTTGAACGTGTAATGGAGACAAACTCAGCCGCCTACTTGATTAACGTTGGACGGTTCGTTATGACCCTGTGGAAATGATTATTGAAAACTGTCCTGCTCTTATCGATCTCTTGGAAAAGAGCCGCTTGCTGATTAATTCTTTCGAGTTCTAGCTGCTGGGTTGTTAGCCAAGATGCATAAACCACAATTCCTCTGGCAGACAGAGACGACAGATCCCGTTTCCGTGACTGGACTCAAAAAACGCCCCTTTTATTTCTGCAGTTCGGGATATCAGAACGGAAGATCGATTTCAAGACATAGTAACTAGTATAAGTGAACATGCAGTTGTCGAACAGAGATGAGACAGAACCATTGCAATCAAAACCGAAAAGTCTACGAATGGTCAGACCTTGCTTTTCTGAAATCGTAGTTAATACAGCATTGAAGCAAAACGAGAATGCACCATCACTCGAGGGAATAAAACGACCTTTCCTTCTCTGTTAATCACACAACTGTGATGGAGCTGGATGCCAAATTTTTTGAGAGGTGCAAGCCTCTATACAATGCGTTGAGTCCGAACTTCGACGTTATCGATGATATCCTCAATTTAAGAAAATCAAACCGTTGCTAGTTCTTATTCCTGGTCGTTTCAATGAACAAGACCCTTCAGCTGAAGGACAATAGCTAAACCGCTTATAATTTTCAAGACAAATATCGGTAAAAGTGATTTTGGAATCAGTGCAGAAATTCACGATCGACTGCAATTAACCATTTCCGTTACTATGTAAAGTTCTAGCGATGCAGAAGATCCGTGCTGTTTACTGCTTTGGTGGTCCTCTCTTGCTTCTCGAAGGATCCGACCCTGAGCATCACCCAGCCAAAAAAAACCTTTGAACAGCTTTCGACGACAGAATAGGCGTCCGCTAGGGGCGCTGGCCTGTCGTATTCCGCGCGATGATCTTTAAAGAAACTCGGCAACTAATGCGAAAATATCACCCACTAACGTATAAAAGTCTGTCACAGGTAAAGGAAATCGGAGCCGTGCACGAGCGGGAAAGGTGGGTTACGAGACGGTAACAACAAGGTTAAAAACTGGCTCCACTCGGAAACTCTTGCTTCCTGTCGGTGATGTTCAGCACGTCAGTAGAGACCGCGTCCGAGCACTGTTTGCTTGGTATTAACGATTATGCACCCCTAAGTCGATTTCTAATTCTTCTCTTCAATGGTGTGTACATATTCACGATTCCACCCCAAATCTCCTGTTATGCCTTTTAGAAAAAGAAAAAAAAACAACAATGTTTTTGTTCGTACCTCACTCGCAAACAGTGTAATTAATTTTAAAGTTGAGTAGCTGGGGCTGCTCTGCCGATCTCGCTCTTCTGTGAGATGGCTGTCGCCGAGGAACGGGGGATTTTCGCCTGACATTGCATACATTTCCGGCCACAGCCTTGGATAGACGTCTCTTAATTCAGCAAGAAAACGACCGCAAACTCGTTACCGCTGTCTTAGAGTGCGACGGAACCTAGGAAATCCTAAAGGGCATTTCCCACCCACCCTCAAGTATTCTGGTACAAACAGCGTCAAGCACTGGGCAACTTTTGTCAACATGCGCGCGACTTTTATAATTAATATCTCAGCGTCTGACAAAAAACAACAACAACAACAACGACAGCAGCAGCAGCAGCCGGTCGGGACAGTGCCATGGAGGGCAAAGGAACCCTGCGAGGCAAAAGACGTGGAATTTTCTTTTCAGATTATTTAGATGTTATTTCGTTTTAGAATTTAATACAATAAACTCGGTTTTTTTTAATGTAGTTACGTAAATTCGCGCATTATCTTTTATTTTATGCCAGTGAGTCCTTCGATTTGTGTGTAGTTAAAGGAACTTTCTGGATGACGATGGAAGCAACATCAAATTATAGCAGAATGTGATAATTATTTGGTAGAAGAGCATCTATCGATATCTGTACACCCAACCATTTTATTTTTTCTCTAACTTCTCGGATTTAGAATATCATTTGCTTTTGTGTGTGTGTGTGTGTGTGTGTGTGTGTGTGTGTGTGTGTGTGTGTGTGTGTGTGCAATTAGCATTTTCGCATTATCTCTCCTTTCACGCAAAGAAATACTTGCTTCAGCGCCAATAATCGATTACAGATTTTCAAAAGAGAAAAACACATCGGAGCGATGTCATCTGGTCCGCTCCTTCATCCCGCCATCTCCCTCGCATCCCGATGGCTGGCGAGCCAGTGGATTAGGGATAGGAATACGCTAATATTACTGCATCACTCCAGCGGTCAGCCATATACTGTATACACACACACACACACACACACACACACACAAAGAAGCAGAACCAGATGCGATTGTGTTTCGCTCTATCGCAATTACCCATTCCAGGACCCGCATCAAGCCATCGTTCGTTCCAAACCGCAATCAGCTGTAAATTTGCCTGCACGCGACGTTCGGCTTCACGCGACATCCGTTCAATTAGGGAGGAGGAGAGCGGACCTCCGAGTCGACAACTTCTGCTCGTTCGAGCGTATCCGCTCGCTTACAGTGACGACAGCTAACGACCATTCGGTCTCCCCCGCCGCCATCGATTTTACCCGCCTTCCTTCCCCGTTGTCTCGATAAAACGAGCGAGTGTGTTATACACATTGACGATATTTTTTGTGCAGTTTCTTAAGTGGAATTTTTTTAAAGTTATTTAAAAAACACACACATACACACATATACACACATACACATATACACACACACATACACACACATACACCCATATACACACACATACACACATACACAATATACACATATACACACACGTACACACAGATACACACATATACACATACCATATACACACATACACACATACACACATATCACCCATATACACACACATACACACACATACACAATATACACACAGATACACACATATACACACATACACATTACACATACATACACACAGATATACACATACACATACACACACACATACACACACACATACACACTTACACACACACACACATACACATATCACACACATACCCACATACACATATACACACATATACACACACGTACACACAGATACACACATATACACACATACACATATACCACACATACACACATACACCATATACACCCATATACACACCATACACACCAACACAATATACACACAGATACACACATATACACACATACACATACACACACACATACACACACACATACACACTTACACACATACACACATACACACATATACACACACATACACACACATACACACAACACACGAGTATTACATGACACGCAGCAACAAAACTATTTGACACATCTCGAAATAATGTAGCAGTGATGGTGAAGTTGTATCAGTTAGTTGTTTGACTTAGACAGTTTCCAAGAAAAAACCTGTTCAGAGAACTTTCTGTTGGAAATTCAATCGCACAAGAAATGTAATTTTATATATATATATAATACCTGCTATTTTTTAAATGGCTTCCCATCTATGGCTGCAGTATATACATTTATTATAAGAGTAATTCGGTGGTTATCTTTGCTCCGTTACATTAGACAAAGAATCATCTTTAATAAAGTTGTCAGTAAGTTAAAATTCCATCTTTGCAAACAAAATCGTGTATACGTGGAGAAATATTCTTTATGCCTACATTCGTGCGAATAATAATCGGGATGGGATTAAAATCGAGTAAATCTCCTGCAGAGATGTTCTCTTTGTTCTTAAAAGCGGTCAGTAAAAACAATTTAAAGATGAGTTTCCGTCCTGCGAATAGTTCTGCGACATCGGTTTTCTATTCCCACAGGGGAAGTAACCGTCAAGCGCAGGGATTTTAGTATTCATCTTCGTAAGCCGGACAAAAAGTATTCTTTAATTACTGCCACAAGGAACCAAATATCTATCGTGATATTTACAAGATATCAAATGTGGCAGATAGTAAATGTCACAAAGTATTGCCCTTAGTTCTCCGACGCAATCATAAAAAAAACACAATTACGTCGACCTTTCTTCTAACGCGCATTAATCCAGTCCATTTTACGCAGTGTGACTATTTTTCATTTAACTAGTTCAATTACAAATGGCAGAGTGGTGGGAAACTCCAAAATAACTCTTTTATTACCACATTTTTAGTTTTGGCAGGGTATTTGGTGCCCATCTGAATGCCACGCACATGCTTGGATGGTGTTTACGTGAACAGACATACGTCGCTCTCTAAAAAGGCTGACGACTCTGGATATAAATCTATCTTTATTTCATCTTTAATTTTTGCTGTGGCCAGCAAACGACCATCGATACGCCGCAGTTATTGTCTTTTCTGTCAAGTGAGCGCCACGTAAATATATTCTTCCAGTTATTTATCTTAGCCATTAAAGGGGAAATAAAGATTTCAAGTGACAGTACTCAAAACCACGGCACAAAATGAATTAGATAAACACAGAAAACTAGCGAATGCGTTTCTTTGGGAAGTCTGTTCTAGTCCGGAATTTTTGGCATCTTATCTTCTTTCTTTTTTTAAAGCCATAAATATGTTTGAATCAGCAGACAGTTGTTGTTTATTTCGCTGATTTTGAGTACTGCAAAGGCTGCCAGAGATTCTCGGTAAACGGAATTTGTCAGCGGGGCATTAGGAGAGGTTATCGGCCAAGGATGCTCGAGCAACGACGTTAGCCGGATTTAGACACGATCTGATTCCACGACGAGATACGGAAACGAAGCTGATATCAGGTCGTTACAGAAGCTTTGTCGGTTTTTATATTATGCTAATTTTGGGTCCATCTTTTGCACTCTTGTGGAGGTGTACGTAGATAAGCTATATATGTCGTTTTGTAGCTTCTGCTTCTGCATACATTATGCAAAAAACCTATCATTTTGAAAATCATCAAATGGATATTTGTTTAGGGTGAAGAACGGATAGAAAAGTTTTCCGTGCCATTTCGCTTCACGAGACCAAACCAGGCCACAAAGCGAACGAGGCGACTGGTAACATCAAGCAAGGATGGGGCGGGGCCACAGCAAATGAGTGCGCAGTGCGACGATGGTTTGCAAAGTCTCGATCAGGAGATGTGAGCCTCGAGGATAAGGGACGTAGCGGACGTCCTTCCAGCTGTGGTGAGGACTGTCTGAAAGCCTCAGATGAAGCCGATCCGAGAAAAACAGTGCGAGAAATTCCTGTAGAGCTTGACGTAATCACTGCAACTGTTTTCCGGCATCTTGACGCCATCGGCAAGGAGAAGAAGCTGGACAAGTGGGTGTCTCACGAGTTGAATGAACAACAGCAAAATCGTCTCGATTGGAGATCTGTTCTTCGCTTGTCATAAGGAACAAAAACGACCCATTTCTGGACCGAATCATTTCGGGTGATGAAGAATGGATCCTTTACGACAGTCGCAAACGATCAGCACAGTGGCTCGACAGAGACAAGGGGAATAACCACGTTCCAAAACCCATCCTCCACCCAAAGGACGTCATGGTCACTGACTGGTGGACTGCAACTGGGGTCATCCACTATAACTTCTTGTAACCTGGCGAAACCATCACAGCTGAAAGGGTACTGTCGTGAATTAAACATTGCTCCTCAGAAACTCTCCCAACGACAGCCGGCATTGGTGAATCGAAGAGGCCCAATCCTGCTCCACGACGATGCTCGTCCCAATGTTGCAAAAGTGACTCGTCGTAAAGAGTACACTCCTACCAACCTACCTCTACCCACCAGCTCTCACTCACACAAGACTCCCTCCCCCAGACCATCACCTCCTCAACACACCCGACAGCTTCCTCCGTATGTATCCTTCTCCAACAGAGCAGCAACTGAAACTGCCTTTCAACAGCTCATCGACTCCAGAAATCCAGATTATTTCAAAATTGTATAAATGGGCTCGTAACTCGTTGGCAGAAGTAATGGGACTGACTCTGATCAATAAATCCCACGTTCAAAAAACGTATGAAGTCTCATTGTTGCGGTAAAAAAACGACCAAACGTTTGTAACGACCTAGCAGCGTCGGTTCTCTCGTGACTAAAATGGCCACCAGTCAGCTTTTTCGAAGGTGAAAGAATCTTTCGGAAACCAGGCTGATCGTGTTCACCAGTCTTCAGTTATGAAGCGACTGCAAGAAAGACAACAACGAATGAATATAATAACATTTTGAAACTAGTTCTTGTCCAAGACGGCGTAAAAATGTAAGAATCATGATATTTAACATTTAAAAATAATGAAACAAAGCACGGTAATAAACAGTTTATATATGAATCCTGTTGTATACAATCTTATTTCTAAACAGTTTTCACTGTGTTTAGTATCCTTCATGATATTATTCATGTAGTATAATAAGATTATCTTTTGTCTCTGCGAGGCAGAAAGTGGGGAAGATGCATAAACAAATTTATGCCTAGTGGAAGAAATAAATATTGCGCCTTCGTCGTTCCTAAGAAACCATGTTTAAATCAAACAGTAGCTAAGGTTGGCTATACTGGGAATCGCTCCTGACCGGCTCCAGGCAATCCACCGACAATTTCTATTGCCCAACGTAATATAGCTGATGCTCATAAGTATTCAGATCACATCAACCGTGGTAGATAAATGCTTTTATTCTTCTTTTTCTATGATGTTAAAAAAAAATTGTTACCGGTATCGTTATATTAAGAAAAAGAATTAATACCTGTAATCTAATTACTTCAAATAACTCCGCTTCTCTCTCTCTCTTGCTCTCTCTCTCTCTCTCTCTCTCTCTCTTGCTCTCTCCATCTCACCATCTCTCTCTCCTCTCACCATCTCTCCTCTCTCTCTCTCACCATCTCTCCTCTCTCTCTCTGTCTCTCTCTGTCTTTTGTCTTTTTTGACGGAAGATTAACTCATGGACTTTATGTGAATAGGGGTATTTTGGACTATAAGTAACTGGCGACGGAAACAGTTTCCACGGATACGAAGATCTTTTGTGTTAAAGTTTAGATTTGGTTTACAGAAGTGAAACTGACGAAGAGAAAGAAGAAAGCTATCTAAAGACATAGTGAGAGAGTTCAGTTCAGTAGCTACAAAGAGGCAGGAAGTCTACATCTTTTCTTGTGTAATGCTCCCTTCCAGAGAAGAGAAATACCTGTCAGTACGATTTTTAAATTAACTACACATATCAAAGATAGGCAAATGATGCTGATGGTAATGATGACGGTGCTTTGTTTTACAATATCTGATATTAATGATTTAGCCAGATAAAGGAAATCCATTGCTGAAAATCGATACTTTAAGAAGACAAGGCTTAAACAAAAAACAAAGCCAAAGCATTTATTATACCTACATATGGGACTATTTCTTTTACAAAGATTCATATGTGTTAATGAGTTTCTTTTAACGAGACCACAATGCCCTCTATTTGTAGCAAGGTTCTCATATAGCTGATGGCGTACTTCCGGGATCATTCATACTTAGGAAAGCTGAATCAGCCAGCGGTGTTTTTCAAGATTACTAAAAAGTACCACCTGCCTAATTAAATTCAGTGACTTCCACGTGTTATGAATGGTAACACCAAATTTATACCTAGACTCGGTAGCTTTTCGCGTCGGGAGTCAGGGCCCGAAAGGTAATCACTTGGAAGTGTAAACGATAAACTACACACCATTTGGTTGCGAAGCACCGGCTGCTCTCACCTTTCTTGCAGACGTTATTTAACATTTCCATGTCACACTAAAATACTTCCTTTGTAACAGGAACTGGCGGAAACACGGATCACCCGGCCCTTTAATGAGTCCTTTCCCCTCTTCTGAGCTGACAGAGTACCAAAAAGCGAAAAACGACATTCCGATGCCTTCTAGTCAAACACTAAGTTGTTTGAGGACTCACTGAGCTGCCATTCTTTGGTATCGGTACTTGTCGATTTAGGGTTATTTGTTGCTTGCTTAACACATAGATTCGGTGGAGGATAGATCACCTTTACTCCATCATTAACGACTAAAGTAAAGAACCAAATCGCCATCTTTGCGTGACATTTACTAGCGTTCGAAATTTGTCATCGTCGTACGCTTAGGAATCGAGGGTTGCGTGACTATTTCTCAACCTAAATACTAAAACTGAACATTTTTTTAGATGTGGGAGGAAACGCGCGTCAGCAGGTGAGTGGGAGCAGGAAATAATGAAGGAAGAGAGGTGTTGAGGTCTCAGCTGCAGCAATCCAATACCCTAACCAGAAAATCGCCTCGCCGCCTCTTTCCTACATAAGGTGACGGAAATATCATGTACAGATAGCTTTTCGCTTCTTTATGTCAGTGATTAAAGATGGGTTTCCTGCTAGTATAAAACCTCCAATCGCGCACTGTTGCTCGCTTTCAGAAGCCGTTTCACGATAACGACAGGTTCATCTGTGCGTGAGCCGAGCCAAAGTTGCTGTCATATTTTCTGTTATATTACACAACTGACAGTCATTTCATTATATCCACTTTCTTGGCTTTCAGTTTACTACATAATCTGCCCTCCCCCATCGTATAATTCCATATATCTCTTAAAAGATGCTGTTTGCACTAACGCAGTAACTCAATCTAGCATTACTGTGATAGATTTATATTATTCAAATATGCTGCATTTAACAAATAAATGTTCACCTTTGATTTTGATGACTGACAAGAAGAACAAAATATCGTCTTTTCACAATATATACACGACCTTAGATGTCAAGTACGATGTCTCATGAATGCCAAATAAAGATGATTTCTACGCTATACTTGCAAGTCATTAAAGAGAAGATAACAACTACCATTTACCTGGGTAATATTGTGACAAATGCCTATTTTAGTTTCATCTTCTTAAATAAAATTTATATTTTTAGAAGCGATTTTTTTAAAAAAAAAAAAGAATGTCAAGAAAAATAACGGAAATTACAAATCTAGCTTTATAATAATGAGAAAAACGTTTCCACCATGTAGTATGTCTACTTGTGAAAGGTCTGAGAACTTATCATCATCTGTAATCTGAATATACAGATGTTATTCGTTTGGTTTGTTAAAATTGGACCTGTAGCTAATTAATCTCCACGTCAGTTTATTTTATAGTCATCTAACAGATGTTTCCATTTAGTTTTTCACATTACCTTAAGTTTCTATTTACCATATTTATTTACAGAATCAACCAGGTATTCAAAATAAGTTTAGCATTGAAAATTAGTATGTTTTTATAATATTTGTATAGTGTGCTTTTTAACAGACTGAGCATCAACGGCATTAATGGTCTTTTCAAATTTGTCCATTGGCGCCCGATCTTGTGAACTTCCACAAATGTTATAGTATGTTCTGAAAATTTATGGAGACCACAAAAGGCAGTTTAACTCATTGTGGGGAACGCCATACTAATTAGAAGACAAAGAGATAGCTTAGGGACTGGTTCCTCGTGTCCGGGCCTAGAGAGTCGATCATAATCCGACACCTGCGATCTACAGACGTTAACAAGAAATTGTTTCTTGATGTTTGTCTATTCTTCCCGTGAGCCCTGAAGAAATATATTCTCTTTGACGTTGAGTGGCAGACTAGTATACCGTAATGAAGCTCATCTCATTGGATTCAGTTCTAGGGAACGAGATGCTGTGATGATAAATTCAAGTCGTTCGTGTAGAGGGTTCCTTAAGCTGTCTCTGACAGTTTTGGTCCGATATCAGGTTTAGCCGCACAAAATGTCGAATGCCGAAATAGATGACGTAAGGAAGGTGCATGGACACCGATTGATTGATATTACTACTTTTCATAAGAATTAGATTTAAACTTGTTTTAGAAGAACATATTAAATAGTTAGCCATCGACTATACACGTACAGAGATACTGAATAAAACAATCGGAAATTTTACTTTACCAGAGGTAGAATTTTTCATTCTTTGGTTGATATTTGTACAAAAACGGAAGCTATGGACATCAGGCTCTGATGGTTTCAAGATAATGGCACGAAAAGTACTATAAATGAAAGCTGAAGAGAAGAGAAGTCGTTTCTTAGAGTGTCCCTTTCTACAAACATTTCGTCGCGGTGAAGACCAGAGTAAAGTACTTTCGCTTAATTTCTAGCTACCATCTGAAGAGGAAGTTTATTTCGGTACGCTATTCTCTGTTGACCTTATGTCCTTTTGGCATCATTTCAAATCGCAAGATAGTTTTTTTTTCCCCAATTCTTTTAATATTCTTGAAATCCATGTTTTTAACAATGTATCATTACTGTTTGCATATGAGTTGACATTTTAATTATTTCACCCCCTTTGTCGAAATCTATACAGGGAGAGAAGAGTCACCATTAGATTGGCAGAGCGATGCACTCCGCATGTTTTAAAGAGAATCAGAAACAGGGAGTTTTAGGATTTACATAAATCCCATCGTGTCCTTTGTTGATTATTTTTTTTTTGAGTACTTAATCCACATAAACACTTCAGTCATTTAATGCAAAATACAATTATTTATTTTATTTATATTTTTATATGGCTATTTGAAATTCGTGATATGAGCGATAACCGTTCTGGTCCATCAGTTTTCAGCCTATCGCCGAAGTCTTTTACTGCCACATTAGAAAATACGAGAACATCCTGTACAGGTATATCAACGAAATAAATGCTTACCGATTATAAAAATGTCAGGCCCCAGCGGGTTCGAATCTCGGACTTTAAGAAGAGACCCATTATAGATTTTCAGAACGATTAGTGAGGACAAAGACAAACCATTCTCCGTTATCTGCCATCACTAATACCGAGAATCTTGATTAGAAACGAGCTGAAATTCCGGCGCCCTTGGATATCAGGATATAATTATTTTAGAGAAAGAAAAAAATGAGTGTTAATGAGTTCGGTAAGTTACCTGCAAAGGTACTCGATAATGAAAGAGCATTAATCAATTTTGAATTACAATGATGGCCATTTCTACTCCGGTGAGCGGGCTCATGTACAAACCATGGTGGATTTCTGTCTCTGTGAAAACCAAAGCGTGGAATTTAAGTTTTATGACCACAGAGAAAAGCAGGATATTATCCTGCTGGGAAATTAAATTGTATTAAACACTGATGAGAACGTTTTCGCCGTGTCACCGAAATACAACTTCACGGACCTGGTGCCTCGAAAGATCGATACTTCTCTTAAATAGCACTCACTTGGAGGAGGAACTTCAATGGGTTCCCTGTCTCAGGGTCCACTTTTAGAAAGCGTTGGGGATCGTACTGAAAATCGAACTATTCACTGGAGAACACTGGGCGAAATGAGTCGTCCGCCCTTGGGCGAAAGGCTTTTGTCGGCGACCGGTGAATCTTCCAAAATGTTCGTTCGACGGTCGGGGCTTCACGGAACTTATTCTCCGACGTTTTCTTTCTTCTTTGAGCTTAGTCCAATATTTGGCTAGTGTATAGCATCGCCCTCTGTAAAGAGATCTGGCGCTTACTCTCAGGATAGGCCGAGGCATTCTTCTACTCAGCACCGGCGTTAACTGGCTTCGCCCTCATTCACCGATGTGTATCAGGTGCGTAGCTAAACTGGTCTGGCACGCACGCTCTAAGCCTCCGCTCTCCGAACTAGTCGGTGGCGTCAGTGAGAGATGTTCCGACACGCTGCCAGACTATACGGTCGATTTTAATATCTGGACTCGTAAAGTTATCCATCGCTCATGGTCAGTATCTGAATTGATGTTTCCTCCTCTTTCGAGCCTGCCACCTTAGCCAGTCTGGCCGCTTGAAATATGTGGGACGTATCTTTTGTTCAGTCTCTGCAGCATTACTGACTTTAGAAAGCCAGGTAGAGAGACAAGGTTCATCTGTCAAACGAAGGCTGTTATTAATGCGCATACTAATTGAGATATAAATACATCTGCGTCCATCATTACTCTTAAATTATTGAAAATCTAAGAGTTTTTGAGAATATATATATACAGCCTTCTATACTTTCTATTCGGCAAAACCACCAGTGGACGAAATTCTACCCTTAGCTCGTCTTTAATGGCCGGAATAAAGAAACAAAAACAAACAACTATCCTAATGTTGAATTTACACGTCATTTCCTTCCTTCGTATTTAATATAATGCAAATGTCGTGTAAAGATGGCCTTTCCGTGTCAGCCATTAAAGATAAATTGAAATGAGTTCTCGTCTAATGAGATAACATTTGCAGTCCAGTATGGACAATGGTAGATACAATTTTAATTCGCACCGTTAAGAAATGGTATTTAAACTGTTTCTATTCAGTTTACTTTAAGAATGTAAACGCCGGGTTTACACGAACTTTATGATGGATCTACTATCTTCTTTGTTCAGTATCGCATACGTAGCTTGTAAAGATGGCGGTTATAGCCGGTGCTATTCTGGAGCTGAAGTAAAAAAACACTGGACAGCCAGCAGTACATTTCTCGCGGCATGAAGACTATTTGTCCCAATAATAAGATTACAATGGGTAGTCTTTTCATGTCCCCTCCCACAGCTTCTATACTAAAAAAATGTCTCTTCCTTTTTCCAGCATGACAACGTGTTATCCACATAGAATTTAACGAACCGATAGAGCGTCAGTAAGTATTCCACTGAATTCCGCCTGCCATAGAAAGTTGATAATCTCCTGGTTAATCCAAAGAAGTCGCCGATAGCGCCACCATATCGGGTAACATATTTATACCAACAACGTCAGGGGTCGGTCATATGTTAGGCCACTTCCGTAAATCAGATCAGAGCTTCATTGACAGCATCTATTTCCATGCGATCTCTATGGCGTCCCTGTCCCTTTTTTTCGTTTCCACTGGACACTGAGACGGAAGGTAAATTATCACTATGGCAAAAGGATCCAAGTGTGATAAACAATGGCATAAATCCAAAGATTTTCCTTTGCGATCTAATCTTTTAAGTGAAAAATTATGTAAAGAAAAACGGATTAATTGATGCTTACGTTTGATTTTCCTCGAAAACACATTAAAATAATAATTTTTAGCTGTCGTTAATGTTTTTTTGTTTACAACATGCAGGTATATTTTAAGGTATACCTGGCTAAGCTGTGAAATTGTGCCCAGATTCAGCTTCTTACTTTTGTAGTCAGTCAGCATCCTACAGGAATGATGGGACTTCATGGGGCCGCACAGAACTAATAAATCATACCTCTGAAGTATGTTGTCTATTCCGGAAAATATTCTGTCCAAATAGTAATAATAACAAAGAAACACAAAAAACCAAGTTTACTGGGTCTGTCGAAAAAAGTATCAGACCTTAGGCTGGGAAAAAACAATTACATACTTGGTGGAGTTCAATCGCTAATCCCCTTCGAAGTAAGCCCCTTGTGCTTCCACACACTTAGCCCAGCGATCCTTCCACTGTTCAAAGCATATCTGGAAAGCTTCTTCTGGAATGGCTCTCGGCTCCGCCGTCGCATTCCGCATGATGTCCCCTCGGCTCTCAAAGCGGGAGTCTTTCAGTGGCATCTTCATTTTTGGGAGCAACCAGAAGTCAGAAAGAGCTATGTCTGGAGAGTAGGGAGCCTGGCGAATGAGCGAAATGCCTTTCTTTGCCAAGAAACATTGGATCAGCTGCGACGAATGAGCCGGGGCGTTGTCATGATGCAGCTGTCAGTTTTGCGAGGCTCACAGATCCGGTCTCTTGTGCCGACCTGCATCACGAAGACGTCGGAGGACTTCCTGATAGTACTCCTTTGTAACTGTTTGTCCTTCTGGTGCGAATTCGTGATGCACAACACCTCGGTAGTCGAAGAAAACAGTCAGCATCAACTTGATTTTTCTCCGGACCTTGGCGGCGTTGGTGCTTCCACTGTGATGACTGAGCTTTGGTTACCGGGTCGTACCCGTACACCCACGTCTCATCTCCAGTTATCGTGGTATTCTGGAACTCAGGATCCCTGTTGGCAGTATCCAGCAGGTCCTGCGCAACCTCAAGACGAAGTTGTTGTTGTTCCTGAGAAAGCAGCTTGGGCACAAATTTCGCTGCCACTCTGTGCAAGCCCAAATCCTCCTTTAAAATTGCATGTGCAGAATCTTTACTGATCCCAACCTCGTCACCAATTTCCCGTACCGTCAAACGACGATCCTCCATTATCAAGGTCCATACTTTCTCGATAACAACTGCATTGCGGTTTGTTGATGGCCTCCTGGAACGCTGGTCACTCTCCACCGATGTGCGGCCATCTTTGAACCTGTTGTACCATCCTTTTATTTGGGTAACACCCATGGCATTGTCACCAAAGGCTGTTGAATTTTGCGAATTGTTTCCGCTTGGGTATCTCCAAGCTTTTGGCAAAACTTGATGCAAGATCGTTGCTCCACAGGTTCCGTCATCACGGAGTAAGTAGTACAGCTCCTCACACGCTGGCTGCCTGACAGCGACTGGCGCATCCAGCAAGCCCGCCAAAAACCACGCATGCTCACGAAGGCATGCGGCTCCACTATGCACACTTTTGCCTCCCTAACGTCATTACTTCCAACGGGAAAAAATAAAGTCGGATACTTTTTCGATAGACCTCGTAGAAGTCTGGCCGTCACAGTAGAACCACTCGCTCTCCACACCGCTGATCCTTCAGGATCACTTGCAGACATGCCAACTTTTAACAGGTCCTAGAATTATGCTCGCTGTCGATTAGTGCTTGTATAAGATTGCTTGATAAATATTTGCCTAAAATGCTGTCAGCAGTATTCCAACAGAAGCTTCCCGCCTGGAAACGGAAGTTGTCAAACGTGACGTGATGGAGGACAACCGGGCTGCTGTTACCTGAACTGAAATAATCAGAGTTTATTACTTTCTACACCTGGCTCTCTACCTTCGGTGCGAATCGGAGAACGTCAAGCGAGTGGCGGTCGACCACTGAAACAGCTTCAGGGATTTCTTTGCCATCCACTCACCAGTGCTGTAGATAGGGCCTAATGGGCTCTGCAGTCCCACCGCTAGCCTTGGATGAGACAGTAGCTCGGATAAACACGGAACGAACGTCCGCCTAATCTCCATTAAACAAAACAAAAACGGAATTTGGCTGCTCGCTAAATGTGTAATCCGTTAATAGTCTGATAAAATCTTCTTTTTTTAAAAAAAAAAAAAAAGAATTTTTGATTAAAAGGTAACTTAATGAGACAAAAAATAGCTTAGAAATAAATAATATTAATTTCTTGTGTTATTCAGCTCCTTGTTAACCCGGAAGTTTGATTATTAATATCGATTAACCTTCCTTCTCTTGTAGATTATTTTTTTTTAAAATATCGCTTTACAGTCCTCGAATGCGTGTGTGCGCGTGTCTATTGTATCCTCTGTCGCTTTTTATGCTAAACATTTGCCGGGTCAGAAATATTATGAACTTCGATTCCTCTACCTCACAATACCCCGATATGATCCCGAAAATTGTCTACCAGGTTCAAACCCTGGGTCATAGTAGGGGCTAAGTGAGGAATTCAGTTCCATTGCTTTGGACATGTTGCACCATTGCAGCCACATGGTGGGGATTGGCATTGTCGTCATCCATGAATACTTGTCCAGTCACAAACGGATAATCAACAAAAACAGGTATTGATTGTTTTCACGCCACACGCGCGTATTTCGGGTTGCAGGGCGGAGTATCAAAATCAGATTTACAATCATAAGATGCACATCCCCACACCTTGACAGATCCACCACCACAAGAAATAAGTTCCAGCAACGTTGTCCGGATCTAAACTTTGCCTCCTGCCTCACCAAACTATCGCTCAACTGTCGAAAGCGCGCAAAAAACTGACCTTTATGTCTTGAAAATTTACTAGAAATATCTAATGACAGATGAAGTCTCGCCAGCTCATATCGATCTGACAGCTTCGGACGCTTTGAAGGGGCGCCGGGCGCGATGACCAAGGTCGGTCGGTCGGTCTGCGAGCTAATTAGAGATTCTTCCAGGCCGGCGGCAATGGCGAAGACATCGTGATGCGTTTGCCGAGTGACTGCTGACTTCTGCTGAAGTCGTTTTGCGAGGACGTTCGTCGCGTGCTCTTGGAAATACAGTGTTCAGAAGTCAACGTTTGGCAATTTGCTGCGGAGTTGAGTCGAGTTGGGTTCATAACTCTCCTGCCAAGGAGATCACAAACACCACCCCCGCCTGCGTCTAAATGCTCGTATAGCCATAATTTCGCATTGTACAGAAGAAAGTTGTCAAGAATTTGAATCTTTTACTACCTGATGTAAAATTCTTGTTGGACGCATTCCGGAGTCTGGATTCTATTCACTGTATCATGTAAAGATGTGCTGCTGGTTCCTTAGACAGGAGGTTCCGTCTAGTGCCCTTTATTGTTACTGTACATTTACTTTATTCTTATTTATTTAAAGTATATTTTTCAGTCATTTATTTATTTTAAAATGATTTTTCTAAAGCAGCATTTTAAGGTATTATTTGTGGTTTTCATTTAAGAAAAACAAACAAATAGTTTACCGGCCGACTGTTTTATTGGTCTCAGGCATCGTTAATTTAAAAACTAACAATGTGTAGGTTTGAGCCTTTAAGGAAGTATAAAAGTATTAATTTTTTTAATAACCGAGCAATGACATTTTAAACGCAGCAAGAATAGAGAAATAAAATAGTAGCAATTAATAAACCATACCGAGTTAATGCAAGTTTTGAAGCCAACAAATAACAAGGATTAGGCGTCAAGTTCTCTTCAGTCGCGTGCATCTATAAGGATTCCGGAAATTCGGACAAAAAAATCGAATGCTGAAGAGGATAAATAACCACTAGAATTTTAAGGAAAACTGTGTAGAAATTGGTAAGAAAGGTTTTTTTGATACAGGACCTGAACTTTAGCGATACTTGAAACATGAATATATGGGGGAAAAAAGAGAAGAAAATAGATTGAAACGTGGATCGATAAAAAATATGGAACCGGAGAATTGTGCCTTCTGGAAATCTGCTCATAGGAGTGTATGCGGTTCCTTTGGATTATTTAAGTTCCCGACGACAGCGCAGTGCCAATACACGGTCAGTCACACACAGGTATCTTGGAGTAGGAACGTTGTCTGCGCTAATTAAGCCAGAGGGGAATGCTTTTCTTTTTTTAAATAAATATATGAACAGATATTCAGAAATGAGAGAGAGAGAGAGAGCGAGAGAGGAGAGGAGAGAGAGAGAGAGAGAGAGAGAGGAGCGAGAGAGAGGAGAGTATGGCGTCGTCATCGAGAGAGATGAGAGTCTTTAGGAGAGAGAGAGAGAGAGGGAGAGATCGCGAGAGAGATGATGTCTTTACACAGAGAGAGAGAGAGAGGAGATATGGCGTCATCGCGAGAGAGAGATGATGATGTCTTTAAGAGAGAGAGAGAGATGACGTCTCGCAGAGAGAGATGATGTCTTTACAGAGAGAGAGAGAGATGAGTCATCGAGAGAGAGAGATGATGTCTTTACAGAGAGAGAGAGAGAGCGAGAGCGAGAGACAGAGAGAAGATGACGTCATCGCAGAGAGAGATGATGTCTTTACACACAGAGAGAGAGAGAGAGAAGAGATATGGCGTCATCGCAGAGAGAGATGATGTCTTTACACACAGAGAGAGAGATATGGCGTCATCGCGAAGAGAGATGATGTCTTTACAGAGAGAGAGATGACGTCATCGCAGAGAGAGAGATGTCTTTACAGAGAGAGAGAGAGACAGAGAGAGAGATGACGTCATCGCAGAGAGAGAGAGATGGCGTCATCGCAGAGAGAGATGATGTCTTTACACAGAGAGAGAGATATGGCGTCATCGCGAGAGAGAGATGATGTCTTTACAGAGAGAGAGATATGGCGTCATCGCGAAGAGAGATGATGTCTTTACAGAGAGAGAGAGATGACGTCATCGCAGAGAGAGATGATGTCTTTACAGAGAGAGAGAGAGAGAGAGATGGCGTCATCGCAAAGAGAGATGATGTCTTTACAGAGAGAGAGAGAAAGAGATATGGCGTCATCGCAGAGAGAGATGATGTCTTTACACACAGAGAGAGAGATATGGCGTCATCGCGAAGAGAGATGATGTCTTTACAGAGAGAGAGATGACGTCATCGCAGAGAGAGAGATGATGTCTTTACAGAGAGAGAGATGGCGTTGGTACACAAAGAGAGAGAAAGATGACATCAGTACAGAGAGATGGGGAGAGATGACCTCTTTTCTCCAAGGAAATCCTAAGTATCTGGCGTTGTTAACTTACTACTTCCGTACAGACTTAGTACACAAGCAGAGAACAGATTTCGAAAGATTTGAGCAAAATTACACTAAAATTCTTTAAGATGTTATTATGGATAAAGAGAAATAAACTTTTAATCAGCGAGAATGAAATTCTGCGAGCAAGACATATATCCTTTGCCACCGTGATGTGTAAGGCCGAGAAAGCCGCAGTAGAACGGCTTGAGAAAGTTCCTAAGGTCAGTACAGTGTAGTGGAAGCCCGGGCTACAGTCAGTTAAGAAACTGGACTGCAGCCCCTTAGAAACTCTGTGAAGACGTCTCAAACCCGCTGACGATTTTACTTGTACAGATTTTACGGTGAAGTTTTGGAATGCGAAAACTGAAAACTCCGTGTTTGCGGTTCACAGAATATAGATTATAATTCAAATAAAGAGTCAAGATGCTGTACGCTTGATTACGGCTGTTTTTCTTCTGTATTCTGCTGGGCTCTCCGCTCTCCTAGTTCGACAGCTTTGTCTTCGAAACGAACGGCGCTATTCCTTTTTGAGTCAGGGCTGGTTAAGGAGAGATGATGAAGCGGACATCCAACAGTTCTATGACGGTGATTCGTGGACCCACATTACACCAGCCGCGGAGTTCTTGCGTCGGGTTATTTCCAGAATTTCTCCAGCCAGATAAGTCGCTGTATCTTACAATTAGCCGCAAGGCGACAGTGATGTGTGTATATATATATACGGTAACTACAGACTGGGCGCAGCAGGGACAGCTCCAGCAGAGGGCCTCACTAATGCTGTAGTGATGAGGAGGAGGAGGGGGGGATATCACAGCTGCCAGATTCTCCACTCATTATTGATGTTCGTCTGAACGCTGTCCAAAAAATGGTAAACGATTCTTAAAGATTGCATCCTGAAGAAACGAAAAGGATTATAGCGAGAAATTGATAAATGAGCGTCCGTCGGGGAAGTGCAGGAGTTGATGTTAGTCGAAGCTGAGTCCGACTGATTGTCGCGGTCTTAAACAAAGAGTCGGGGTTTGCTGTCTTGTGCTAGCAGGAAGTCAAACAACAACAAAAATTCAAGAAACAGCGGAATAGGGAACGAACTTCAGAACCCCGATCCGTCTGATGAGTACAGCAACAGGTGACTCGCTGATAAATTTAAATGAAGACAGGGATCTCGATAACTGTGTAACACCAACAGTTCGGCATGGAAATGGATCCGCTGAACTAAAACAGAGTCGGGTATTTAGCCAGACTTTTGTATAAACGACCCGCGAGCAGATCCCTAGCAGGCAGGACTCCAGACCTTCTGGGGCAGGTATTAACAGGCAAACATCTGGTAAAACAGCCACCGTCAACAGACTCTGCCGAAGCTGTCTTCACGCTTATTTTACGGAGAAGCGCCTACACAACTGAAGTGGCCCCTTTAGGGATCCGCCTTAAATATGGTAGAGCTGTGAGAATACAAAAGCCGAGTGTTGAATTACCAGTTCTTAAGCTCTACGTTAAACACTAAAAAGGATTTGTAAATACCACAAAAATTCATTGTGAAGTTTTAGAAAAGAATATGGAGGAGAGAGTCAAAGCTCGGTCATACCAGATATTAAATATATTACGCTTGTTCTAGATACAGCTTTATACTGAATATATATTTCTATCCTTAATAAAGTGCAGATTTTACTCCTTATGCGTATACAAAATAAATAAATAAGTGTTGCATGTTTATTTAGATATTCTCTTGGTGTTCTATACCCAGATCTAATCATCTACAGAGAGGCTGGTATTGTATTAGATAACTTCTGTATTCATGTAGTTATTTTCGCTTTAAGAAATCTTTTTTTTTTTTAAGTTGGAATAAAATACGTTTATATTTTAATTTCCAGTGATATATCGGATATTATCGATACCCTTATTGCAGAACTTCCGGTAAGGGTTACAGAAGTGAAAAACTACAGACAGAAGAGCCAGCCGTTTTGAAATTGGACCCTAGAAACGTTTTTTTTTGGGGGGGTTTCCGGTAGCTTTCCGTGTCGCCACCGGAAGTACGCCATGTTAAAAATGGAAAGTAGAGAGAGAGACAGTCACCGCTGTCTCACAAGACAGATAAAGCAGCTGGAAAGAAACCATTGAAAACCCGATGTCGTCCCTTTAGAAAGATTACGATTACGCATGCGGACGATGAGAGTCTTGAAAAGATAAATTTGAAGGAATCATAAAAGGAGACAGTCAAAAGGTTGCCTCGTGTACTCCTCGCATCCGCCTGGCGGGGTGGCAGATCTGTAGCTTAGCTGGCGGCTGCCGCCAGGTGGCGATGCCGGTGTCTATACCACGTGCTGTTCGAAATTCTCGTCTTCGCGCGAGATTTCGTCACTCGTAGGCACTCTCAGCGCGCGAAGTCCTTCTCTTCCCGGTGTCCGCAGGTTCGGATGCGTCGCGCTAAGGACGGCCAGAGTAACCTCTGCGAAGCCCCTCTCTCTCTGTCCAGCCAACCTGCGTAACGACCACGCGTTTGGCTTCGTTCCTCGGTCGAACGGACAGCGCGCGATTATTAGCATAGAAAGCCGGCGCTCCCATTTCCAGTCTTGAGTAAAGGGAGATAACGCCATCGATCTTCGGTAGCAAAATCCGGAGTTATTAACCTCCCTTGAACTACTTTATAAAAATATTATCGCGTAAACCGGCGACCCCTTCCAGTTGGAAATTTCGAAGCTTCTTTGCATATGGAGCTTTGAGGAATATTCTACAGAACAATGTTCTTTGAAATATACAATTGCAAAAAAAAAAAAAAATTATCCGCGAGGCGGACAGAGAATAAATTTAAATGCTACATAAAATAAGTATAGAGGTGTCAACTTTTGACAGGCATCTAAACCCTGGGGGACATGTCCTCTATTTAATTTATTCAGCTTCTTTTAAATAATAATAATAATAATAATAATAATAATAATAATAATATAATAATAAATAATAATGTGCAAAGGTTTCTTTCATCAATGAGATTTATAAAAATATATATATATATACTTATAATGCTGGACAAGTCTTAAGTATGGATATTTGCTTTCTAAGAGAAGTTGCAACCTACACGAAGATTACCTGCATTTACCTGTAAAAGATTTCAAGAAGTCGAATCTCCATCTTTGATTACTTAGAGTGGCAGTAAATGATGTAAATTAGGCGGCTGCAAAGATAATAGATATGCGAAATGAGAAAATACCAGTTGTTGGGTTATTTATTGTTTCTTTATCGGCTGGTTGGCCATTTGCTGAGCCGAGAAGATTGGACTCCCTCAAACTGCGAACCGTAAACTGGTCCAGAATCAGCTGCATGCGGGTAAACAGCGAAATCATACGTTTATTTGTAGTACGAGAAGGTTAAATGTGGGCGGGGCCTGAGCCGCGGGCCATTTTTTGTGTGGCTTAGGGTTAAACGCTAAATCTAAGGTTTGGGTTGGTAAGTACGTAAGATTTTGGGATTGGGGGGGACGGTCGTGTGCAGGTACACGTTCAGGATAAAAAGGGCGAGGTTAGGGAGATTTCATACCGATCCAGATGGAAAGATGGTTTTCGTTTAAACACGATGCCCCCCTTAGCGTGGGCGACGCGGTAGTCGGGTGGTTAACTTACTAGCCTGCTATACACTTGCTCTTCTTCTCCAGCCATTCTCGTGGGGCGTCTTCCTCTCACTTCTCAAAAGAACAGTACCGGTCGGCCTCTATTGCCGGGTCTGCTGTTCCCTCTTCCAGCCCAGGTCTCGACCTGAACCCCCTTCGTGATTTCGTACTTATCGAAAAGGAGACTTTGCCCAGCAACCAGGTTCTAGCCTCCTTCCTCACGCGCAGCCAGATTGCTGGATCAGGGTGTCTTATTGGAGTTGGCCGGTGCGAATATCCTAGTCATCCATATGCCGAGAAAGGCTAAACGACGATAAAAATCGGACCAAGAAACGACTGACTAATTAATGGGGCGCTGGAGGAAGACGGTTTGGCGGTGACAGAACGGGGGTACATTATTGTGAAAGGATTCAGGAAGCGTCAGGCCGTGCGAGTCTGGCCTCGCTTTGGCAGTTACAGGTAACTAGCTTGAAAACAACCACTCGCTCTAGTTGCATGTACACGGCTGGAATGACCCTCCGTTAGAATGATATCATAACGGCGGGCTTTTCTTTTATTTTTAAACATTTCCGACGATACAACCTTACCGTGTGGCTTAACGAACATTTATTCGAGAGCAATTAAAAGCGAACCTTTTATCTCGATTCAACATCCGCCCACTGCTGATGTAATCTTCCCTGTTTTCTTTAATAAACTAATCCACGGGAAGAGCAAATGCGAGATACGGGAGACGTTCTGTTTATTTGAAAGGAAAGCAAACGTGTTGTTCAGCGGTTGGTGCGTCTCCTATGAATTTTAGATTGTATTTGATCACAAACAAAAGGGGTCGGGACGGCGGACCATCTTCATCCTCTTCTAGAGAATGTTCAAGACAATGCTCTTTAACGATCTCCTCAAAACAATTCGAAATCTAGATGTCTGCCGCCTTTAAACTGCTACATGTCCTACAGGAAACGTCTAGAAGTAAGATTGTCGTGTGTAGCGATAGATATTTTCTGATAAATGCCCTTGTACACTTACCAAAAATATGAAGTTGGGCATAAAGGGAATGGTTTTCATGCAGATCTACTGTCACAGAATAGAGTAAAAATGTTTCATGACGTCATGATGATGTAATAATTGGCTTATAAATATAAAACATAAATAATATTTATATTTAATATAAATGTCAAAAGAATTGGTTTATTTATATTAACTTAGGTAAAAATGATAGAAAGGCACACACACACTCACTTATAGCTTAATATTAATTTTATTAAATAAAACTTACAATAGATTTGCTTCCACCTGAGGTACTGGTAGCAATATACATCCGTCAGTAGGCTAGTACACTTTAGTTGGTGTGAGCATCATCAGCAGCAGCATCTTCATCGTTGTCGATGACGCCAGCTAAGCTGGTCACTTGTATCTTTTCCTCATCGCCCTCAGTTTGGAGAGCAGTCTCGGATAGAATGTCTCTCATCTCTTACGGCAGGATGTCACCGTTAGTGCAGCCATACTCAATCTCCATTCTCGTCGACTTGTGACCCACGTCCAGCTTGGGTGGGGATGTCCGGATATGCAAGGTGCGGAGTTTTCCCATACACGGAGTGTGGTAGCTGATCCTCAGAACGTTCATTCTCGATGACGGTCGCAGTAAACTCAGGTCATTTCCATCGTAGCTGGAAAGTGGTAGACCAGATTTTCTAAGAAAGTTCTGCCTGGTCAGGTCATTTCGAAATCTGTGTACATCTGTGTATGATAGTTTACCATACAGACTGCAAACAACTTCTCCAGCGCGGTCCGAATACTTCCAGGAACTCCGTCCGTGTCGCCAACTGTCCTGTAAACGTCCATGAGCACAGGATGCATTTCTAAGGTCTTCTGGGTTGTGATCTTTCCTCTACCGATAAAGACATTGGTTGAGTCACAACCAAGAAAGACATGCTGACCACATCGGTGCCCCATCTTCACTAATAAGCCATTTTGTGTCTGATAGTCATATTTTTGTTTGCTGTCAGAGTACACATTCTGCCGTATTTGGTTATCACGATGCCAGTGTTGGGAGACCAGACGATGAAGCCAGCAGTAGATGGTGCAGCCACAAGACATCAGCGCAACAGGATTTATGTCAGCTTCTTCCCGAGAGGAGCATAGTGTTGGGACGAGAAAGCTTTCCTACTGTGATGCTATCACTTGATGTCAAGGAGGTGCAGCTATCTCCACAGATAAAGAAGACCTGACGGCTCTGTAGTAGTGCGGCGTATGTCTCCTTTTAGCCACGGCCATCAGTGACACCAGATCTATCTCTCTCCGTCTAATCTCAGATGGTTGTGTATCCTTTAGTGCCCAGTCTTTGAAACCAGCCATGCCAACCAATTCCGATGTGGGATCTACGTAGCTTGATTTGGAATGTCTTTCCACACGCCATCTATAACGGCTGCGTAGTTTCTGAATAGTCTAGCGATACCTACACTAGATTTGGCATGGCGATTAATTGTCAAGCGAATAGGAGCAGGATTCCTTGATGGGAGTATACCGGATCTGCAGTTTGACAGAACATTTTCCGCTCTAGATGAGTATGGGACAGGTTGACGAGTTCCAGAAGGTAGACAGACTTGTGGTGGTCCATGCTGAACATCAGAGGGCACAGCTCTTGGACGCGTGTCAGATGCAGATCGAAGTTCTCCTTGGCAGGTCGCATATGGAATAATCTCTGCTCTGAGTTCGTCGACTAAGATCGGCACTTCTGTCACTTTTCTGGAGCTGTCAGATAGCAGTCTTTCCAGAACTATCTCTTCACGGCTTTGCAGAATAACTTTGACAAAAAAACAAACAATTGATAGCAGGAACAAAATCACTGCTTGGAAAGAGTTTAAAGAACTTCTTTTTTTTTAATGATGGAGCCAAATTCGCGTTTTTGACTATCATCGTTTAACCCCATTTTTTAAAAAAATTCTAGGCAGAAATATAATGGGCAAACTGACTGTGATATTAAAGTCAATTTAAAGGCTACTAAACTTAACAAGTGACTAACTACGCGGTTTAGTCGATAGTAAATGCGAACAACTTGTCATTCTACAGGTAATTTTTAATAAAATATGCACATACACCGGTGTTCAAAATTATGAGCGCCCACACGAACACTTTACCCGTCCCTTCTCCATTTTACTGTAAAAGAAAATTCGTTATCTCGACAAAACACCAACAACAGCAGCAGCCGGCCCGGTGGGGCAGGTGGTAGCGGGTTAGCTCCGTAAGGGGACCGTTGCTCCTGTACCGGGTTCGATCCCAGGCTGGGGTCGGAGGAGAGTTGTCGCTGTTGATCGCCATAGCGTGAAACAGCTGCATGGCATTTCCTTGGTGCCCGACATGAGAGAGACCTTCCGGGTCCTTTGGGCCCCCGGTGTCGGATGGACCGGGCCGCTTGTCGGCTCGACGAACATCTCTCAGTAACGAAGAGGACTCGACAGAGAACAGGCCACTTGTCTTTACGGGATGCGATGCCATTGGCAGAGCCTCGTTCGGAAGTCCAACTCGCTCAACAACAACAGCAGCTCCCTTGGTTACGAGTGTTAGAAAAGGGAAAGCGAGTTGAAGGAGGTAGAATTAAGGAAGAATTGTGGTCGATGAGAGCAGATTGAAATACTTAGTATTCTCTATCACAAGAGTGCGCTAGAAGCGAGTGCTTCCGGTTATTCAGCCAGTGACTTGATGAACAGAGGTTGGGTTCTCCAAAGAGATATGACACAATATTCGTAAACGCCACTCGACGACGACGCCATCGTCTGGCAAACGGTGGATTTGTAAGGCAACAACGACCCGAATCACACCGCAGAGCCGGGTAAAGAACTGGCTGAAAATGTATCAACCTGTATCATTCCTCTTTTCTTTTGTTGCTGATATCTAGATCTAATCTCACAATGAACCACGAAATTACTCTCAACGTTCGAAAGGTCACATTGATCTCTTTAAGTTCGCTGTCCGGTATAGTTCAGTACACATTTACCTTTTAATTTCCTCCGCATCTTCGACTAAAGGACTCTGTGTTAAAGAACAACAACAACAACAATAATAGGGAACTTTACTGAAGCACGATTGATGCACGAGTAATCTTAACACGTGATTTTATTGATGTTTTTTTTTTTTAAATATCTCTATAAATTCTAATTTTATAAGGAAAAGAAACCGAATATAAAGAAGATACAGACATTTACAATTACTGGTTTACTCCCCCCCCCGGGTGGTTGTGGTCAGTCTTTCTCTCCCATGACTACTCCTAAATATCCTCTCTTCGCATCTTCCATATCAGTCATTAAGAAAACCCAAGGTTGGATGTTTGGCTAGTAATTCCATTACTAGTTTATTATCAGTATTAACCGAAACTAACTATTAAGGCGTTTGACGCTTACGCGACTTCTGCTACCGACCTGTTATCCTATTCTTTTATGGTTTACGTACCTTTGGAAATTTTTAAAAATACGTCATCACACTAAAGCCATTAGAAATATGGACTGAACGCAGAATTATTTCCTGTATCCCTCAAGCACAGCTGGCATCGGTGCGGTAATCGATGCCCCCACCAGTGAATGTTGTGCATACCTACGTGTGATCTCTGCCTGAATGTCCTGTTGTTCTTGTGAAAGCAGATAAATCAATTTAAACAGTCGTATCCGTATATCATTGTACGCCTATTTGGCGTGTACACGAATCGTTTACTCTGTGAACAGCCTGAAAGGGCATAAGGATTTTTTTTTAAATTTTAGATTTACAAATTAATGCAATCTTACTGATATTAATTTACCTATATGGAATTCTTCTTCCCTTTTTTTTTCTTATACAGGGTGGTCCATAAGTCTGTTCGCCCCAATGTTTTGATGTGGGCTGCAGTGAACAGTCGACACGTTATTGGACCAAGTATTTTTTAAGGATCGTCCCGTCATCTCGAGGAACACATCTTCGTTTTCCAGCACAGTAAACCTGTACCATCTTAAATGGCATCTTTCCGAGTCAGCTCCACAAAAGTGGCATAAACGCAGTTCAGGTCTGACCACTTGGGACGATTCATTGTGGCTACAAGGTCGTCCGGCAGTAAAGACGAATCGAAATCCCGCTTGTAGGCCTTATTTGAAAATATTACATCAGCTGGGTGTCTCACAGAACGTGGTGCCACCTTCTCTTTTGTCGCGGTTACCATGGCGCCCACAAGGATCCATTGGACAAATATTAGGCAGGAGATAAAAGACTTGTAGGCCATCCTGTATACACCGAACACAAAGATATATGAATATCAGGGCTTTATCAAAATTATTACCAGTGACCAAAAACAGATGACCATCAGGTGTTGGTTGATCTCATATAATATGGAAAACACATGAAAGGTACGAACTGACAGCACGTGACCTCCCGGTCTATACAGATTTCCATAAGAGCAAACAGCATGACTGACATGGAGCACCGTCACTCATGTCCCCAGATATTCTCAAGGAATTTTTAATTGATGCGTATATCTGAGAAATTTCGTTGTGCGAAAAATACACGATCTGGATGTGTGCTTGAAAAAGAGACATAGGAGGAAACGCCACAGAGGTGATTAGACTCTTACCTGAGGCGTAGTTTGCCTCTCGAAAAACCGTCTATGCCGCCAGTCATCTTGTAGCTTTTACTCAATAGGTGTGGTAGAAATCATGATGCCACTTCTCTATTTTCATGTTTTATTGAAGCCCATTCGTTAATTTGGCAAATGAATAGATTTCTTATCACATCTGATTACTTTGCGTGTTTCTTCACTGGCGTAAGTCAGATCCCTATATATCTAATTTATTGTGATCAGTCTACATACTGGCGTTTAGAATACTAATCCCACGATACGGAGAAACTCTTGTCTGCTTTTCCAACGGTTTATTGTTAACGAAAAAAACACCATTCCAATAAAAAAAAAAATTAAAAATCAAATGAATCATGTATCGTAATATATAAACCATTAATCGTGACTTTGTTGTCAGTAACCGACTTTATGTAAGTCATTAATGGGTAGCCTTTTATATGGAATTTCTCTTAGGTTTTCTTTTAACTTCCAAGCAAAGCAATAGCAATCGTCAAGATGTGGTCTCTTATCATGGAAGCTGTGAGTGGACAATTCCTCGAATTAGTAGTAAGAAACATCGGGCGAAGAAAGTGTCCTGCTTTCTGTATGAACGAAACCCAGTGTCAGAGAATTAACTTGCTAAGGCCATAATTACTACTTGGTGATGTAATCACAATTATTTATTTAATTTCTGCTTTTTCTTGGATAATAGATTTTAATTAGCAAAACAGTGTTGAAAAAGATGCTTTCGTATGGTGAACTCATAATTTTGACCAGTAGTATAGTGAGTACCGCAAGGAAAACACAACTTCGTGTTTGCAACGAATTTAAAGTGCCGGGTATATTAATTTTGACTACCCTTATAAATAAATGCTTCTCACCAATATTTACACATTCCTGGTGTATATATTGAGTGTTTAGGTTGGCAGATAAGCAGTGTGCACTATCGCCATCAAGCCCCAAAACAAAACGATTACACGGTATTTCCTCTTCTATCCAAGGTTTTGCGTTGTTGGCTGTTCAGACTGTGACTTGAGTCGGCCGGCGATGGGTTGCAAAAAATCTTGTCATTTCTATCTTTTTTCTTAATGTGACCGATATTATTGCTAAGGTTACATACTTCCCGCACGACCAAAGTTTAGAAGAGAAATCAAGGTATTTACTTTTACTCTGGATATTTCAAAGACATAATATGATGGTCAGGCAGACAGAAAGCCTGGACCGAACCGCAATGCGAAATCACATTTTTAAAATGGCTGGAGCAAGTACTGGCCAGACAAACTAACATAGGTAACCAAATTATTATGGCAGGTCGTAATACCGAAAGCATTATTCGATATATAATCAGTTTTCTTAAAGTGGTCTGAACTGGCAATAATACATTATTGTGGCTACTAGTCCGAACACATGTCGATTGGAAATTGGCGAGAAATGATTTGAGATAGGAGTCCATATAAAATGAAGATTTCAGCGAACACATGCTTTCCAAAGTGTAGACTGGTAATGATAATTTACCATAGTTCTTCATGGCCTTTAATCCGATTCGTGCGTACATGTCGAGCAATAGTAAGACTGTTTTTGGACATAGGTATTCTTGTTGAAGAACCTGCGGCTTACACACCTGCTATAAATAAGGAAATCGCTCTGCTTCAAGTGAAGGGGTCTTACCAAATATTAAATACCATTTCCGTGTGGTGTATATGCGTGAGTCTTTATTACTTTTCATATTCTCAATAAAAGACATTTTGAAATGTTTCCCTTTTTACACATTGCTTAGCACAAGAGAAAAGGTCAGGGCTTCTTTTGGTGAGTTTGCTTCGAAAACAATAATAATAATTTGAAAACTATCGAATCTGACCCGTGCAAATTTGATTCACGGCTACCACAGCATGTAAATAATCTTGTTGTCGGTTTTTCTTTCCTTTTAAATCGCATTTTCAATTTATAAAGAAATAGGAATGGATAGATAGAACAGATAGAAAACATATTACCGGGTTTACACTGTGCAGAGTTATCTCCCTCTCTCATGATCAATACGAAATATAAACAAGCACCACGTGAGCACCACTTTGCATTTCTTTCATGTCAGTAATTTAAAGAAATGCAGCTGAGCGTTCGATTTGCAGATCTACTACCTAGTTTATTATCAATATATGAATATACCCAATAAAGACGATGACGTGTATGTGACTGCTGCTAACAGTTTCTTTTATTATCTTTCTGTTTACGCACCTGCAGAAACATCGAAAGGTCAGGGAAGACGGTAAATAACACGACAATCGATAGCAGCCGTTGCAGACCATCAAACGTGGCTGGAATCTGATTTGCATGAAAATGGCCAGTTGTTGTTGTCGTGAAGAATTTTCTAGCATATAAAATGGGTAAATAAACTTCGCGTTCTTGTCAGTATGTGTAGTTTTGTCGCGGGAAGAGACGGCTGAAGTTGAGCTTGAAAGGTAGGCTGATTTCCTCCCGATCTCCTCTTTCTAGCTTCCGCAAATGAGCGAAATTCTACCGGTAACCGGGAAAGTTTAACTCACCGATAAACGAGCCAGCAAATAGAAGGACAACAGATTTCTAAGTAGGTTTGAAGTAGTGCTCTCGCTTAGTTTATTGTTGTTATACTTCAGAAACTTTATACCTCGTCGAGCAGCAACAGTTTATTTGTTGGTTGTTAACGGAATATAAATGTTAATACTTGTCGCCAGAAAACTGCGGGCCGTCCACCAGAGGGCAGGGCATGAGAAACTGGCGGACTGGGTTCTCTGTTCATCACCTGGCGTCCAATGTTAGCACCAATAGGAAGAATGCATTTCGTCCGATAAGTTTACCTGAATTAACCTGGAGGTCACGTGTGTGTGTGGTGTGCGCGCGCGAGTAAACACCAAGGTAATTCATTAACCATGAACCAACGTGGTCATACACCACATTCTACGTAATAAAGTTTAAATAGCATCGGAAGTAATTCGAGAGAACTCCCATCGCTCTCAGTTCATTAAATCCCGCTTAAGAAATCACAAAGCCGTTTGAACGCCACGCAAGGATGAAGTTAATGGTCATCAATACCGCTGACTGCCCGCTGTCTCTCGACGCACCTGCGTGAGTTAAGGAGGGCGTTTTCCGAACGTTTAGACGATATATTCCATCGTGATGGCCAGAAACTACCCCGAGGCTGACCACCGCATCGCGAGTTTGCCTTTGGTTCCAAGTAGTTACCGCCGTGGTTTGTATATCTATCTGAAGACGGCGTAAAGGGAATTTAAAATTAATAAAAAGTCTCTCGCGTGACGATACAATCGAGCTGAAAATCGGCGGTAAGCAGAGTAGTTTACGGAAGCTACTGACGATCTTCATCTTTGGTAACACGAGATTAAACGACTGGACGGCCTTTGCTTCTCGGGCGGTCGAATCGTTTCCTGAGCACGAACTGGTCTCTCTCTCAACTCGCAGCCTCTCGCTCTAGCTCTTGATCTCGAAAGGATCACCATCTCTGCTTCTCTAGCGCTAGCGACTCTCTCTCACGCTACGCTTCTAGGTTAGCTACCGAGCTCATCGATCTCACTCGCTCGTCATCGCTCTCGTCTAGCGAACAGCTCTCTCACTCTCACTATCCGAGGCTTGCTCTCTATTCTAAAGCATAGAGCGATTATCACTATATCGTCTCGCTCTATCGGTGTTCGTAAACGCTCTCCTCTCTCTCGCTCACTCTCTCGTGCGCTATCGCGCTAGATCGGCACTCTCTCTATGTCGTGAGCGAACGAGCTCGTCAAAGCTCGTCTCTCTCTCTCATAGTCTCTAAAAGTCTCTCTCTCGTCTATCATCTCTCGTTCCTCTATTTCTCGTTTCTCTTAACGCTCCTCGTATCCGCTCTCACTCTCTGCGTCTACTCTAGCTCTCTCAAGCTATCTCTCGCGTTTCTAACGCGCGCTCGTATCTCTCACTCACGCGTGCGCTGCTCGATCTTTCTCTGTCTTGAGAGGCGCGCTGTCTCCATCGCCCCAGCTCTCTCTCTCTCATCTCTCTCCATCTCTCTACACCATTCTTCTCTCTCTCTCTCTCATCTCACCCTCTCTCTCTCTTTCTCTCTTCTTCTCTTGATCTCTCTCATCTCAACCATCTCACCCTCTCTCTCTCTCTCTCTCTCTCTCTCCTCTCTCTCTCTCTCTCTCGAGCTCTCTACTCTCTATCTCTCACGCGCGCCTCTCCTCTAACGAAAACTATCTTCGCTCTCTCTCTACGGCTCTCTCTCTCTTTTTTTCTAACGCTCCTCTCTCACGCGCGCTCTCTCTCTAACGCACTCTCTCTCTCCAAAGCTCTCTCTCTCTCTCTAACGCTCTCTCTCTCTCTCTCTCTCTCTCTCTCTCTAAACGCACTCTCTCTCTCCACGCGAGCTCTCTCTCTAAACCTCTCTCTCTCTCTCTCTCTCTCTCTCTCTCTCTAACGCACTCTCTCTCTAACGGCGCGCTCTCTCTCTAACGTCACTCTCTCTCTAACGTCTCTCTCTCTCTCTATCTCACGCGCTCTCTCTCTCTCTCTCACGCGCGCTCTCTCTCTAAACGCACAATCTCTCTGTCTCTAACGCTCTCTCTCTCTCTCCTCTCTCCTCTCACGCCGCTCTCTCTCTCTAACGCACTCTCTCTCTCACGCGCGCTCTCTCTCTAACGCACTCTCTTTCTCTCTCTCTAACGCACTCTCTCTCTCTACGAACTCTCTCTCTCACGCTCTCTCTCTCTCTAACGCATCTCTCTCTCTCTAACGCACTCTCTCCTCTCTCTCTAACGCTCTTTCTTACGTCTCTCTCTCTCACGCGCTCTCTCTCTCTCGCTCTTCGCCTACAAACAACTCTCTCTCTCTCTCACGCGCTCTCTCTCTTAACGCTCTCTCTATCTCTCTCTCTCTCTCTCTCTCTCTCTCTCTCTCTCTCTCTCTAACGCACTCTCTCTCTCACGAGCGATCTCTCTAACGACTCTATCTCTAACGATCTCTCTCTCTCTCTATATCTCTCTAGCACGCGCGCTACTTCTAAACGCAACACTATCTCTGTCTCTAACGCTCTCTCTCTCTCACAACGACGCGCTCTCTCTCTAACGCTCTCTCTCTCTCTCTATATCTATTAACGAACTATTCTCTCTACAAGCCGCTCTCTCTATAACGCAATCTCTCTCTAACGGAACTCTATCTCTCTTAACGCTCTCTATCTCTCTCTCTCTCTCACGCGCGCTCTCTCTCTCTAACGCACTATCTCTCTCTAACGCAAACTCTCTCTGTCTCTAACGCGCTTTTCTCTCTAACGCTCTCTCTATCTCTATCTCTCTCTCACGCGAGATCATCTCTCTCAACGCGCGATCTTCTCTCTATCTAACGCTCTCATCTCTATCTCTATATTCTATCTCTAAAGCGAGCTCTATCTCTAAAGATACTTCTATCTCTAAAGAGAGATCTATATCTCTTAACGGATCTCTCTCTCTCTCTCTATATCTCTCGCTATCTCTCTTCTCTCTAACGCAATATCTCTATCTCTGTCTTATCTTTTCTTTCTCTCGTTTTCTTTCTCTTTCTCTCTCTCTCGTTTTCTTTCTCTCTCTCTCTCTTTTCTGTTTTCTTATCTCTCTCTCTAGTTTTCTCGTTTTCTTCTCTCTCTCGTTTTCTCTTTTTCTCTCGTTTTCTCTCTCTTTTCTCTTTCTCTTTCTCTCTCTCTCTCTCTCTCTCTCTCTCTCTTCTCTCTCTTCTCTCTCTCTCTCTCTCTCTCTCTAACGCTCTCTCTCGCGCGCGCGTTTCTCATCTTTATCTCACTGTTTCCCTCCCCTCAGCTGCCGCGTTCTCCGGACAGTTAGTTTGTGTGCGTGTCCGCACAGGGAAGCTAACGATCGTCAAGGAAATTAAGATTAATGTAGGTAAATGTCCACTAGGGAGTCGGTCCCCTGCAGCCATAACTCTCGCCCTTACCTGAATCGATATGCCGAACTCCCTGAAACTTGTTTCCCAGTATCAGTGATATACATTGCAACGGATTCCAAAAGTTGACGAATAAACAAAAAATACTTCGGTAATGGTTAACTTTTATTCCCGAAAATATCAACACAAACTGTGTCTCAAACTGCTTTTATTAAAGAAATATATAACTTGCAAATAATTTTTGGGGGTGTAAAGAGAAATAGGTAGAACTAAATCAGGAAACGAGAGGGAATTAAATCGTAAAGGACCTAAGTGACGTTGAATTTGAAGTTGTCAGTAGAGGGTGTGATCTTTTCTGACGGCGATACGCTGCTCAGGCAAGTGTTAATTGCCGCTGCTGATCCTATCAACGGGATCAGGAGGCCAATAAGGCTGGTCAAACCAGAACAGCATACATAATTTGTTCTGCGATGAACGGGGAGCCATCTCAACACGTAATTTACATGACATTAACTGCTACTAGACAAATGGTAGTAAATGCTATGTATCAAAGATCGTCTTTGTCAGTGAGTAAAAATGGAGTCTTTTCCTTACACCTCTGATGGTTTTGAGATCTGGAACCTGTAACGCCAAGCAAAAATGTGTCTGGGTGGGGGCAGTTATCCGGGGGGAACTCCAAAGAGACAAAAATAAATCCCATTTGGAAGAGGCAACATTCGACGTAGCTGCTTTTCATCATCACTGACCATCCGGACGCAGGGTTAGCAGCCTGTCTCCCCGCTGCTGAAGACATCAACCAATTTGTTTGCTCGTCTTTCTGGGGAAATATTCGGAGTTTCCGGAGGCGGATATTCCAAGAGTGCACCGTTAATTTGCAACTGATTAGGAGGATGGTTCTTCGTTGGAGTCGATTGAAGACGTGCGCCGTTGAAGGTTTGATTACATATGTTGCCAATTTTAGAGCACATTCTTTTAACTTATTGCATTTGCTGAAGAAGAATGTTGGGTAAAATTTTATTTTAAATAGATTTTCAGACTTTCTGTACACTGCCAGTCACAATTTCATCAGCTGAGCGACCGTTCAGAAAAATCGAGCTGGCCAAAAACTTCGTGCGTGGCACAGTGGCTCAGTACAGATTAGATGACCTTGTCCCTTTAAGTATCGAAAGTGGACCGGCAAGACGAATTTACATTTTGGTAAAGTGATTCATAACATTGCTATGACACGACAAACGCTGAAATGACGAGTTGGTTTTTTGCTTCTTTGAAAAGAAACCTTTTGATAAAAAAACACTTTTCATAATAAATGGATTCTGCCTTTTTAGTCTATCCAGTAAAACATGTAGCCTAACATCGAAAGAAAGGGACATGTGAAAAAAAAGGTAAGTTCCTTTCATCTTTGGTCTACTTTGGAGCCCAAGTCAGGTGCCCTGCCTATAATTGGCCGGCTGAGTTTAAAGATATAATACACGGACGTAATGGAACGAGTCTGACATATCAGAACTTTCTGCTCACGTTTGTCTCCTGGCCTCAAGCCGCTAACCACGAAGGAAAGGCTACGTTCACCAGCTTTTCTCTGAACGCTTTAAAACCAAGCACTATGCCAATATAGCATTTACACGGCATTTGCTTAAGTATCTAATGATCTTTAAATATACGTAAACGCGATACTTTGTTGCTGTATGCCCATTGGTATAGATGGCTCCTTCGTTAAGCCAGGTTAAAAGGAACAAAATAAACAACCTACAGAACCGGATAAGTTTTTACTTTATCAACTCGAGATTTGCCAAACTTTTCTTTTGATCTCATTTCTGTAGGACGACGCCCAGTAAACGAAAGATGAAAGAACAAGAAAACAATCTTGATTTTGCGCGTAAACATTACCAAACTATCTAAGTTATATTGTAACTGCAGGTATACGGTTGGTTACAAACAAAAAAAGAAGAAAATGCTTTTGTCTGTTGTGAAATGTATATCCAGTCGGGTTTCATGTGATCATTCAATATTCAGATAGCAAAAAAGTTGAATTTTCTTGTGCAGTCCTGGATTTACAGAAACAACTCTAGGAAATCACATTTACATTTAACACAATTTAAATAATATAAACAGATCATTGGATCATTCAGGCTACAATTACAGAAAACCGCTTGAATCGTCAGATTTCAAGCATATCTTTGTTAGTATCTCTGTTAAATTCTCACGTAAAGATGGAATTTACTTATAATTCATAAATGTGTAGAGAAGAAATTTATTACTGGCTCGTCCAAGATGAAAAAAAAAATTATAAAATATTCTAAAAGATATTTTCCTATTTAACTAATTAGGAATTAAATTTTAAGACGTTAAGGAAAATGATATAATCCTACATACGGCCTGAAAATAATGGAAACCGAGTTAGCGGAAATTCCACAAATTTTACCAATAATTAGAAGCGGAGAAAACATGTGCCAGACGCATGAGCTGCTGGAATGTTTATATTTTTACCATTTTAATTTTCGCTGCCAACAGCAGATGGAACTACGGAAACCTAAATAAATTTAAATAATTCAGAACTTCTGCCATTGATCGCGCGAAAGTGTAACTGGTTGGGCCTAAAATATAAGCAATAATGCAAAGGAGACAAGCACATGCAATTATGTTAATGGGTGATGTACATTTGAGTGTTTGTGAAATGGCAGAGTTCTTCGGCACGCCAAAGTGTGTTCGTGGAAGATAAACAAGCAAACTTGCAACCCGCATCTGAGGAAGCTGCTGCAAAGTATCTGAGACAATAGCCATGGAGACGGAGGCAGAAGATTTAAAGCAACGATGCTGTAAGTTTAATCGCCTGTTTTACATTTGGCACTCGATGACGAGAGCTGGGTGTGTCTGCTTCCGGGTCAGTTTCGATACTTCTCACCGAAACGCGATAAGAAGTGAACTTGGATCACGGGCGACGGATCAGTTGAAAGTTGCATTGATTAAAGATCGAATTCCTGAATCCGCCAGAGACAGTTCCTCGTTAACGCTGGAGTGCCGTTTCGGCCAAACTTGGGAATAAACTCCACTCCAATCCTCCTCCAGTCACTGGCTTCTAGGAGGAAAATATCAACCCGTAAATAGAGTTCAGACAAAGCACCAAAAGACGATGGCAAACTGTCGCTTACTGGCATTTAACATTGGACTTAGGATCGCACGTGATTTTCGGTATGTTACCGACAGTAAACAATCTTAGTCCTTTTTTTTACGTCGAAACTTCCCTGTTGCCTCTTTGGAGGGTTGGTTTGGTTGCAATTCTGCTTAACCGACTCGCTATCCATTCGTGAAGGAGATTGTCGGACATGATAATGGAGGCTCCATCAGTATAGTCCCTTTTCACTTCGGTGGCGAGCCCGAACCACGTTTTAATGGATCGGATATGCATTAAATGGAAGAAAAACCTGGTTTCGTATAGCTTCTTCCTGCCCCCTAACGAGTACTTTACGAGCTTTAATCAGGGCTCACAAACCTATCGACGTTTCTGGGAACTCTCCCAACCATCATCCTCCCGATAGTTCCGATAAAAGGGGGCTGTCGGGTGTTACGAGAATGCTTCTTGTTAACCTCGACTACGTTTTCGATGTTATTAGTCTTGGGTATGTTTTGGTGCAGACTGCATTCGAACCGACACACTGTTGATCACTCGCTCTCATATCGAATGCCATTCGACTAACTGTTTTTAGTATTTACTTTTCATCTATGAATTAAAACTAGCCACATTCTGCTACTCTCCACGCAACGTGTAAGGAGATTACAAGATGAAGGATGATCTGCCATGTCTGATTCCTCTAAATCTATGTGGTGCGGCTCTTATGTCGCTCAACTCATTTTTATCAGCCTCTCTGTTTATTGGATTCCCTGTTACTCTCACATTCACCAAACCGTGTAGATTGAATTTCCAGTTGGTAGGTTTTTCTGGAGCTGAGTCGTCGTGTTTTGCTCGAATGGATAAATGCTAAACTGCACGCGGATAAGCTGGGTGATCTAATGTATAACTACGCTGCTGCTGTATTTTCCTCTTCGTTTCAATTCCATCTTTTGGTTAATGTCTATGTGGCATATGTCGTTGGATATTCGTTGATTGATGGTTTACATGTTACCATCGCTGGACATGGGATATCAGATTATGTCCGTTTTTACACCTTAATGATGATTGTTTTTTTAAATTCAGACACCGTTCGGTATTTGTTCATTTTTTTTACACCTGTAATTAGTTGGCTTCTTATTTTTTTTCCGATGACTAACAAGTCAGGAAATAGAAACTGATTTCACACTCCATTATTGTGTTGATTTCAAAGGCTGGGCGCATGGTGCATACGTCGATGGCAAACAGCCGCGTATCGCAACCTTATTTCTTGTTCGGGCAACAACTGTTGAAAAAACATCAGGTGTTCAAAGTCGTCCACGCAAAAGTCGGCAGTAATCGGAGATAGGAACAACGGAGGCAATCTTTATACTCGAAGCATGTGGTCCTGACGCAGAATGTTCTCGATCTTCACAGATGTTATTTTAAGTATGTTGTCATCATCTGAATCCAGTCTGCGCCCCCAAAAAACCAGTCCAAATCAATCAGTAGCTAGAATCGAGTCGGCCATCGTCGAAAAGGTCTGGGTTACCAGAAAGTATTCTTCCAAAGCTCAACAGTCTTCGGCAGGCTTATCCTGAAGACGGCAACGGGAGAGGCGTCGATAATTCGACAACGACACAAGAGGTGGCGCACCTGTCTGATCCGTCCGTGAGCTGCTCCACCGACCTTTCGTAAATAATTCCGGACTAAATAGAAAATGTTTTTGTTTTTTTTTAAATTGCTGTCTTAAATGTTTGGAATTTCCTTAAATGGAAATTTGGACGGTGTTAAATGGGCGATGGGTTATAAGAATTTGGTGCTAATTATCAGTGATTTCTAAAATTGTCTTGTAAGCTAATAAGGGGCTGTGGTCTAGAACCTTTCCCCCTCTTATTTGTATCTGTTCCACCGCCATAAAAACATTGGTGATATCCGTATTTCGCTAACTAACTACACACTCCAGTATCAAGGACCATGATTTTTTTTGTCTTTCTTTTCAGTTCTCAAGATGCTGTTCCCTCTTTACCTTTTATTTCTGGCGGCTGGCTCTCAGTCAGCAAGCGAGTAAGTAGCTGACTTCACTTGTAAAGTGTCACTAATATCAAATATCCTTTAAAAGATCTGCACAGTTCTGGCGACAGTCGGTATTCGCATTTCTAAGATGTAACGAACGTCGTACACCTCGCTGCCTAGAATACAGGGGAAAAAAAGCAAAAGTGAAATATCCATATGTAACCATAATCCCTTGCAACATCGTCTACAGGAAGCGGACCCACGGCTTCTCCACCGAGTTCGTGCTGGCACATAAAAGGGGGGGGGATTGGCAGCGGGTTTCGCTAAAACGTATCGAACGGAATACGGTTCTTCGTAAACTTGTCTCTGTCACAATGACGTTGACGGGGTTTTCGCATAGGTGCACTGGCGCCACCAAGTGGCAGACTGTTTAATGGCATTTTCAAGATCATCGGTTTTCGCTAGTTGAGTCGAAGTTTTCAGCAGTACACCTTCGACAAAAGGATGCGGACAATAAATGGTCAGATTCTTCAGCCCGACTTCCTATAACCTATGTTAGATATAAAGGTAGTTGCTATGCGGCAGCGTGCGGTGTGGCGTCAAAACTGAACCGGTGCTTATCGAAGAACGGCATGAAGACGGCTCGCCAACCATAAATTCTGCTAGCGAATCTTCCACCTAGAATAGCCTGTATTATTGGACACTACTGTTGGGGGACGGAACAAACCACGAAGCTCAACTCGCATTTCATAGAGCTTAGACGCCCATTTAACGTAAATCAATTAAAGACGCCCATATATATATGAGATAATCTCCACGAAGCTCAACTCGCATTTCATAGAGCTTAGACGCCCATTTAACGTAAATCAATTAAAGACGCCCATATATATATATATATATGAGATAATCTGGAATAAGTCTTGATACTGAACCTGATCAATTCCGTGCATAACCGCGTCCACGCTCTGATCGATGAATCAAAACTATCAGATCCTGAATTTTGCATTATATTTCGTGTCTTTACTTCAAGGTACAGCATTTTAATTATTCTCAGATTTTAAAGACCACGCAGTTGTGTTGTATCTATTTCTATTGCCGCAAGTTTACTGTGAGCTTCTACGATTAAATATTTACACGTGTTTTATGGCATTGTTCCCTACTGCTGGGCGAGGTTTTCAGACGCTGAATGAGCATTTTCCTGTCCAGTTCATATGATCTATGTAATCTAGAACCTTGAATCAGTTAAAATCAACAAAACAAACATTACCATTGATTATAACAGAGATATAGAATGACTGGTACTTGGCGGATTTAATACTATTATTTGCCAGTACATTATATATGCCAAAATGCAGCAGTCACACCTGTGCAGTAAATTATTGTCCAAATAGGATGGAACTCTGATGGAAATGTCAATCGTTAAGGCCAAATTAAAGGTATTGAAAATATCATCACGGATGCTTACAGATTCTGTTCACGTTAGTGAACAAAGAGCAAATGGGTTTTGTTGTATGTGTGCCCCACTTGCCTCTTATCTTGAAAACACCTGTCTCAACAGGTTTTTTTTTGTCTATGTTCTTTGAAAGCTCTCATTAGCTCCATTTCCACTGGGATAATTTCGGGAAAACCGTAATCTCTCCATAGAGCACAGGAAAAAGAAACTTTTAGACAGTTTTAATGATGTTGACAGCCATAACGCGAGTCATCTCCGGCCGGTATTTCAAAGACGGTCAGCACCACAGATGCTGAATTTTACTTGATGATGGTGGCGTTCTGTAATATATCACGGTTAAGGACGAAGTTGAAAAGAACCTTCGCGAAGGTTTAGCTTCGCATCGGAATGGTCTATGCAGAGAACTGAGTATTTTGCGATAGGAAACAGGTTCGAGACAGGGTTGGAACTTGATCTGGAAAACTGCTGACCAGGACTAAGATTGGCTACAGCAAGTACGAACTGCTGCATAGGCTTCCTATTAATTCTATACTGTCCAATGTATTCATACAAAAAATATTTTACTGGATAGATGTAAATTGAAACAGAATTTCTGCTTTATTGGATCTTTTTCCTCTCGGAAAACCCCACCCTGACATTTGCGGTCTGAGGACAGAATCTCACGGTAGCGAGATAGCAGGTGGAAGCATCAGCCTTACTGGCCAAGCAGGCTGGAGATTCTAGCGGTGGTCGTAGTTGGAGTAGGAATCAGCACAAACCGGACAAACCGCCAGAACGGCTGGCCGGCAGAAGCGACCGCGCTAAGGTGGTTTTCCGAACACAACCGTCCATGTCGGAATTCGAACTCAGGCCTTCTGTCTCGCAGCCTAGTAGCAGCTACTAGTGCCACCGTGATATGCCCTCCAAACGGCCTCTTCATAACTATAAACAAACGTTGGCGACTCCGCAAGCAGAAATTGTTTGGCGAGGTTTACTAGCTGGCTGACTTATGTTTCTCGACCTTTAATGGCAAAACAGAAAACATAAAATCTAAGGGCGGCTGAAAATTGTCCCCGGGTCTCCTAATACTACTGATTGGTCTTTGTTGCTTTACCCGCGGCCACATGCAAACCTAAACGCGGGAAACACATTATAACCAATTAAACGTTAATTTTACAAGTTGGTCTCTCTTTTTTTTGTTCTAGATTTTACGTTGTGACTGTGCCTTCTTCGTTCCACCCGGGCTCACACCTGACCTTGTCCGTGAACATTCTGAAGCAGCGACAGGTCACAAGTGTTCAGGCGACTCTTGGCATGAAAGGTCAACCGCCAGTTGCCCTAAGCAGGATAAGTTTCAGCACCGGTTCGTCTGAGTTTGAGTCTGTTCTATCGAGGTACCGCGGACGGCGTCACGTGAAGAACTGTAACTTGGTCTTCGTGTGACTGCCGCAAGTAACCGAAAGAACGTATTTACATGCTAAATATATGTCTAGTACATACCGAGTAAAGATGAACTTTAAAATGGTCAGTAAAGATGAACTTTAAAATGGTCAGTAAAGAATCAAAATGCATTCTAAAAGATAAGGCTAGCTTCTAGAATACTGATCTTTTTTTATTTCTCACATTGTTGTTTGTATTTTTAACGATGAGAGTAAACTAGTGATTATCTGTCAATCTGCGAATTTAGGGGATAATTTTAGAAGAATGTTTGGCGTTCTGCCAGATTTAATTTTGTTCCCCATATATTCGGCTCCTTATATAAAATTTAATGTGAACATAGTTTAGTCGATAGTAGTTCATGCAATAAGTCAAGAATTTATGGGGACCTACACGAAGCGTCTTGGTAAGAATGACTTTTCTTTCAGTTTTTAAATTGATCAGCAGAGCCAGTATTCATAACTAATCATGATAATTTAGATCTTTTAAACAACTTGCACTGCAAAATAGTTTACCAAACAAATCTATCGGTGTAAGACGATTTAGATTATTTGAAATTATGTCCCTTGGTACTTATAACAGGTGGCAACTAAAGAAACTTATAGGTACCAACGCGTTAGTAGTTTTCATGAAATTCAGATACTTTACTGAGATGTCATAACAGTGGATTAGTCAACTATTGCTGAGGATATCCCAAATTCTTTAAGTTTTGGGTTAAGATCTAGAAAACCCATTTTAAATCTTTTCATCCAGCGATATTCAGTTTTGCCAAATTTAAAATACATTTATACAACGGTACAGATATTCACTCGCTTTTATGGTTTACAGACTAAAAAATATATTTTCAGACGTCATTTTTTTTATTCCTAACTAAAATAATTGTCTTCGCAATTTGGTCCTTTTCGCCCTCACCATCCCTGCTACACATTGGAATAGTTTACCTAGGAGACGGTTGACCGTGTGTCTCCCGTACCTGGCTTCTGTAGCTAGGGCCAAGTTCGATTCCCCTTGGGAAGCCCATGGGTTTGCAGACCTTCGTTGGCATAATTTCCTCTGGACCGGTCCGTCGTCATGGGTTACCTCCCAAACCTAAACAGAGGAAGGGAGACTCGTCGACATCTTTGAATTTGTTTATAATCGTCGATAGAAGAACTTGTCCTGGACGAAAATGATCGTTAATCGATCTTTAATAATTAGCATTAAAAATCAAAAGACCACTGTGACAGTTTTTTTTAATGTTAAAATCAAATTAGCATTAGATGCATGTTAAACACCATAATTCCGGATTACATGCGAAATAAAAATATCGATTATGTTAAACACCTGTCTTTGTTCTCTTGATATAAATCTTGTGATTTGCGACTCAGGTATATAAGATGTTGATTCCAGTCAGTCGGGGAAATTCTGGGATGACGTAAATTTTATACTGGAAAATTTAGCTTTAGAAAAAAGACCAAAGATTAAAAGCAATGAAAAAGACGAAAATTCTAATTAGTTGCTTGGTTTCTCATTAGATAACAGGTATTCTGTTAATTATTGTCTACCGACACCATTTTCGATTTGTGTTTTTTCGCTTTTCTGTACAGACCCTAGCATGCAAATCAAGCAATATTGTAAATATGTGGGCACTGCTTATTTTGTTAGTTTCTAAACCGAAAACCTAGTGTTTTAATGACAATTTAAAACTATGTATTTTTTTTTTTTTTGTTTCAGCGAGTCAAAAGCAACTTTCGCTTCAGGTGAGCAGACATTTCACTTCAGCTGCATCGTTTTAAAAAGAATTATCGTACACTATACCATCTTCGACGTGCGGCAGAGTTCAGAATTAACACGAACCGAAGCTATAGCCTCCGAACAATTTAATATGTTAGCACATTACAGAAAAACGTATTATTTTACTGGAATCTGATATAAAAATGTTCTACTAATTAATGATTTATTATTTGCCTCACGTGGAACGTTTCTAACGGAAAGAAAGCTGGAGCGAAAGGCCGCATCACTTCGTAAGACGGATGTAAAGACGGCGTCTACGTTCTTTATGCCAATCGCTGAACCTGCAGCAAGGATGAATTTCCAACACTTCCGTAACGTTCAACTGATTAACTCCCACCCAACCCGCTAACTGCAGATTATGGTAGTCGGCGGCCCAGTGGTTAGCGTACAGAACTGCCTTAGTTGAGAGCTCGATCGGGATTGGCTCCTCGTGACTTCTTTCCCTGACCCCCCACCTGGAAATGAAGATTTATAGTTGAGATTTTTCGCCGAAGTCTAGAGTGCTGGACCCCTCATATGGAGCAGGATGAGCAACGCTCTCTAGCGGGTAATTCGGGCCTACGCTCCGTCAGCGAAGCTATCTTCACTGTTGCAGGGTTATCTTCATTGTCGAGGCTGGTGTCAAGGTTACAACTATAGAAGAGAATCTAATTATTTTCTCTTATGTTGATTTACTTGGACATGAATTTTTTTTAAAAAAAAATTACTTTTCACATTTATTCTAAACTTTATCTAGGTTCCCCCGAAAATCGGACAAGGGACCTATTACGTCACTGTCAGCGGCAAAGGTGGCCTGGTGTTCCACAGAGAGACTCTCATCAGAATGAAGCATAAGTCATTCTCCATTTTTGTGCAGACCGACAAAGCCATCTACCAGCCGTCGCAGACGGGTATCTATCCATTTTGTCTTACTGAAGGCTTACAATCTTAATTTTACCATGGTAAAGTTTGCTAGTGTCGGATCACTACGATTCCTACCAGTTTGTAATGATAAATAAATTACTGTAATTGCGCGACGAACTTAGGTGTGAAGCTGCCGTAGTTTTCACTCGAGAAAGGTGAAACTGTTCACGAATTTTCGGCCATGTGCTTGATGTCCTAAAGCGATGTTCTTCTTCTTCGACCATCCATTTCATAAGATTGGGACGCGTCCCACCGTCGTTACGCGAACTCTGGCCCAGTGCGTTCGTCTTCAGCAGTGGCTTATTCTTCTGACATTTCCTTGTCACAGGAGACTTGCCTCTGTCATGGCTATAGAGCGTCCCCCGCCCTTGGTTCCTCTGTCTGAGTGCCTACACAGGGAACTGGACCAATGCCAGTAAAGTACCTCGCTCAAGGGTCACAACAATGTGCCATCAGCGGGGATTGAACCCAGAACCTTTAGGTCCTGAAGCCAACACACTCGCCACTGAGCCACATCGCCTGGCCAAAGCGATGTTCAAAACTAAACTTTTGTGACCGCTCTCTCATCTTATAAATAAGCAACAAAAAAATGTAAAATTGCAAACTTATTGTTTTATACCTTTTAGATAATAACATGAAGGTAAGAACGAAATTTAAAGCACTCTTAAACCAATTAACTTGGTTTTTTTTACCGTTTCTTGAGTTTTGTTATTGATTGGCTGATTATCTCTCTGTATAATTATATTTATGGTTATAGCCGTTCAAAAGCTTTTTGCATTTTGTTTTTGTAGGATGAAGTAAAAAATTAATTTTTTGAAAAAACGTATTGTATTCTGTCTGAGATGGATCTGTGTTTTTTTTTCTTATGTGTGTATTCAGTGTCCATCAAGGATGTTTAAGCTGAACGCTGATAAACTATACACATTTGATCTGGATAAAATTAAATACTACGTTGAAGGTTCTTAAAAGCCTAAGTGGGAAAACATACATTTACTTTGACATTAATGCTACAGAGAACCAAAGAGACCATTTGTACGCTATATTTGTTTACATGGGATTTGCGCTCATGTATATTTATTTTAATGATATGTAAAAATGATACTTTTGAAATTTATTAGCATTTATTTGAAAGCAAGAGACGTGACTTTTATTTATTGAGCAACTCATATGTATTGAATATCTGCGAATTCGGATTTGTTAAAAGGTTTTAATAATAAAATAGCAATTATGTCCTTCGCACACAACCATAGTACAATAATATTGAATTAAAATCTTGATATTAAAGCAGAAAAACATATATTAGCTTTTTATTTCTACACAAATATCTTACCCATCAATTATATTGATTCTAGTTAGATACGATGTTTCTTGTCACGTTTCGTTTCAGTTCACTTCCGAGTTTTTGGTCTGAAACCTGATTTAAAGATTTACCAAGGAAAGATGGATATTGTTCTGTCCGTAAGTAGACAGCATCAACTTGTTACTAAAGAAAGCTAAGTAATTCATTCAAGTCTATGAATAGTTCCTTACGTCATAGAAAACACACACACACGTGAAAAGAAAGATTTTGTTAGGTTGAGATATATTTAAACATTGGGTTAACTGATCAGGTTTAGAGCAAACATGAATTTTTTGAGTTAAAATCATCTAACATTAGGTTCACGTTAAAGATTAAAACTCCATATTAAAAGATAAACTCCGACGCGTTGTTCTCTCGTGTATTTACAAAACGCCTTCTTCAGTGCATCAACTGACACACAGAATCCATATTAAATACGAAATGTAATAAATACTATGTAAGTATTACACACAGTCTTCTGGTTTGTGTTTGGTTTTCATTAAAGATAAAGTAGAAATTAACTTTAAATGAGTAAAAAATACCTAGTCACGTGGGGGAGGGACTAAAGGGCTTTGTGACACTTAGCATTCAACGGGTTGGTGGTCAAGATAAATCGACATCATAGTACTATCAAAACAGGAAAAAACCCTTGATGATGACAAAGAAAGATTTCGAAACGTAGGGTCATTAGTTCTGTTACTATTACTGTCAATAAGGTGATTTCTTTCAGGATCCACATAAAAACAGAATAAAGCAGTGGCTGGGAGTGGCTGGAGGCGACGGAGTGTTCGCGGGACAGTTGACACTGTCCGATGAGCCTCTCGTAGGGGACTGGAAAATCAAAGTGGATGCTGAGGTATTAGTAATTAATTACTTAATTCTTTTTTTTTTTTTTTTTAAAAAAATGAATTTTAAGATGAACATATGGCTCGAAAGCAACTGGAAACTTCTGTTTAGTTGCGGACGAAACCGGTAGGGGTGGTATCCACGCAGACATTATAGAAGAGTGGAAAGAAGCCATGCCGTGGGAGGTCACCAAGCCGAGCGAAATCCCAACGGGGTTTGAAACCTGGTTCCTGGCCGCGACAGACCGAGCGCTACACGCTCGGCCATCCGCCGGCGGTCGCACTCCTCGGAAGGGCAGACAACCGACGCACAGCCGGCGGTAACGCTGACCAGCAACAATCTCGGGAAAACTCGATTTCAAATATTTATTGCAGAAATCTTTACGGTTAACAACACGCAGCGTGATGAGGTCCCTAATACTAAAAAAAAAAACAACAACAAAGTAATACCTATTCAATAATTTAACCCTAACCGCGCTCTGAGTAAAACCTGAGGTCCTCAGTCCGTGTTTTAGTATTTCTCTGTTTTGTAATTTATTGGCATATTGTACCACGTGGTCCGTGAAGTGGCCGACTCGGTTAGTAGCGATGGCCCTTCCCGGCATCTATTTCTTTATCTGTAGAATCCGTTTAACGCGATATATTGTATTAATGGTACAATAACATTGTGTTTTCAGCTTAATTCCGAAGAGAAGACATTTACAGTTCAAAAATATGGTAGGCACTGTCTTTTTATATGCTTTTTGTTTTGATAGATTTTTTTGCACTAAATGCATGGAATATAAAATAGATTTGGTTTGTATTTATCTATTTACGCCAGAAAGTTGCGAAGTAAAGAGAAAAATCGGATAAGACATAATAATGACATAGAACACAGCAGACTTACAAGAGTTCAGCGGGCGCGCACACAGACACACACAGACACACCACACATCGACACACAGACACACACACAAGACACACAGACACAGACACACAGACACACACACACACACATCGACACACACACAACAGACACACACACACAGACACACGCACACAGACACACAGACACACACAGACACACACACATCGACACACGGACAGACAATTAAATAGATAGACAGAGAAACAACAAGTACAGACAGACAGACCGATATCAAACAGACACACGCAGACACAGCCTACCAGAAAACGTCTCTTCTTAACGAACCCTGTGGCGATCCTAACTCGCAGCAGTAAGCTAGAAGGGAGACAGTAGGGGACGGGGGACCGGCAATATCCGGAAAAAACGTGCAGGCGATCGGCTGGGGAAAGAAAGCGATAAATTACGCGAAGCGGATTGGCCAAACCGGGATCCACAACTATAGTAGTCTAACTGATAGACGACCAGCCCGTCCACAGAGATAGTGAAGGACTGTAGACATTAGCCTCGCAGTTAACCTCAACCCCAACCGAGTATCCGTTAGCAGGGAGGTGGCATAACTTTGTTAGTCTCCGTTGCATACAGGTCATGTCTGTGGGTCCCTTACAACTCTAATAGCGCAGATGTTCGAAAGCCAATAAAGATGCTCTCTTTTCGATACGAAATCATTTCAAGGCTTTCGCGTTGAATCAATGGGACATCATGATAAAAGTCGACAATCTTTTCGGAAAATTAATATCAGTTAGACGGTAAAAGGCTCGAAGTTGAGTAACTTGGTAAGTTTTTACCACCCCTCTCTCTCGCTGTGTAATGGCGTCACATCTCTCTCTCTGTGTGTGTGTAATGGCGTCACATCTCTCTCTCTCTCTGTGTGTGTGTAATGGCGTCACATCTCTCTCTGTGTGTGTGTGTGTAATGGCGTCACATCTCTCTCTCTCTCTGTGTAATGGCGTCACATCTCTCTCTCTGTGTAATGGCGTCACATCTCTCTCTGTGTGTAATGGCGTCACATCTCTCTCTGTGTAATGGCGTCACATCTCTCTCTGTGTAATGGCGTCACATCTCTCTGTGTGTGTAATGGCGTCACATCTCTCTCTCGCTGTGTAATGGCGTCACATCTCTCTGTGTGTGTAATGGCGTCACATCTCTCTCTCTGTGTAATGGCGTCACATCTCTCTCTCTCGCTGTGTAATGGCGTCACATCTCTCTCTCTCTCGCTGTGTAATGGCGTCACATCTCTCTCTCTCTCTCGCTGTGTAATGGCGTCACATCTCTCTCTCTCGCTGCTGTGTAATGGCGTCACATCTCTCTCTCTCGCTGTGTAATGGCGTCACATCTCTCTCTCTCTCGCTGTGTAATGGCGTCACATCTCTCTCTCTCTCGCTGTGTAATGGCGTCACATCTCTCTCTCTCGCTGTGTAATGGCGCCACATCTCTCTCTCTCTCGCTGTGTAATGGCGTCACATCTCTCTCTCTCGCTGTGTAATGGCGTCACATCTCTCTCTCTCGCTGTGTAATGGCGTCACATCTCTCTCTCTCTCGCTGTGTAATGGCGTCACATCTCTCTCTCTCTCGCTGTGTAATGGCGCCACATCTCTCTCTCTCTCGCTGTGTAATGGCGTCACATCTCTCTCTCTCGCTGTGTAATGGCGTCACATCTCTCTCTCTCTCGCTGTGTAATGGCGTCACATCTCTCTCTCTCTCGCTGTGTAATGGCGTCACATCTCTCTCTCTCGCTGTGTAATGGCGTCACATCTCTCTCTCTCGCTGTGTAATGGCGTCACATCTCTCTCTCTCGCTGTGTAATGGCGTCACATCTCTCTCTCTCTCGCTGTGTAATGGCGTCACATCTCTCTCTCTCTCGCTGTGTAATGGCGTCACATCTCTCTCTCTCGCTGTGTAATGGCGTCACATCTCTCTCTCGCTGTGTAATGGCGTCACATCTCTCTCTCGCTGTGTAATGGCGTCACATCTCTCTCTCGCTGTGTAAGGCGTCACCTCTCTCTCTCTGAGTAATGGCGTCACATCTCTCTCTCCTGTGTATGGTGTCACATCTCTCTCTCTGTGTAATGGTGTCACATCTCTCTCTCTCTCTCTCGTCTCTCTCTCTCTCTCTCTCTCTCTCTCTCTCTCTCCTCTCTCTCTCTCTCTCTCTCTCTCTCTCTCTCTCTCCCTCTCCCTCTCCGCGCTTTTATCGGTTTTGTGAAAATGTAAACTTCTTTTAAAAAATGTTTTTTTTTTTTTTAAAGTCTTGCCCAAGTTCGAGGTGTCGGTCAGCTTGCCATCATTCGTTGCGGTGGCTGATGAATCAGTCCCAGTGAAAATAAACGCCGTGTAAGTGACGGTTCTTCGCGATTTCTTTGTTCCTAAACGCTGGTTATTTGCGTCGTTTTATTACGAATGACAATATTTGAATTTTAAGATCCGGTTAACAAAGAAGAAAAAAAGAAAACGCTGTGGGATTAATTCCAATCGTTATATGCGCATTCAAAGTTCGTTAACTCGACAGTGCCCGGATCATTAACCGCGCCTTACAATGAAAAACAATTGGTATTTATTGAACAGCTCGCTTTCTTCTGAACAAACAACTGAATTTACCATCATAGCCGCCACAGACGGTAGTATACTGTTTCGTAATGTTCGGACCGTGTTTGTGGTTTATCTTAGTTGCTTGCTCATCCATTTGTTTTTTTACTTTGTCTAGCAACAAAAAATATGTTTTTCTTCTACCTGTTAATCTTCGAATACTTTTTTTAAAAAATGGTTTATATTGTATTAAATAACAGAAAGTAAAAAAAAAATACTTAACCAATTCCTTTAATAATGTAAATTACTTTTTTATTACAGGTATACATTTGGCAAGCCAGTCAAAGGGAAAGCAGTAGCTGTCTTTTCTATTGGATACGGAAGAAGACCTAAAGATTTATATCTCAACCGTCAAAATCGACCAAAATTAATATCAACGGAGACTCTGGATGTATGCTTGACTTTCTAATAACCCTTGCGTCTGCCATCTTTTTAATATCAGATTCGATATTCCCTGTTGCTATTTTCATGATGGAGACTTAACCAATGAGGGGTTATCTGTCACTAAGGATCTAGGTTTGCAATGCGTATAAACAGACAAACAAACTGGTTTTAATGTGATATTTATTCACACGTTTAATTTGGCCTCTCTCTCTCTCTCTCTCTCTCTCTCTCTCTCTCTCTCTCTCTCTCTCCATCTCTGTGTAATGACGCGTCATTTCTCTCTCTGTAATGACGTCATCTCTCTCTCTCTCCTCCATCTCTGTGTAATGACGTCATTTCTCTCTCTCTCTCCCTCCATCGAATTACTTTACATTATCTTAGCGTATGCTATTTAATTGATGTACCTTCCTTAAGATAATACAATTCCCTAGTTTAAAGAATTATAGGACGCTACTTTTATAACTAAAAACTAAACAGCTTTCATCCTTATCTAAAGGGTACGATCGTCGTTAAAATGAAGATGTTTTATTGGTAAGAAACAATTAATTATCGCGACTTGTGTTATCCTTTAACTTCATCTCTTCCGGACTTCCAACTAGATATTTCTCTAATAGTATTTCTTACAATCATTATCATTATTATTATTCACATGCACAGTTAACCCAGTGCGTGCGTCTGTTTACGTATAGGAAAAAAACTGTCTGATTAATTATATTTGTATTTTTTAGATTAACGGAGAAGTCACTTATGATCTTCTAATGAAAGACATTAAAATGGTTCAGAAATATCTGGACCGAAGAAGTATCTACGTCGACGTCAATGTAACGGAAGAGCTGACCGGTAATGTGAGAACTGGACACTCTGAAGTAGTAATTTATTCTGTTCCGTACAAGGTGGAAATACTGAAAACAAATTCCGAAACATTTAAACCAGGTTTTCCTTACACTGGCCACGTGAGTAATCTTGGAGATTTCGTTGTGTCGTCGTGCCATTCGGCCTCTTCACGAGTAACGTGATTTCGTTTTCATATTTCCCTTACAGATGCTGTCTAAAAGTAGTTATCATCTTCCTTTAGTCTTTTCCCCATTTTTTTTTACGTTTCTATCGTTTTGAGCATTTTAATTTTCATTATCACAAGTGTTCATAAGTTCTGAAACATTTTATGTCTATTTTTTTTTCCAAAGTTATAAATACTTGTTGCGAAAGCTGGATGAAGTAAATTGGTCTTTCCTGGATGGGTATTCGAAAGAGTCCACGTTAAATACGTAGAATGGCAAATGCCGTGAAGTTAAAGAAATGAGCGGATCGAGCTGAAAGTCTTTTAATGAATTAAGAAAACATTCTTGCGGTACCATGCCTGCTTCATTATCTTCACTATTTCGATAGATCTAAACTTACTATGCATTCCTATCAAGTTCGATCCTCGAAGTTTTCAGACTATGAAACTCCTTATTAGTAGTTTCTTAATCAAATTGTGTAAGTTCGTATACTTTTATTTAAAATCCGACAGAAAATCACAAGGAAAATCCGAAACTTCCGATGCTCTTAAAGCTTGCATGGGCGACACCATAAATCTCCTGTCAAGAAGACAGATAACTTTATGGACGTCAGTTAGGGAATGCCGGGCTGCGTGAGTTCTGGCGTTCGAAACCAAATCACCTAGTAGTATGTTAATGGTGGAATATATGGTTCCTCCAACAATGCTATGTAGATTTCTTGAAAAATAAAACTGCAAGAATGTAAGTACTAAGGTTGTATTATTCCAAACAAGTTTTTTTTTTCCTAAACATTTTAACATTTTTATGTTTTCTTAGGTGAAAGTGTCGCTAATAGATGGCAGGCCTATCGTGGGATGCAGAGAAATGGTGAACCTACGGCTGAGCTATCACTATGTAGCAGATAAAATCACCAACATGGTTCATAATAGTCATTCGTTTCGCGTCCCTCATATTTCTCCCAAAAGGAAGTTATCGTCAGGATTACTTAATTTAAACTTGGCGATTCCCAAAGATGGCATTGTTGAATTCAGTATAACGGCGCCAAAGAAAGCTATCTCCATCTCTGGAAATGTAAGTACAATCTGTTCTTTTCATTACATACAAAAACGGAAAAGGTTTTTACTTTTGCTGTATTTTATCATTGTATATTGTTTTAAGAAAGCAAATAAATATGTGAAAGTTTTCTTTGGCTTACTATTTTATTAGTAAAGTCATCGAAACAAATACCAGAGAGTACCGAAATAAGGAAGTTACATGTAGTGCCCCCAACTTTATTTTGGCGTCTGTATATTTAAAGATTAATAGTTCTTTGGTTATTATAATTAAGTAATAAAATCTCGAGACATCCAAATACGATATTCTAATTAATTGTGGATGTCTTTACTTTGATCCTTTAAACGTCAAGGCATGAAAACTTTGGGGAGTTAGCACTGTGAACATTTGGGAGTTGACTGTTAGGCAAGACATCTTAGAACGACACAACTTACCAACTTCAGAGTCTCGATCCTGAGACATGCTCCTCCTCGTACCTGCTTCCCGACCTGGTTTACTTGGGATGTACCCACTGGCGACGTTCCCAGTAAGAGGAGGGTTAAAACAGAGACTTGAAACCAAGTCTTTTTGTTTTTCCCCAACGTGATGCAAAAGAGATACGTTAGAAGCTTCGCCAATCGGATTCATCGTCACAAAGTGGAAAACGAAATTAATACAAAACCATTGTTTTTTGGTGTTCTCCATCATAAAAAAGATTATAATGATAGATGTGTGTGATGCTTATTCTACTTTATGTAATTAAAGCGCGGCTGATTCAGAATTATTAAACAAGATATTTATATAATCTGTTGCTTTCTCCTACACATGCTGCACATCTCTAGTGGGATTTCCCCCTAGATTGAGTACTTTTTCATATTACATGTAATCGTTTCCTACAAATGCTATCTTTAAATAAGATTACCTTGTTCCCTTTACGTATTAAAAATTTAAAAAATTTAATTTTGTTATTAGATAAGATATAAAACACAGTCAAAATACATCCATTTGGAAAAGATTCATTCGAAATCAAAGGAGTACATACAAGTGTCAGTATATTCTAAAGATCAGAAGGTAAGTTCCTCGTACATCTATTTCACTAGGTAAGATATTATGATGAGTTCATCTTTAGTGACGGACAAATAAGCAAATGTGAATATTTGGTTGTTCATAACACTCATTATATATGAATTATTATAAAAGATTATTCGTCCAGTGTTTCAATATTTAGGTTATGAACTGACCTAACTACTTGTCAGTTACTAAAACTCTTAAGCAATTCCTTCATTGTATCTAGTTAAACAGACTTGGCAAAGTTTCTCAAATAAACCTGAAAGGTAAGAAAATTATGGATGTGTTTTCACGTTAGATTCTGCAAAATGTTTCTTCCAAAAGAATGAGATACGAAACTTTTAAGTTACTGTAAATTGTTTGCATATATCGACAACTTATAAGGATATGTTAATTTTTAAATGTAACTTACTCTTCGCCATACAGGTGGGTGCGAGAGCAGTATTTCAGTTATTCACCACAAGCAAAGGTGTTCCACATTTCTATGAGGTAAGAAACAGATCTTGCTTTCTTGCAACGTGCTAGTAAAAATATTTCTTAACACCTATCTGTCCTATGACATTGAGTCTTTTCAATGTCGTAGAAAAGTAATATAACTGCAATTAAATATTTTTATTAATAAACAAAAACTGTAATATAATTTCATATTAGGTTTTGTTATCCTCGGTGAAGTTTTTCGTGATATTTCTGTTACTTTGAAAATGTAATAAGTTAATATAATATGGAATGATTAATAAATAAAAATTAATTCTGTTTGTCACACGGTTATAATATTATCTTAAATCTTCTCAAGTGGGCTTGCATATGACCTGAAAGTAAGGCCTCTCTATTTAATGATCGTTGTCTTTTAAATATAAAAAAAATATTTTAAATTATGCATATGATTTGCAAAGTTTGATTAAAGGTGTATAAAATAGTGATGATTGTGTTACTGTTAGCCTGATGCGAACAGCCTCTCATTATATTAGAGTAGTTAAGTGCAATTCTCTGAAAGCTCAGTAACTGTTATTAGCAATGATGTCAGTATCGGAAGATGCTCCCACCTCTGTGCTGTATTTTACTTTTCTTTCTTCTTGTAACCGCAGGTTTTGTCTCGGGGTATGATTGTGGCCAGTGGTCAAATAATCGCCAAGCACGAACAAAACTTCTTTTATGTTAAACTTATACGAGAGTGTGCTCCAAACTCACGGATCCTTGTTTACTGCATCACCGGAAGTGGGGAACTTATAGCTGATGGCGCTAGCTTCAACGTCAAGGGGGCGCTGTCTAACCAGGTATTTCCTGCTCGGTTATTCATGCTGTGCAACTTCAATAATGCCCGCTGAAGTACACCTTTCCATTTATACCGCATTTTGTCCAACTTGGTGTCTTTGGGATTAGCTTTCTGTAGCTACGAACTTCTTTATATTTTAAGAAAAAATGTCCACATTGAACCCGTGCACTAAGTCAGTTATGTATTACAATATAAATTTTAATATCGTTATTTTCAATTTATTTGACCCCGGAAAAACAATTTAATGGTTTTCTTTAAAATGTATTTACCAACAGGAAGCGACTTCAAAAACTTACGGTTTAAAATACGATTTTCATTTGTGTCCAAATCATTCGATCAAGGAACATCATAGACTGACCAAAAAAATTATGTTCATGTTAAATTTCCTTACTTTAGTTAATCCTAACCTGACATTTGGCGTTAACTATTTACTCTCCCCTGCAGCATTCTTACGGAAATTCCTAGAAAATGATCGTTATAACGGACTCTGCACGTGTCCAACCATTTCCGGAAAGTCATCCCCGGCTTTGGTCATCTGCGATTGCAAGAGGAACCGCGTGAAAAAGAGAGTTCATGCTGCCAAGATGAGAGCCCGGCGTTTGTTTCAGGCTTTGCAATTGACGATGGTTCGAAAAGAGTGGATGCGTGTACAGAAAAAATGTCTAAGTATTGCCCGTCAACATCGTGTGTTATCTACAGACCTCAGGGTTTATTAATACAAGACTATGAAAGAAGCAGTGGAGAAGTGTTATCATTTCGGCTGAGCATCACTTCCCTTTCCGATGAACCGATTCACCTAAAGGGGTTCATAAATCAAACTAATGATAGTCTTTTTTACGATCCATTATATGTATTTTCGAAAAAAAAAATGGTGTAGCATGGATTTATGTATATGTCTTAATCTTTGGTATATTTAAAATTACTGTGCAGGTGGGCGTCCAATTCACTCCTTTTGCGGCTCAGCCAGCAGGAGAAGCAAACATAACCGTCAGTGCGGACCCGGGATCGACCGTATTTCTGCTTGCTGTGGATAAAAGTGTTCTTCTGTTGAAATCAGGGAACGACATTACACAAGAGCAGGTGACTTATTCCTTACCCCATTAATCGCTTCCGTGGCAAAAGTGATCATCTTTGTTTTTGTTGTTGTTTTCTCGGAAGATTTTTAATCTTTGTGATCCGTGAAAATCCGTATGAAATTGCATTCAGATGGAAGTGTTGTTAGTTTTGAATAACATATAAAAGGGGACATTCGATTCTGGTTGGCACAGGTTTTTCTTTAGTTATTAGTGTATTTTTTCTCTTTTGTTTTACGCATTCGGTGAGCTTGGTAGGTTACACAGCACCGACAGAAATGTTTGTACACTTACCTCGAGCTGAACATCAGTACACCATGTAAACGTTTCTAAGCTGGTTTTGAGCTTTCAGAACTGACCAATCTGACAGAAGAACCTTAAATGCCATATATATCACCTTCTCAAGTAAAATAACTGCGTATTTTTCAGCCAATTCCCGTCATTCTCTCTGTCTCTCTTTCTGTGTAATAACATGATATCTCTGTAGTTATGTCATCTCTCTGTCAGGACGTCATATCTCTGTAGTGATGCCATGTCTTTGTGCTTGCGTCATCTCTCTCTAAAGACATCATCTCTCCCTCTCTGTCTCTCTCTGTGTAATGACATGATATCTCTGTAGCTATGTCATCTCTCTGTCAGGACGTCATATCTCTGTAGTGATGCCATGTCTTTGTACTTGCGTCATCTCTCTCTAAAGATGTCATCTCTCTCTCTCTCTCTCTCTCTCTCTCTCTCTCTCTCTCTCTCTCTCTCTCTCTTCTCTATCTCTCTCTCTCTCTCACATATATTTATCTCGCGGAAAACTTCTTGTGTTTTTGTGTTTTATTTCGTTTTCGTCTGTTTACTTAAGTATCCACCGGCTTCGCTGTGGATGTTGGTTTCGTAAAACTATCAGGCAGCTCGCTTCTTCCCAGCTTCTTTTTCGACTAGCCATCATCTGAAAACAAGGCCAACAAGAGTGAGCTGCTTCTGTCGTTGGCGACAGTGGTTAACTAAATACTTATTTTTCGCAGGTTATGGAAGAGCTTCAGTCCTACGACACATTATCAAAATCGCTGCCGTTTCTGAGAAACATCGTATGGCGGTTTCCATTTTCAATCGGAGGAAAAGACACTTCGACCATTTTAACGGTGAGAAGAAAAACCAAATATAAATTCATAGGTCAGCAATTACAGAAACAAAAGCTGCTGAAGTTTCCCTTTTCTATTTTGATTAACCCTTTAAAATGTTCTTCCAAGAAATAACGATATCTGTTATATATATAGACAAATTTACCAACCCTTGGTTTTCAACTTGGAAAATGAAAAACTTGAAACTGATGTCTATAATAAATTTCTTAAATGTTGTTTTAAAAACAATAGCTGCTCGTCACGTATAGTAAAAGACATACTTTTAGTTACCGTATATTATTGATATATGTTTCGTTGTTACACAGCTGTGTCGTTATTCGAGGAGGGACCGAAAACCTGTAAACGTATATTAGCTCCAGGTCTTTCGGCCAGTGCATCAGGCGCATTCTAAAGAGAACTGAGGATGACGCACTAACACAATTTACAATTTAGACACGCATAGTCGACAAAGATGCTCATGGTTTCAAATCGCGTTCTCTTGTAGCGCGAAACTTCGAAATAATGCGAGAAAAATGAATTTGAAGTCGCTAGATGCTGAAAGCAGAACGTGAAAAGAATTCGAAGCTAAACACAATTCTCTGCTTTGCTCTTTGATTGACCTATCGAGGTAACACACATCTCGGGGTAGCGGGATGTTGAAATTACTATCGTTTTTTTGCTGTTAATCAGATACCCATAATTTGGTACAAACCACATGTTTCAAAATTGACGAATCCAATTCGGCTGTGATCGTAAATGCAATGTTATCTCGCATGTTCTGTAAACTCAGGTTGTTCCTTTGGTAACCATTCTACGCTTGTGATTCTTTGTTAATTAATGACATTAAAAAAAAAACACTTTCTTTTTTTTTGTATTTATGCGCCATTAAATGAAAGGTAGGCGTCTTGTATAAGTCGTAAAAAGCTGAACCGTTGTTCTTTAAGTGAGCCAGTAAAGATGACATTTCCTTCACTGTGCACCGCGTTTAAGATCAGTGGCGATCTCTCCGAATAGACTTTCTGTCTTATGGCATGCCCCCCCTCGATTAAATTAAGCCATTACAACAAACAGGCCTAAAGGATAATTTATCCGGTTACACTTAGAGAGAGAGACGCTACAGCCGCAGCGTGAGGGCGCTGCACAACTGTCGTGTCTCTTGTGAACATTTGCGACGACTGAACAACTGCTCTAAATGGCGCCCTCTTTCCTTAAAACCTCGCGAATTCCCTAACCGTGACTGGGGCACGTAATGCGCATAAGCCGTCGAATACTTCCGGCTGTCATCTCAAACAACAATAAATCCTGTATCTTCTGATGTCCATAAAACACTATTTTCTTTTCCCGCTTTCTTTTACAGAATTCAGGGGTTGTTGTGCTCACCAATGCGGAAATTTACAAACACAAAACATTCAGTAAGTATAGGTGGTTGCGCATTCTTTAAGTGGGTTAATTATACGACTCCCATGGCCGACCATTCAACGGAATGGTTGTGATGCCAGAGCGCCGGACTGACAGCCTTCGGATCGTCTTGTCGCTCATTGTCACACCATAAGTAAATCCGGCCAGAGTTTCTCGTTCGAAAGAAAAGGTTTTTAGCAAACAACAACCGGCCGTTTGGAGTGTGTCGCCCACGAATCTGCGCCGTCGACATGGAGATGCTGTGATCTGACCACATTCTTTTGACAGTTGGAAATTTTGGCTACTGTCTAAATTCTGTTAACGACCAACGCCAATCAACTTCGTGCAAACGAGAGACCTTCAGATAAAACAACTAATTTTGATATTCTCGTTGCCCTGTATCTAGTATAGCTAAGGTTTCAGAGCTCATTTAGGTTGGTTTTTTTCAAATTATTCTGTAGCACAGTAGCATCCATGCTGTAGATGAACAAATTTGCTGTCCCATCTCATAACGTTCGTGTAACGCAAAGATGGAAAGAAACTCGGGGAATGGCAACTCATTCATGGCCTGGTCAGACACTAGGTCCTAAGTGTTATTATATTTAGACAGTATCTATATCGGTAGAACTAATAGGCCTCACCAAAAGCTAATCATTAGTGTATTTTTTTTCTTCAGTTGTTCCATATTTTAAACAACTGAGACCCATGGCATCTGCCTTCCAAGAATCTGGAATAGTACAAGCGCAACAGCAGGCTGAAGTACCCGTAAGGAAATATTTCCCAGAAACGTGGTTATGGTGGCATACAAACATAGGGTACGTCTTTTCTTGCTGATAATTATTCAACATTAAAATATTAATATATTGAAATTAAATAATTTATATTTCTGTATGGAGGTATATCTAAGAACATTTTCAAACTAAACTCGGGAAATTAGCTAAATTTTAAAACCAACACGTGAAAATAAGAGCAATGGATATAAGAACAAACGAAATAGATGAAATAAATAGACATAACTTGCGGATACACATTAATCTACTGTTAGCATAATAGAATATGTACAACAACTGATGAAATCAAACCGTAATTTCATACAAATGACACACAGACGTAAAATAGTCAAATTAAAGAGAAAAGTCTGGCCAAGATAGGTAGCTAAAGAGATCAGTACATAATACTTAGGCTATCAAGTGGATAAGCTTTACGGATTATTAAACTATGTTAATTAATTGTTAATCTAGTGGTTACAAAATTTAACTAGTTAATTAGTCAGGCTAACGTTTCTAGTGGATATGATGGTATTTCATTGAACGAACATTCCGTTTAATTATCCCTTAGCCCGCCTTTTTATGGAATTTAAATGAAATCGCCACTTACTACCTTTCATCTTTAAGGTCAACATACGAAAATGTATTTTCTGGTTGAGTCTTGTGATGTCTTTCAGTTAGGGTGAAGCAAAGGAGAATTTTTGCCTGATGATGAACTGCTTTTGCCGATTGCAGAATATGGGCGACATTTAGCAAACATTGTTAAGAAGAAAAGACTGAAAGTGAGCAAGAATCAAATTAATAAATTTTGAATGTTAAAATCGTTAGATTTCTAACTTCGAGTCAGTCAGACACGACGTTAGCCAACCTAGCAGGCTTGATCAGTGGACTGCGATATCTTTAAGGGAAAATAGACAAAAAGAAAAGGCTACTTCTTGCAGTATTTATCGCAGTAATTGCCAGATATTTCTAGGATTATTTTCTTTAGTCCTTTTATTAATAAAAAAACTACGTCGCAGTCTGAAAATGTTAGCATTATTCATGAAATTTACCTTGCTTACGCGGATTTTAGAAACACGGAACTTGAACAATGTTCTTTATTACCTGCATATGTAATTCGTATATAATTCAGTTTATGTTACGCAAGAACACCTGCATGTTCTTTCAGCTTATGCTCAGATTGTATGTATGTATTCTCACATATTTGTTTTACACAGATCTGTCAAAAGTATAAAGAACTCTAAAAATTTTCTTTTTCTGCAAAAATCCACAGTACCTATTATTGCTTCATGAATATTTAGTAAATTCATCTCTTTTCTTTTCTCTATAATCCGTTATACCACACATTTTGAACGATAATCCATTTGGGCAAATAAGAAGCGGTAGGTTAACTGTGAATTCAGCCTGTGGTTTATATCCTTTAATATTTTGTTTGTTTGTTTTTAGTTTTAACATAAAAGATACTGCCTCCTCTAAAGAATGGGAAACTAGTCATCTCTATAGATATCGCAGAACCCTTTAATTTACTTAATATTCTTTCTTGGTTAGATTTCCGTGAATCCTGTTTAAGTCAAAATGTTACCCCGTTTTGAACTCTTGTGCATTGCGTAAAGTGGTAAACACCAACCAAACTTCTCTGTTTCTAGTAAAATCCGAGCCATGGGGAAAACGCACGAAAATAGAGCACAATGATGATGATGATGATGATGATGATGATGATGATGATGATATGATGATGAGATGATGATGATGATATGATGATGATGATGATGATATGATGATGATGATGATGATATGATGATGAGATGATGATGATGATATGATGATGATGATGATGATATGATGATATGATGATGATGATATGATGATGAGATGATGATGATGATATGATGATGATATGATGATATGATGATGAGATGATGATGATGATATGATGATGATGATGATGATATATGATGAGTGATGATGATGATGATGATATGATGATGATATGATGATGAGATGATGATTGATGATGATATGATGATGATGATGATGATATGATGATGAGATGATGATGATGATGATATGATGATGATATGATGATGATGATATTGCGGACATAAACTCGCCTTGATTTAAACAGTGGAAAAGCTAAGGTGTGCATATAAATCCTGGAAACGTGTTCATTTAATTGATGGACGTTTGTTGTTTCTTTTTTAGAGACAAAAACAGCGTAACACTGATGCAGAAGGTTCCTGATACAATCACCACCTGGGTAGCGACAGCATTCGCCATCAATAACGACACCGGTCTCGGCATAATCCAAGAACCGTCTCTGGTAATTTAAACAAAAATTCTATTGATTTTTTTTTTTGGGTTTTTATTCTCTCCAAATAAACGATTACCGGATGAATTAAAGATTTGCTGGGATTGATATTGCGGCGGTGAGTTTTCTTCCCTGTACCGGTAGCTAGGCATTAATGGTTGTTGTTGTTGTAGTATTGTTCTCACATGTCTCGGCCGACGTCTGACGTCACCCGCCGTAACTACGCCTGGTCACGTTTAAAAACGGTAACGAGCTTCGTAGACGGAACGGCAGGGGAATAATGGCTGGCAGACATCTGTCAAAAGTAAAAAAAAAAAACCTACACGGACGACACACAGGTTTTACCAGTAGAAGTAGTGATGTAATTCTGCAGTTTAAAAAAGAAAAAAAAAAGTAATGGCAAATTGCGGAGAAGTTCTTCTATGCAGGGCTGCTGAATACGATCCAAGTGTTGGCTGTCATGCCTATATGGTTATTCTATCTGCCATGAAGAAAACAATGTTCACACCTTATGACCTGTAATAGTCCTGTCTAACTTAAAGTACTCGCTTATCTAAAGAAATACGTAAAAGAAAGGTTATAAAGATGTGCCCAAGTTATTTAATATATAGTAGAAATTAAAAAAACAAACTAAGCCGAAGTAGTTCAGAAAACGGTCTTTCTGATCGTTTATATAAAAGTAGTTAAAGCTGAACCGTCTGATGCAATAAAAGCGAATATTACTATTTTTTTTTATTTTTGGGGTAATTTAATTCTGTAAAGTTTTTGTCCTGGCGGATAAAACATTAATTGAATCTTATCTATTTGCAGCTGAAGGTTTTCCAAAAGTTCTTTATCAGTCTCAGTCTGCCCTATTCTGTTGTTCGTGGGGAGGAACTGCTGATTCAAGCCTCTGTCTTCAACTACCTCGGTTATACTGTCGGGGTGAGTAAACTACCAGTCGTTTTTACCATAATTAAGCTCATATCTATTTTCTACTCTCTGAAAGAACTTTTCTGATAAACGTCTAAATAAAACCTGACGACAAGAATTACTTCCTTCGAACAGCTAAATGATACAACTGATCTTGTCAGGAAAAACTCATTTGCATTGAAAGTTATTTTAAATTTAGTTCACACAATTAAGGTTTTAACTTTTAAAAGCTTTGTCAAATAATACCCAAGTTTCTTAAAGTTAACAAAAAAACAACAACACAAAAAAGAAAAGTATTCTTTTAATTATAATTCCATGATAATTCTCACATGCTTTACTTATGGCGGACGACAGACGGAGCTGGTGCTTCCCTAGTTATTAGTCCGTGTTCTCTGGTAAATATTTCGCCCTCTTTACTTTTTAACATCTCTTCTTGCTTCCATCACGAAACTCCTATTAGAATCTGGATACTGAACCGGTAAGGCTGTGGGCTCGAGTTCGAATTCCGGTAGGGGACTGAGTCCGTTTGGCGCACCTACCTGGAATGGTTTGTCTTCCACTTCTAAAACCTGGGAGTTTCAGTAGGGATTTTCCCTGTTACGTTTGGTTCAAACGTGCGTAAGTAAAACTACCCCCCCTCCACCTCGGTCACCCGGCACCACGAACCCCTCCCTTTCTGCCCTTGGCTATTTCCTGGATACTCCGCGACTCGTACTTCGGTCCTGCGTTTCGCTAAGGATAATAGCCCTTCGCCGGAAGCTCAAACGCACGTCCTGTTCTTCAATGTACGGCACGCGCAAAAACTCCAAACCCGCCGTCCATCTTTTCTCTTCCAGGTCAAGGTTGTCTTGCCAAAGTCGAAGAACTACAGAAACATCGAGAAAACTCAGGGGAAGAAGGCACTGTTGTCTAAACGTCAAGTAAAAAAGATACAGGTGAGTGTCACTTGTTGTCACCTCTATAGAGCACATGGCGGCCCGGCCTCCTTAAACATGTCTTGAATCTGTCAGTAGGATCAGTTTCACATTCTATTTAACCTTGAACTCTGGTATGCGTAAGGTGAAGTTTATAAATGTATTAAGGTGACGCGGTGGTTCCAGGTTAAAATTGCTGAGTTCGAACCCCCGACGCGGACCCGGTTCTGTTTCTCGTACGTACTTTCCTGGCACAACTTCATCTCGCTCTTCGTCACCAGCCGGACGCACGGGTATCCTCCTCCGGGAACTCTGCGGTTTTCTCCCACATCTACGAGATTAGTCCGAGTACACGCAGTACTTCCGTACTGGACGCGATCCGGCAACTCCCTCCCCCCCCACCGTCCGGTTAGAGTTTCCGGACAGTAGGGACACGACGCGCCGAACATCTTATAGTAAGCATAACTGCCAGGAAAGCACCCAGTGAGCATAAACTAATTCACACGATTTCTCCATAAGGATTCATTAACTCTTTCCTGTATTGTTTTGTTTTAGTGCAAACTGTGAATGATAATCAAATTACACAAACTCTGGATGAAGGGTTATCTGGTCTTCAAAAAGCTCACCTTTACGCGGAACACATTTAAACAGAACGATACAAATCAAAGATGGTAAACGCCGTATAAACTCCACATAAAAATGACCTTTATGTCACATTAAAGATGAATTCGGGATAGATTTTTTTTTTCGGTGAACTCAATAATTTCAAACATTATCGCCATTACTTACCAATAAATTAGCCGTCTGTCTGGGGCAGTAGTAGGAAGAGTTAAATCAGTGGTTAAACAAACTTCTCTCTCTCCTGCTCTATACTGGACGCCATATATCCAGCATGACGTCATTCTCTCTCTCTCTCTCCGGCTCTATACTGACCGCCATATATCCAGCATGACGTCATTCTCTCTCTCTCTCTCCGGCTCTATACTGACCGCCATATATCCAGCATGACGTCATTCTCTCTCTCTCTCCTGCTCTATACTGACCGCCATATATCCAGCATGACGTCATTCTCTCTCTCTCTCCTGCTCTATACTGACCGCCATATATCCAGCATGACGTCATTCTCTCTCTCTCCTGCTCTATACTGACCGCCATATATCCAGCATGACGGCATTCTCTCTCTCCTGCTCTATACTGACCGCCATATATCCAGCATGACGTCATCTCTCGCTCTCTCTCTCTCTCTCTCTCTATCTCTCTCTCTCTCTCCTCTCTCTTCTCTCTCTCTCTCTCTATTCTCTCCTCTCTCTCACACGAAAGGTTTCAGCCAAACTCTGTAAAATGCCTCCATATTTTTTTCTGATTTGAATGTTTCTTTTCTTTTAAAAAAAAAAAAAATTAAGTTAAGGTAAATATCGAGTCCTTGCCGGACTGACATCTTCCTAACTGCTCAGTATTCTAACAACAGGTGCCTCATGGAAAAGCTGTGGCTGTTTATTTCCCTATTTTGCTAAAGACTCTCGGAAACGTGCGGATTAAAGTTGTTGCCGTGGCGCGCAAGAAGAAAGCCAGGGACTCCGTAGTGCGACAGCTCCTAGTGGAGGTAGGTCCAGGAGATTCCTTTTCCCCCCCTTTTTTAATATCTGCTAAGCCAATCGTTTGATCTGTCCTTTCTTTTTTGGTTCACCGTTTATTTTATTCTAGAAAACCGTGCACCAGCCAATGTTCTTTTTAAATGTTCAAGCAACAAAAGAGGGGGATAAAGAGTTGTCACAGCAACTTTTAAGCTATAAAGAAACTGATAGCCCCCCTTGAACGTGTTAAATGTATAATGAGCTTAAGACCGATTGCTACCAGTTCGCAAGTGACATCACGTGATATAATTAGCATTAGGTCAGACAATACATTTTTTAATCAGGTTTTCCGATAGGCGGGTTAAAGAAAACTTTGCAACTTTGACTAACTGCAAGAAATGATGACTTAATTGGGGGAAAAATAGCGAGTAGGGGATAAAACCATTTAAAGTCAGCAAACGTCACGTGTTTATCAAGTGCCCCTTTATACGTGTCATCGATGTTTCTTTCGACGGAGAATGTCATTACTCGTACTTTACTGAATAAATTATGGAACCCACCAAAAAACGTCTTTGCACGACCTTTAATTCTTTCACTTTTTATATTAAACTTGTAAATGAAACTCTACGGAATTTATTCAAGAATTAGTAGATATGTTTTGCAACAAAAGTTTGGGGAAAACCATGTATTCAGATATGAACTGAGAGCAGGGCTCTAATTGGAAGTGTCAGACAGAATTTTGTTCTGATTTCACGTTTTCCCTACGCAGTCAGTTTGGCTGAAGTGCGTGTTTTCGTCAGCAAACGGTTAAATGTGAACTTACTAATTATTTGATTGTCCGAAGAAAACGTCAGATTAATATGTCTTCATAAAATTGTTTTAAAGAAAAAACTTTAATTTAATTAAATTAATATACCGTAGTAAACCAAGACCTGAAAAATTATAAACACTGAAATATTAAGAGCCAAACGCTTTCTTCGTCCGTACTGTTCCTTTCTAATACCATGCAATATTTTATAAGGAAAATCGCTAAATTTAATATTTTTCATTAAAATAGAGAAAAAAACAGGTATTAACACTTAATTAAACAAAATAAATGGACTACTGACAACAGGTAATATCATAGTGGATTAGCCATTATTTTCTTATCTGATTATGAACGATATTTGTAATTTCAAGGTCAACTCAACTATTTCATTTTAAAATTACTGCATTTTAATACCTGTGACTGTTGCTGATCTATCCCGCCGTATTTGCTTTCCTATATGGCAGAAATTGTCTTCGGTATGAAGTTAGTATGGGGTCAGTTCTGCTGATGTAAGAAGATTACCCAACGTAAGTAGTAATGTAGGTATGTTTCTGGCACATACGTCTGTTGGCGCTGACATATACAGCTGGAAAGACGACGTCCGCTTATTTGTGGTGGCAAACCGAAGTGCTAGCGAAAAGAATCACCCTGACTTTCATCACTCTATACTAAAGAGAGTTTAATCCATCAAAACCGTTCAATAGTATAGGTCTAAATCGCCCTTCCCCCACCACTGCAGCACTTCGCTCGACTATCAGCATTTAAAAAGGAGTTATTTAAAAGCTGCTTTTGCTTTCTAATAGACTCTCAGTAAAATGAACATACTGTACTTCTATTTCCGGGTAATATTGTGCCGATTTCTACAAAGGTAATGTGATTTTTTTGTGTGTCGCATATGAACACAGGCTGAAGGAGTTCCAAAAGAGATAAACCAGGCCGTGATGGTTAACCTGAGAAGCGTAAAGAAACAGTCAGCTTCGATTATGGTAAAGCCTACAGGAAAAATTGTTGAAGGATCAAAGAGAATAGAGTTTTCTTTTATCGGTAAGTTTAGTAGATCTGCTCCAAACAGTGGAACCTTTCTCAGTGATGCTCGTGAATAACAGCTACCAATCGCTGAAACAGTTAGCTGATTAGATGAATGTTTCAAACAGTAAAATTCAGCACGGAAATGAACTGTTTATTTATGCAAACTGGCTGAGGTTTAATTTAAAGAAGTAGCTGTTTAAACGTGTATACTATTTTTTCTATTATTTTGTTATTGGAAAGCAAAAGGTATTTCTTAAAAAGGTAATCAACAAGCGTTTTTACACCTGTGAGGCATGAACCGAATGTTGTTCAAATGTGGTCGTATTCTGGTTAAAGTTATACCGGAATAATGAGGAAAGAGACCAAAAAGTGACTTTTCCCCGAAAGCGTGTAATGCGACAGTCCTCTTGTCAAATGAGCGAGTTTGGAAACTCACTTCTCCCACGTAATTTGCGTTCACCTTTGCACACGATCCATTACCTATTTTTCTGTAAACCGGCCACACCTGTTGTTTAAATCGGTTTAGTCCTAGGCATAGTTAACACCTAATGATGGACCAGGAGCTGGGAGTGGTTCGAGAAGGGATGACGCAGTCGATTCGTAATGTCATTTCTAGGGTGCTAACCAGGTACCGTCAGAATGGCCAGAGACCTCATGTCGCACCCGTGAGAATCGTTATCCTGTCACCTGTTGTCCAATTCCATTCGCGTGCTTTGGCCTGCACGGTTTTCGGACTTAAATCCGATCGAACGTGTCTGAGACCTATGGAAGCGTGTTTATGGTCGCCCAGCTGTGGCCCTGGTCAAAGAATGGCGCAGTATGCTCCAACAACAGCTGAGTAAATTGATTTGGTCGATACTAAGGCACGTACGCACGCGCTTTTATTGGGATAGGTTAAAACATTTTCTCCCTCTGTGGAATTTGTCTGGGTTAATTTTAGGTCAATGTCACTGGAATTTTATACATTCATTTTGTTTTCGCCTAACAATTTAACTTAACTGCCAACGACATCAGGTTTCTGTTGTGGAGGATTCAGATCAGGCTAAAAATCTTTCTCAGCCAAAATATTAACTCTACCATGCAGGCACCACAGGTCTGGAAAAGCTTCTTGGTTTCTTTTATACCTATATTTATACGGTAACGATTAATTAACACAGATGTAGATATATATATATTTTTTAAATTTTATAATAAAACTCTGCTTGTAAATTTCAAAAGAAACGTGTTAATCAGCTGAATGATAAGCTAGATCATCTTCTAACGGGAGAAGGTGTGACACCATGGAAAACATAAACATACCACCTTTTCTACGTCAGAAGTGACAAGGCCGACATACTAACAGCATAAAGAATTTGAGACGTAAGCCGGATTTTCTGTTAGAATATTCAAGCACATCCAGGTCAGTATGGCGCAAAACCAGAGTTAGCGACCTTCGCACACCTAACAGGAGGAAACATTAGTCGACGGAATGCCATCTTTAATGACTGTCACTCAACAATAAAAGACTGTGTTTATGTGATATCTGTATAACTTTTAGTTTTTGCCTTTATTATGAAAATACCTATTAAAGGTGATCTGGGTTTGTGTTTGTTTTTTTTTCCAGTTACTTTAAGGTTGAATTCAATATGGCATTTCATCCAGAATAAAACGTGGCCTTGCATATTAATGAGCTGCAGACATTGATTCTCCCTTTGTATCAGACGCTGGTGAACGATTCGAAGCCTCTTCTTTTATTTGGCATTAATATCATCAGCAACTCCTCGAAATTTTCACGTTAACGTAAATACGATTAACAATCGAATAAGAAATCAACTGGCACATTATTAGCAGAGATTAATCAGTGACTCTTAATGAAACGTGAAAGTTATTGCTCACCTGGATTTTCGACGACTGCTGTCTTAATCCGTGGCTATACGAATTACAAGTAAATGACGGATGCTGACGCAGTTCCTACTTCTTTTCAGGGGACATTCTAGGGTTGACTGTTGATAATCTGGCGCGACTTCTGCGCATGCCCTACGGATGCGGAGAACAGAACATGCTGAACTTTGCGCCAACCACTTTTGTGGCCAGGTATTTGAGTCAGATCAGCCAGCTTTCCGCAGAGAATCGAGCCAGAGCTGAACAATTTATGGAAGCAGGCGAGTATATTGTGTTCTTTATAATGTGTAAGGCTGTATTTTTTTTTAAAAATGGTGTTTCTTATTGGCATGAGAGCGTTAACGTTGCCAGTAAAAGCGACTTATTCTGCAATCACTTCCACCAGGGTACCAACGAGAGCTCAATTACCAGCGGAAAGACGGGTCGTTCAGCGCGTTTGGAGACCGCGACAGGAACGGAAGCCTGTGGTGAGACTGTTTATTTCGTCTATTCTGTAGCACTGTTCCAGTTCTGAAACCAGTCAAAAGTCCGTTTCATAATCACTCCCCCCCTCCCAACCTGAAATTTTCGTTCTTCTTTTCGAATCTAACGGAGTTAAGAGTGAAAAGTGACTTTTTTAAAGAGTCAGACAGCTGAGGTTCGTCTGAAGGGGATCTTTAAAAGCCAAGCGAATCTCTGAACACAACGGCTAACATATTAGTTATGGGCGGGGCCGAGTAACAGACTTAATCACCACTCGGTGTCCTTTAACGCACATTATAAATGAAGCATGTCAAAACCGGTTCCACTTAATTAGTCTTGTTTCTCGTATTTTTTAAAATCATTTTAAATAATCAAAGAACAGATATTTAAATTTGAAACTAATTTTCTCAAGAGGCGTGCACAACTACGAGGTGGAACCAGGTAAATACTAAAAAATGGCGTTAAAGGATGAGAGACGGCAGGTGTAGCATAGCTGCCTCACGGAAACGGCCTTTTGCTTCTTTCTGCGCCATTTGTCAAACGTCGACTGAAGTTGGAAAGAGACTGAAATATGCTTGAGTTGCTTCTGTGTTTTTGTCGAATTTTCGGTGACGCGCGCTCCAGCCGCGAATCTCCGTCCAGACGAATGATAGTTTATTGTGTTTTTTTTTGTTTGTTTTTGTACGGCTGTGGTTTCTTCAAAAAGGCTCACAGCCTTCGTCGTCAAGTCGTTCGTTCAAGCCGAGGGTCTGGTGTTTATCGACGATACCGTTGTCACCAGGGCATTGCGATGGATGATGAATCTCCAAGACTGTAAAGGGTTTTTTCGCGAACCTGGAAGAGTAATCCACAAAAAAATGCAGGTATAATAAACTTTAATTTTATGGAAAACCTGCAGACACAAGACTGTCGTCTCACATAATCAGAATACATTTTAAATTGGTATTACACCATCAATTCCATCCTTTTTAGTGGAGAAATGCAAAGAGTGTCACAGCTACTGCCTGCCGGTTATTTGTTAAAATTACATTTCAATAAATTTTTAACATCAAAGATATAATCTACTGGGACACGATTAAAAACCATTAATATTTTTTTTACTTTTGTGGAGTCAGTGTTGTATCCGAAACACAGTAACGTTTTAAACTTATATTATTTTAAACTATATTTACAAAATAACAGATTTATTCTACGCTAAGTGGAATACGTACCAACGTTTAGAATTATTCTAATTTTCTCCGTGTTTGGATAGCACATGCACCACCAATCAATTGCATATTCGTCAGTTCTGGAAACATGACGGTAATAATTCTGGCGCACGCGCGCAACTGGCTTCCTGTATCGGCGTCATGACGTTCTGCAGGGCAAAGCTTAAAACTACTGTTCAGAAGAATTAACGTCAGGTAATTTGAGCCCAGGTTGGTATTTGGGAACGAATACCTTAAATTTGTGCTACTTTTCAATTATCCTTTGAAGAAGCGCCTGACGGTCGGAGCGAGAGGAAGAACGGGCGGTAGACAGTTGGTTAGCCTGGTGGAGTTGGGAGGCTGCGATCCAAGTTCGGCTCCCGGTCGGGATCTTTTTTTGGGGGGGTGGCCAGCCTTCTCGCGCGCCTTATTCTCGTTCTTCAGATATATTTTTTTTATTTCCTTCCACATCTAAACTACAACGAATACTTCTGGTGGGGATTTGCATTTCCAAGGTCTGAAGCGCCGGGTCTCCTGTGGAGCAGGACGGACAGCGCTCTCTAGCGGATAACCGCGGCCGTTTCCAAAGCAGTCGGAAGTTATCTCCCTTGTTAAAAAAAAAAAAAAAATTATACGTCACAGCAACAATAGAATCCTCAGTGCGCTGTTCGGAGAAGATATCGGTTGATTGTTGTTTCTTTGTTTGTTTTCTTTTACAAAAATTTCTATAATAAATAAGTAAGATGTAAAATCGTTCGGTGCGCGGAAAGAATACCGCACAAACAACAGAGAATAGAACGAATTGCTTGTACAAACGAGTCTTACGAGGCTTTTCCTTCGACCTTCCTTTGCAGGGCGGCTCCTCCGCAGGCGTACCTCTTACGGCGTATGCCCTGATCTCCTTGTTGGAAGTCAAAGTTAAAAACCAGGTAATTAAGAGAGAGCTTATTGCCTTTATTGTTATTCCGCAACGTAATGGTTCGTTTTTACGTGCTATTACCGCAGCAGCAGCAGCAGGGCCGGCCCGGTGGGGCAGGTGGTAGCGGGTTAGCTCCGTAAGGGGACCGTTGCTCCTGTACCGGGTTCGATCCCAGGCTGGGGTCGGAGGAGAGTTGTCGCTGATGATCGCTGTAGCGTGAAACAGCTGTACGACATCTCCTTGGCGTCCGACGTGAGAGAGACCTCCCGGGTCCTTGGGGCCCACGGTGTCGGGGGACCGGGCCGCTTGTCGGCTCGACGAACATCTCTCAGTAACGAGGAGGACTCGTCAGAGAACAGGCCACTTGTCTTTACGGGATGCGATGCCATTGCAAGAACCTCGTTCGGAAGTCCAACTCGCTCAACAACAGCAGCAACAACAAAAGAAAAGAGAGTTAATTTAGCGGTTTTTAAACTCCGGAAAGATGAACTTATAATGTCGTCAATGATTAATGTTCACGTTTGCTGAGAACAATAGATTATTTATAATTTGATGAATATCAAGTTTCACCTGTTAGGGCGGGGGCATCAGTCTTGCTACTTAGAATTCATCTCCGCTGTTACTGGCGACACGTCCTGCAGCTTGAAGAGTACTTCAAGGTCAGCTTTGTTGGGTTACGATTTTAAAAAGAATATGATGAGCTGATCGGAGTGGGGGGGGTCGGGCTTAAGCTGATCTTTCTTTAGATTGTTCGGAAAAAAAACCCGGAACTAAACTTAGCAGTTATTCTTCTAGTCCTAGAAAAATGTAAACTCGTATGAATTAAGTTGAGCCGTAGGCCTGCACCTTTCTCTGACAGTAATCGCTTGAAAAATATTCATCTTTTCGTTTATTTTCTACTATAATTAGCAGCATTTTAAATATTCTATATTAATCGTGAGTTGGCATAGACATTTCCCCGGCTGCTATGTACAGTTACAAATCGTAAGAATTACAAATTAAATACGTTGCCTGTCCAGTTAGATGTAAGAGAATATTGTTTAGCATTAAAATCTTTAACGAATGGAGCATGAGTTATATTAGCCAATTTAAGAGTCGTGTTGACTTTAAAGAGACTCCTTGTTTAAGTGATGACTCCCAAACTCTTTGCAATAGTATTAATGTATCTTTTTTTTTAAAGTCTCTTTCCGAAAGATGGGCTACTTGTCTAATAACATAGGGTTGACTTTTATTGGTGTAGGATAATTCAACTTACAGCAAAAGATACTTATGTACCAGTAAGGGAATTAGTCATTAACACTATGGACCTGCAAAGCTGGGGTATTTTCCAATTGTACTGGATATCCTCTGGTAGTATCCGTCCACGTGCTTTTATTCACATCTCACATTTAGATGCATGAAGGCTACTCTGATATACAATAAAATTGTTCTTCTCTGATTTCAAGAAAATATTTTTTATTGTTCATAAGAGTAGCAGCTTTGAGAGCTCATTCAAAGTTTGATAAAATAATAATAGTGAGATTCAGATCTCGAGACTCAGAAATCTCCGTAAATCCTATGTAATGCTTTATTAATTGCCAAACGTTAGTAAATGTCATTAAAGTTTATATTTCTAATTAAACGCCAGTAAATGCCGTTTTCAGATCGCATTGGTTGGCAAACTATATCAAATGTATGCAATGTCTATATTTCTCGGTAAGCATCAGCCCATATCGTGCAAATTTTGTATTAATTAGTAAACTCGAGTAAATGTCAAAGATCATTTCAAATGTCGTTTCAAGGTTATAATTATCAGTAAACTGCATTAAATTTCATGCGGCATTCACACTAACCAGTAATCGCCGTCATGCAAGATTGACTTTACTGTTTTAAGAGTAAATATCAGGTTTCGCCTGGTAATATCACTTGACGCGTACTTGATATCACCGTTGTGGGCTAACCCTGCACCCTGACGCCGCAGTTACAGATCTCGCTTATCTTCGTTCTTTCTGCTTCAGAGTCTGCAAAATGAAGTTCAAAAGGCGGCCTCGAACGGACGGACTTTCCTTGAAAGTCAACTGAAAAATATTCAGGATACATATACTCTCGCCATCACGGCCTACGCCCTGAAATTGGCCAATTCGTCAATGGCGAGTTTTATCTGGTCTACGCTGGACAAAAGAGCTAAAAGAACAGGTATGGAAAAAAAAAAGAAGACAAATTAAAATTATTTAAAGCAGCAGGAAAAACGAGAGGATGTCTGATAATTAGGTTAAAACCCCTAAATTCATAACTATGATTTTCTCCATATAGAAAACATTGCTGGACAGAAATTCGGTTTTAGTCGGTCTTTGCTTGCTGCCATAAACCAAAATTTACATTACAAAATATCAAAGACGGTAAACGTCATGTTTGTATTTGACGCGTAAAGATGACCTTTACTTTTTTGATGTTCGCGAACCCCATACAGAAAACTAGTCTCACGTGGAAGTTGAGGTGATGTCGGAAACCATGGCAACACGAAAGAGCCCGATGTTCTCCGCCAGATGTTTTTTACGTGACTATTTCTATGCTTAGGGCTTTGACTAACTTGTTGCTTGGCAATAATTCTGAATTATAGCTGCAACAAAATGTCAAAAATTTGCTCCTTCCGTAAGAAAATAGTCCAACCCCAAGAAAGTCTGTTTTGGCTGAGCGAGACAACCAAAGTCTGATCCGGAAAAATAATAAGTCCATACATGTTTAGTTTCACTAAGCAATCCAAATTGAGATACACACGTTTCGAGTACAGTTTTATCGTTGTTTTACTTATAAAAGGTGAACAACTATACCAAATGCACTCTGTTTCAGACGGGAAAATTTACTGGCAGGCTCCAAATACAAAGAAGAATGTCGTTAGGGTCGCTAAGAAAGCTATTGATATAGAAACAGCCGCTTACGCTTTGCTCACAAGCGTCAAAAACAAAAATATTAAATACTCCCTGTCGATAGTAAAGTGGCTGACTGCGCAGAGAAACTCCAATGGAGGTTTTGTGTCCACACAGGTAAGATAAATTATTACTTGTTTTATTCTTTGCTCAATTATTATACGGTTTCCTTGCGTAATTTTTGCTTTTTGCTTAGACTCGTCTCCTAAATGTCAAAAAAACCTTTTTTTATTCTTCTTATGTGGATGTCGTTGGTTTCTTACACCGATGCATCTTGTAGTTTTCGCATCAAATTTCAAAACTAAATGTCTTTGAAGAACTAGAATGCTAGCCGAAACATTGAAAATCCAAATAAAATAATCGCCTGGCCAAAGAACGGAGCTGAATTTTTTTTTTAATTTTATCTTATGACGCCAACGATGTTTAGAGTAAAACCGTGAACGTATGAACAGATTTTATATTATCTTTTCCTCTCCATGGTTTCTTTTTTTTACGCAAATGGTGTCAGTTTAGCTCCGAATGGTTTATGAATACCAATTTTAGGCTCTGGCTTTGATGCAAAAGAAACGGTATTTTATTCTCCATGTTTCCAAACCTTTAATGATTGATTTGCATTGTTTCAAATTCTGATCGAAAACACCTTGAAACCGTGGTTCTTAATTTAACCCTACTGTAACCGGATGTTGTTTTCTCTTCAGGACACGGTGGTAGCTCTTCAGGCGCTGACGGCCATAGCCACACTAGCCTACCATCCGAACCCTTCGATGAGGATCGAGGTGAAAACCAAACCTACGAAATTCCGTCGAAGATTTAAAGTTGACAAAGGAAATGCCATGATTTTGCAAACCGTCAAGGTAGAGTTCCTTCTTTTTAAAAAAACAAAACAAAATGCATTGCGTTCTCCTTTTATTTACAAATTATTTGCTTCATATTCGGTGAATACAACCGAAAAACCGTTAAACATTTTATCGTTTCTTACAGTCCGTGAGGTAGATAGCGAAACTCTCTCTCCCCTAAGAAATTTACTCTATAATATATTATTTTAAAAGCTTACAAAATAAAAAAATGTAAAATCCAATTTTCGACACCTCAGAATTGCTACTTTCGTTTAATTTTTGTCGATTTAATATAACCAGCGCCATTAACAAGGCTTAAGAATAGACAGTAGTCTATTTTATCAACCCAAGATATAAGTGGAAACCTTTTTGAATATTTTACCTCATTACAACGAGTTCGTGTGCGCAAACGTAATCGAGAAGTCCTGGAGAGACTCTTAGGTGAAAAGTTCTGAAAATTAACTGAAGTGCATGCTCTAGTCGATGATGTCAGAGCAGAGATTAGTCCATTGACCAGAAGGACTTTATTGTAAATCCTGCATGACTTGAGGGCTAGCGACCAATGTCAACGTCTTCATAAAATGTACAGTCAGTATAAGGACAAAGTGCAAAATGCTGCTCCAAGAACTGCACAGTTCTGGATCCAGTACGTGGACAGGATCACGTTGGTGTTGAGATTTTTTGGATCCAGAGAGAAGAACTTTGAGAATTTCTATCTGCTACCTGGCGAGTGCTCAAAAGCTGTGCCCCTTTCTGTTAAGCATGAACCGCCACAACTATGACTGTCTCTCTACTTTCCGGCACTTGCCAGCCTGTCTCATGCTCACCGTGGAGTAGACAGGCTGGGGAGAAACTGCGGGTTCAGTGTGCCCAGATCAGATATACTGGCATCGAGACGCCCTGATGACTTGACAACTGAAAAGACGATCAATAGCCATGCGAAATCCAGTGTAGACAAACAGCAACGGACTTAGCAGAAAATGCCCAGTCTACTATAGATGCCAGGACTTTCTAGAGCAAGCCACGTAGATGGACGTGATTCCATCCAAAAACTATCAGTCCTAGTTGTAGTTGAAATCAAGGAATGTCTGTTTTTGTCTTTCGTCTGCCAGAAAAGAAAAAAAAAAAAATCCAGGTAAACTTTCCAAAAATCTGACTTCATCAACAACGACGAAAATAATGATGATGCTGGTTATACAATCTAAACAGCACAGCCGGATGACTGGTGACCATCAGTACCACAGCACCGCTGGTGTAAGCTAAATCCGTTATAAATATTATTTAATAAAATTAATATTAAGTATATATGTGTGCTTATCTATCCTTATTATTTCTGTTACCTTAAATAGGCCAGTTATGTTTAAATTCATATTAAATATAAACAAAATATTTTCGTCGTATTACATAAGAAAACTATGATGCCATCGTGACGTCAGAAAAACGCTTTTACACTATACTGTAAAAATATACCCATATGGTATTAAAGTCCTTTTCCATTTATATTCAGCTTTACCATAGTTTGGTATGTTTATAAAGATACTATCTGAAATATTTATCCCTTTATCCCATGATCAGTTTTCTCCTATTGGGTTTGATCCTATTCCGTAGTATATCTTCCCTGTAGAACGTGCAGCGATTGCCACGTGGGCAACAAATCAGATTTCAAAGTGCTGCGACAAGGTAATCAAAAAAAAAAGACAACATTTTAAAAAATTCCCAGGGAGATGGAGGATATACTTTCTCCACGCACTGTTTGTGCCGATCTGTTTGAAGAATTTTCTTTTTTAACGCATCGCCTCAGGTGTGCAAGTTCGGGAAGCAGAATAATGCCGTGAGCTTTCGCTATGCCAGGTTTCAGCAGGTGTTTTGCTGTATTAACCTGCCAGTACATCACATGCCATAACCGCGGACATGCCAGTGAAATACCTGATATTCAAATGCATAAACCAATTCATCATTTTAAATAATTACGAGTATGCGGCTAAAAAAGTTTAATACCTTTTTTTTAAAAAAAAATGTCCATTCTTAAGATATCGTTGCATATGATGGTTTTCTCAGAAATATCATTCTTCAAGCTTGACGTTTATAGAAATGGCATTCAGTAAACATGGCGAAAACCTTCCAGTTTATTTCAGTTAATACCTGTTACTTTATTTGTAGAAATTTCGTTATTTTGTGTCCGAGATGAAAACGTAAATCGACAGGTTATCAGGTGACGGGGTTGCTTCCTACAGTTGCCTATAGAACTGGATAAAATCCAAGCCAATCGTATTCACCACTTATTACTTCTTGCACCCTTATTTCACGGGAGCTGGTTCGGGTCTCTGTAACCTCCGTCTATGTGATTTTAGAAGAAAAAAAATATATATGCAGTTTACTTTTTCCATCATCGGATATTTATAATAGTTAAATCGCATTTCGTTTTCTGGATTCTAGCTCCCGTCAGGCGCAGAAATTGTCAATATAAAAGCAAAAGGTCGAGGAATGGGAATTGCGGAAGTAAGTACCACTGCACATCCCTCCGATAATGCTAAACATTCTCCCGTTGTGGCTCTTGAATTCTTCGTACAATTACTGTTGCCGGTGTGCTGTACTGCAGCCATCCTCATCTCTTTTACTAGAGCCATATTCACTTAAGCCTCGCATCACGAAAGGGGGTTAGTTAATCTATAAGCATGCCCGCTGATGTTTTATGATGTTTGCCACTGAGAAGCAAAAAACTGTTGCCATCAAACCCCTGCTGAAAACTTAATAACTCTAAATGCCGTTATTCGATCTAAATATTTAACCAGAAACCGAAACAGTGCCATGGGAATGCAGATAACAAAAGAACTTGCTTTAAGAAAGAAAAATAATCGAAACGGTCAAGATGGAAATTAAACGGTTTTTATCGAGATGTCTGCAGCAACAGCACACAAAACCGTTATCGGGCTTCTCTCTCCTTTTCGAGTAAAATCGAATTGTTTACTTCGATTTTAAAATAAGGAAAAGGAATGCGCGATATCGGTACTTACATGAAAACTATTCCATTTTTATCTGGTCTGACTCCGTTGTTAGACTTCCCGAAAGAGATAGGCAGGTTAATGTTCTCAGATTGCTTCTGTACATCGGTTCTTCCCCCACCTTTTTTTTTTGAATGAATATTTACTTGGAGCATTTACAAAAGACGACATCGCAGCACCTTCTTGCTCAGTGTGGAAAAATACCGACACACGGGCAGTTTCTTTTATTTTTAAATTGTAAACTGGCTGTGCGCCTTTTTTACTTTCAGTTTCCTAAAGGAAGTTGTTTGATTTTTGTAAATTGTCAGTACCCTTTTTATTGTGTTCTTTTTTTTCCTTCTTCTTCTTCTTAAAGTACACCCGAATCGAGGGTACCTCCCTCTGTTAACTGTACATGGAGTTAAACAATGCTGTAGCAGGTTTTCTTCGGTTCCAGGTTTCAACTTTTTACAACGTTGAAGAAGACAGAGAAAAGCCGGCGTTCAATATAAAATACAGTGTTATGAATGAGTCATTGAACTCTTTTGTCTTGGAGTCCTGTGTGCAGTAAGTGGTGTTTATATTGTCATCCGGATCCAAAGAGAATTGTCCGTAAAATAATATAATAATAATAATAATAATATAATATAATAATAATAAATAATAATAAATAATAATAATAATAAAATAATAATAATAATAATAATAAGTAATAATAATAATAATAAATAATAACAACAATAATAATAATAACAATAAAATAATAAAAAAAAATAACAACAATAATAACAATAACAATAATAATAATAACAACAATAATAATAACAACAATAATAACAATAACAATAATAATAATAACAACAATAATAATAATAACAACAATAATAATAACAACAATAATAACAATAACAAAATAATAATAACAACAATAATAACAATAACAATAATAATAATAACAGTAATAACAACAACAATAACAATAACAACATTAACAATAATAACAATAACAATAATAACAACAATAATAATAATAACAGTAATAACAATAATAATAACAACAACAACAATAACAATAACAATAATACTATAACAACAATGACAATAACAACAATAACAATAACAATAACAATAACAATAACAACAATAACAACAACAACAACAACAACAAACCAATAACAACAACAACAACAAGCACAGCCGAAGCCAAAAGTTTTGTACTATTGAAGAATTGTCTAATTCTGGTAAAGTCCGACTAAAACTGCTGAATTTGCGTATTTACCGCCACGTTGACGTATTAGAGTGGGCGGGCACTGGTTAAGCAAGATGCGAAGTGATTGTTGCCTTTTCTTCTTCGTTTCCTTCCCGATCAGGTGGTTACTTGGAAAGGCCAGCGGAATGGCTGTAGAAGAGATTGGGGTGCCGTCAGCTTTCACTGCTGACCTGAGCTCCCTGACAGGACTGGAGGAAATCAGAAGGAAGGAGACAGGACACAAGAAGATCGTCTTGTATTTCGATAGCGTGAGTCATCTCTACACTCCACTCTACTCTCGATCTTTTTTCACACACACACCCCGAGAGGGGTCAGAATTAATTTTCTGATGATTTAGCAGGGCATTCCCGAGTCATCACATCAGCGACAACAGCAAAATTGCGAAAATTGGCTTCTTTGTTTTTTCGTGGAGGCAGGTAAGGAACGACGAGTTTCTGTCCGGTGTGTGTATTTGAATTCTCAATTTGCGTATAGTAGATCTGGGTCAGTAGAGTACACTACACCTCAAAAGAAGAGTGAGAAAGCACCTTGCTGTTCAGCGTATGTATAATGAAGATATACTGATCAAATGCCGCGTGGCTGGGAAATGAGGTATTGAAGTAAGAGTTTGTTAAATAGTATGTCTACACCTTGTGGCATTAATGAACGCAAGGATCCAGGATCCAGTTACCTCTTATGATGTCCTCGCAGGGATAGACGAGACGCCCTCTCGAACGTTAAGAGGAAAGAAACGCCACGCTGTTGGCCAACAACTGAAGAACATCTTTCATTTTTACCGGTGATATCTTTACTAAATCGACTATGAAAAAGAAGTGACAGCTACTGTTACGTGTCCAGGTTTCTAATTTACTGCTCCGGAAATCTTTGCCTTACCAGATCCACGTTTGTTTGGGTATAACATTGTCTGCCGATATAACGCCGAGACCTGTGTATTTAAGCGTATAGAAAAAAAACTATGTTTAGTAATATAAAATACAAACTAATTAGGGAATATAAAACTGAATCTGTAGTTAGTCTGCATTATCTCCTTCTATTTCATTTGTGACAATTTCCAATTTTGATTTTTCTTTTTTTGCTTTCAGATCAAAAGAAAACCCATTTGTGTAAAACTTCAAATGAACAGAAATAGTCTGGTGACTAATACCAAACCAGTGGCCTTAAATGTCTTTGACTATTACGAACCACGTAAATATATATATGTATTTTTGTTTTGTTTTTAAATATGCAATACAACCAAGAATTGATACCATTATCGTGCATCGACTTTACTTTGAATAGCAGCGCTACTTTTGTTATTGTATCGAGTCTACCATTACTCACATTACTCGCATTTCGTTGGGCTGTGTAGGCAGATGTATGCATCTCGACCTAAGCTGATGTATGGATCCATCAACTATTTGATCTTAAGGGCAGGTAGAGAACAAAAATCGGTTAGAGACAGGAAAGCTACTGCTTTATTTACACACGACAATTGCGGTTTTAAAGGTTCTTAGGTCAACGAACCGATGAATTGTTAAGCGTCTCTAAGCTTTCCATTATCTCAGTTTTTTTAGAACGCTCCTTTGTCTTCCCTTTTTGGTCCTGGACTTCTCGGTTTCCTCCTGAGCCCCCGACGGAGAGACTGCTGGCAGGTAAAACACAATCTGCTCAAATATGACCTTGCAGAAGAGCAGAAATCTACTAAAAAGATGGCTGAATACTAAAGGAAGACGGCCTGCTTGCATAGATAGAGAAATCAGCTGTAGCTGGCTGCGCTCGGTCTTTTAATCAACTTACCCAACGAGACATCCCTGAAATTATATTATAGTCCATAAGGATGTTAATAAGCAAGTGTTGACATCGAGAACTTAAGAACCTTTAAAAAATAATGAATTAACGGTGTGCTGGTCAAGTGAATAGGGTGATGAATTCTCAAGCAAAATGTTTCGGGTTGTAAAGACGAATCGTCCAGTACGTAATCTGACGGTTTCGGATCCATCTTCATGACGATCTTGAGGCCAAATAAATAAACTACTGTTTTCCTAGACAGAAACATAAAAAAAAAAATATTTGCAACTTCAATTATCTGCCCGAAAAACCTTTCAGTGTAACTCCTATTTACTTTCAGTCTCTCTCCTCTTCCCTATTATCTACCTGTGTTACATCATTTCTTTTCAGACAGTTTATTTTAACTGTTACAATTACTGATAGTCACGAAAACAAATTTTTATTGTATCTTTAACGGTTTATCATGCAAGTAAACTTTTCTGCACAGTCAACCAAAATTACTTACCTTCCCTTTAAACTTTATATACTCAATATATCGCATTAGCGTTTTAAATAAATTCGTGTTTACTCAAATCTACCTTGAAAATTAGAATGCGTTCTTGCTCGCTTCGTACTCACATATTTCTAAAACTTTTTTGTTGTTGTTGTTTCCCTTTCTAGAAAACCATAAGACAGTTTTCTACCTCCCAAAGGTGTTACAGGGCTCTTCCTACTGTGACGTTTGCGGGAAACAATGCAAATGTAAACATTAAGGTGAGTCATGGAAGACAGTTTGCTTCTCTCTGAGTAAACACAACCACAAAAGAATGCGTGATCATGGCGAGAGTTTACTATAAGAGACAGGAGGCTTGGTTACCTGGCTGGGGTACAGATTGGTAGAACATGGACACCCTTCAGACCGATTCACGTTTTTCTGAATTACTAGACAGGTTCAGTAAAACGAATTAATTTATTTGCCATCTGGGTTTAATAAGATCGCAAAGTCTGCGTTTTATTGACAACATAGTATTGCTTTGACCAGACATACAATCTAAAAATGAGAGGAGACACTACACATATCGGTTAGTACTATCAGTAATTTATTTACTCATACAAATCGTGTGTCAGCAAATTCTCTCTTTTTCTAACCTCTCCTCCGTCATCAGAAATACATTTGGTATTTGGTTGTCGTATTCACATATTTCATTTTAAAATGTCATATATTATAAAATTATTATTATTTTTTTTTTATCTTACAGAAAATCAACTCCAGAGAAATCTTCCAGTAGAACTTTTGAGTTTGTTAAAGAAATAAGAAATTTCCAAAAAAAGATAAACAAGAAAATCTGCTACATCGTATGAGCAGTTTGTGGGGCAGCTTTTAGTCGTGGTCAGGGGGTTCGATTTGACCAGTTTTCTTCAGCTTTGACGCTGCTTTCCTACAGCTAAGTTAAATAAAACTTATCTAAACATATTTCTCGTTTTCTCTCTCTTCTTCTTTTTTTAATATCCCATCTCTGAAAATGCGTCAGCCCTCTGCCGTGGTCATGCTGGTTACCTGTCGCTCTTCGATTCCACATTCCGAGACACAGCACAGCTGATAATAAAGCGTCCCCTCTCTCCAATAAGGACCTCGGATCTGTACAGCATATTTGATATGTGAACGAGTTTGAAAGTCTTTTTTATAATGGGACGAATGCTGTTTTTATTTTTATGTTCTTTGTTACTTACCTCTAACATCCTATTAAATTAGTTATTAGCTGAACCAGTTATATTTTTGCAATTAAGAATTTTGTCAAAGGTAACTCCCACATCCATTTCTGAAACTATATATATATATTTTTTTCAATTTACTATTTCCGGAATAGTGATAATTACAATTTCTTTTATTTCCTGCTTGAAAATAAATTGAAAATTATCTTCGGTATTGACTCTATAATAAACTGCAGTATCAACTGCAAACTTTTAATATTTACGTTTATCAAACTATCATCGGCATAAATATAAATTAACAACAAAGGACTCAAAACAGAACCGTACAGCACACCACTGGAAACTTACTGACTAGAAGAAGACATGCTGTTCAAAACTGCGCATTGATGCCAATCTATTAAGTTCCTAATCCGGGGTAAACCTCACCACGACTTCTTTACCTCTTATATCAGTCTAAGCAGCTTTATTAAAGGATTCACTGCAGTGAAATTGATTTTTCTTATAAGCTGATCTAATTACGTCTTCCAAAGAAACTGAGACTTGTTAGACAGAACCTCTTAGCTTGTAACGTGTGTGGAGAATCTTCAAGGATATTTGTTAATAGATGTTTTTTATGCTTTGATTCTAAAACTCTGCATACAATCAAAGGTCGGGTAGCGAGCTTATAGTTACTAGACCCAACTTCGCTTACAAGAATACCTATTGGTGTCGGAGGGCGGGGAATAGTTGAGGGCTTGCAAATAATCGCAGTTTCTTTTAATACATTTATAAACATATTATCAGCCCCTGTAACTTAACTTACAGTGAAAAAAATCCAGTATATATTTTTCTCTCATATTTACCTTCAAAACAGCGAATACATCAGTTACTGAGGAAACAACAAAACTACTTATCTAAATTTTATGCTTTTTTCTTTCTTTCGCACATTTATAATCCATACTTTATAATTCTAAATTGTTCCATATTTTTGAGTTAACACATGAAAAAAAAACAACCAATTTATAACCACCAAAATTTGTTTTGATGTTAACTTTTTGATTTCCTGATCGTTCTGCTGAGTAACGTAGGGCCGGATGTATTCGGTAGGGGGCGCCCCGGTACTTCCGACTTTGTCTGGAAAATTCCTAATGACCTTTTTTTTTTTTTTTTTTCGGTTCTTGGAGTGAACATTAACTGCATTTAAGTCATTACGAAATCTGCGGTACAAGAGGTTTACAGCAGAGCTGGTGTCCAACAGAGCAGAAACAACCGCGCGATTTTCACAGATTCTCTCAGTAACCGAGAATTCTAACTGGTATCTCGTTTGAAATGTTTTAAAATTTGCACACGCGCACACATACTTTTCAATCACCCTATATATATATATGTGTGTGTGTGTGTGTGTGTGTAACTCCCTATTATTAAGTACTTGTAATTTATTTCTGAACTATAATTCTTACAAGAAATGAATATGATAAGAAAGTGTATAGCATGGAGTTTTATTTAAAGTTCGATCAGCATTCGCCACCAGCTTCTCAAGCCGCCTGGGAACCGCGTCAACTGATTTCACAAGGAACTCTTGTGGGATGGAAGACATAACGTCTCGTATTCACCCTTCAAGTTCTTCCAAAGTTGTTGGTTTGGTGGAGTAGACTTGCTCCCATACATCATGGAACATACACAAAAAAATTGAGAAAAATATTACAATAATAGGATAAATTATAAGTATTTTAAAATAGGGAGTTACTTTTCAATCACCCTGTATATATATTTTAAAAAACAAACTTTTATTATCATAAAGTAACGCGGAAATCTATAGAACATTTCCATTTTTAAGAAAAAGTTGTTTTCTCAGCGTCTTTGAATTATATTTTCTTATCTGTCTTTGCTAACTAAATACTGCAAATAATTACTTCATGATAACATAAAATATCAATTAGTTTGAATCCATGTTTAATCGTTTGAGAATGTGAATGAGATGCTTTCGTCAAATGTAGAACAATTTTTTTTTTCTTTTTTGAGAAAGGCAGAGAGATGAAAGAGACAGAGAGATGAAGACACAGAGAGAGAGAGATTGTGTGTGTGTGTGTGTGTGTTGTACAATTCCCTTTCAAAATTCCTTGCGCGTGCGTCCTTATTTTCTTTTATCTGGTTGTATTTTTCTTTTAAAATTATGAATAATTCTTCATCCTTTAGAAAAATAAGAAAAACATTTTTGAATAAACAGACGTATTTAAATTTATGCAAATGATTAAACTATAATTTACTGTAAGATAAATCAGGTTTTGCCGGTATTGTTTAATTTTGCTTTCCTAAAATACAAATTTAAATGAAGCACAGCCTAATTTTAACAAAAGTTTCTATTTACTCAGTTACCTGTGCAAACAACAGGTGGGTTGGATTACACCCGTCTGAAGATTATATCTTACTCATATAAACTTTTTGTGTTAGATATAAAATGCTATTATTACCATTTTCTTTTTCAGTTTTAACTGATTTACTATAAAAAAATATTATCATTGGACTGATCCAATTAACCTTAATAATTAAAAAGTAAAATATTTTACTTTGAACCGCACCTTTTAAGTCATCGGTGATCAGGGAATGTAGATGAAAGCTTGGCCAGTTTTTTACACCATACAAGACCTGTCAAAATATTTTAAAGAAAATGATAGAGAGATAATTCGCTATAAAACAAGTTTAGTATAAGCGCTACAAGTTATCATATTTCACTGTACAAACTGCTTTAAAGGGCGATTTTAAATACCCAGTTAAATGTCATCTAAAAAACATCTTTTGCTTCTACATGTAAATCTTTAAGGAACAGAGAAAAAGGCATTTCCTCTAATGCAAGGAATACTGATTTAAACTAGTATAATAACTGGTTTTATTCTATTAGTGGAAACCAAACATATGCAAGAAACATCGCCTAATTAAAAAAAAGTTAAAAGCGTCAAAATGTTTTGTTAATTGTTGTGAAAACGTCGAGGATACATTAATTATACATATATTTTAAGATATAAAACATGAGAAACAGCGATCTAAGTGACTATAATTGCCATTTCAAGTGTATTATTATCTATACGCGGGTATCAGTATCGTTCGTATAGTTTTATCTGCCCTGCCATCGTTTTTATTGTAAATGAAAATGAATTATTCCGGCAAAGAAAAGCACATTAAAATATCAGATGAACCATTCTATCAGTTGTTAATTGTGACATTGTTATAAATAATTTCAGCCCATTTCTGTGGCATGATGTCTCGAGATGTTGCCTGTATTGCAAATCCCAATTATTCTTGCATCCAGTTTCATATCTAAACGATATCAGTCGGACAATTTGTCTTGGCCCTTCAGGTTCAGTGGAGTTCACTAAACCATTGCTTTAAGAAGTTTTTTGCTTTAGCGAAGTATCGCGCATTCCTCACTGTGTTGAGGTCCGAACCATTATCCTGCTGCAGTACATGCACCAAAGAATGGAATCAGTCAGATCGTAATTTGGCGGTAGAAGTTGAGATACGGTCCGTTGCAGGTGAAACAGGGGGGTTGGCAGGGCTTCATTCTGGGAATGGTCGTCCAAGCACCACCCCATTTAACTCTTTCTCCACAGTCTCACACTGAGAGGAGAAAGCTCGGTGAAGGGTAATGACGCCCAATCTCTTCTGGCACAGAATTTAGTTTTTGGGGGCGCCACCTTCATCTACCAAATAAAGCGACAGCAGTCATCTCAATCACGAGGAGGACTCGACGGAGAACGGGCCACTTGTTTTACGGGATGCATTGCCATTGGCGGAACTTCGTTCGGAAGTCCAACTCGCTCAACAACAGCAGCAACAGCAGTCATCGACGATTACGTCCGTTAAGATTTACGTTAAAGCGCTGTACGGGTTAACAGTCGTCAAAGTTAGTGGTAGCAAACAGCATCGGATGAACCCAACAACGCGATGCTTTAGGTATGTACCAACTGCAATGGTCGTACGAATAACCTGCTGTGTCGGTTACCGATTCAATCTTTTTCCACCATAACAACGTCACAATTTCCGCAAATGCTGCTTACTCGGGATCCAATTTTGCGGCTGTTGGCGGCTTCCAGTTCCTTTTGGAAAAGAAAGAAAGTCTTAGATTTCCACGTGTGAAGGTATTTGCCCAGTTTAATCGACAAAATCTCGTGTCTCTGAAACGAGAAGAAAACAAACACGGATAATACGTCAGTGCACCCGAGGGGGTGGGTGGGAGGGGAGATGGCTTTGGTTCGTTATAGTCGCCTTTATCGGTTAAGACGGCCGAACCAAACTAGACCTCAGCGCGATCGCCGGTCGGCTCTTTCCCGACCTGACTTCCCCGCGGCAGGACGACGACGGGGTGCCGACATTCTCGCGCTTGAAGTAACCCTATGGCGACTCCTCGCCTATATCTCCAAAAAAAAAAAGATCCACCCGTTACGACTCGGGACAAATTAGCAAGATTGGTTCGTTTCGTCGGGACCCCCCCATCCACGTGCGTTTAGAGCGGAAATACCTTACTAAGAGTACATTTGAAAGCGCAAATTGCTAAATATTCCGATGATCACGAGTGCCGTGTCGCAGGTGGATCACACGTGACTGGTGAAAGCAATGGCTGTGGCGTACCAGCCAGTCTGTCTCCCACTCGTGATGAGAGTAGTTGGGCCGGGTCAGCTGTAGCCTTTTCCAGATGATAGCGTTCTCTTTGAATATTTTCATCTGCTCCTGTTTTCGCTTCTCTGAGCGTGAACTGTATATAGAACAAAGTAAACCTCGGTCAGTTTAATTTCAAACATTAATACGAATTATCCAGTGTGGACAGAATTTGAAAATATATATTTTTTTGCTTTCTCAATGCAAAATTAAAACTGTATGTATTCTGTCACGTGTCCAGGTCGGATCAAAATCGAATGCAGGCGATTGATTCTCGCTCTGGCGAGGAAGAATTTGGTCAAGAGCCATCCGGGTTACAGCAGGTGCTGCCGGCATAAGAAGACACCAGCGAAATGCTTGACCTACCACTTTCTAGTGTTTAAGTAATAAACAGTAAAACACACCTTAAGTAGCTACCAATCTCCATTCTTCCTGCTCTGCTAAATTTTATGAAGTACATTCATCGTGTTATAATATTCACTTTTGTTTTGCTTGTTGTTTTTTTTAAGTCTGCAATCGTCATTGTGTGCAATGGAAAGTAATGATTGTATGAAAAAATTTCTATTAAGTGCATTACAAAAATTATCTTATAGGTTTAAATTTTTTGCTCCATCAACCACCTGAGTTGCATTTGTAGTACACTACCCTTCGCCCGCAATTACTCTGAGCCTTAGGTGAAGGTTAACGCCTTAGTGTGGCACCGAAAAGTATTGTTTCAAGAGTTAGCTAACCCTCTTCACAAACTAAAAATTAAATTTTTTCTCACCTTTGTTTCCACACTACCTTATTCCAATTGTCCAGCTGCGATGGCTTACTCTGTGTGTTCGTTATATATCGTTTGATTTTGACATTTTCATTTTGTATCTCCTTTACTCTTTTCTGCAAATCCAATAATTTGTTGGTGTAAATTTTCTTATATATTTTAAACCGTTTAAGATTTGGCTTGGACGAAATACCTGCTAACAGTTTACTATGTTGGCTAACCGGATGTTTTACAGTCTTATATAGTAAATCAGTGTTAAGAAAAATAAAATAGGAATAATACAAGTAGTTAGATTCTAAAACATAATTACATAAACAATAAATAGGTAGAGAAACAATTTTAGAATACTATAGCTCGTCTCCAACTGAACTCAGACGCAGAGATACCGCCAAAACAGAACATAATTCCTTACGTATATGAAAACACTGGAAATGCAAACTTAAGGGAAACTATACAAAATAACTAAAATTTCATTTGTCCTTTAAAACGAAATTCAGATATTTGTAAATACAATTTTGGATTTGCAGTTTGAAATTCGACCATGATGTGGTTAGTATGTCGACATCATCAAATAATTCAGAAGGGGCCAACATGTCTCTGATCGGACAAACCAGGTGCGAACCTCTGGCTGACAAGTCTCTCCCACGTACGTGACTCGACTGGGGCGACCGTGAGCTAAGCAGACTCGCGTACGATCTGATTAGAAGAAAAAGTACACTTCCTGCACTGGGAGAGTGGAGCGATTCTACTTAGTGTTGACAACAAAAGGAGATACACTGAAGCGCAAAAAGTATTTACATTTTTTTCCTCTAAACGAAGAACGCAAATATCCAAAAGTGCGGGTTGTCAGGGGTATAACGTGCTTTGCAACACTGTATATAGGTATTTGACGTAAAAGCAATTTTTAAAGAACTTTACATCGATTATTAGAAATGACGGATTCTGAGAAACCATTCTTCTGTTTCATTTTGGTAATAAAACACTTCTTTAAGAAAATTAGTAAAAACTGAATCAGTTTTATAAAGTGAGCCAAATGTAAACAAATAGATTTATGTAAAAGGGAAACGAAACTGTTCCATTTTATTGTCGACCCAGTGGACGGAGGTTCACAGAAAGAAGATCTCTCTTGGATACTTTCAGTGTAACTAAAGACATGTGATGGAAAGGAGATTTCCAGTCGCGCTTCAGCCCCGCTGTAAATTGTATCGAAACTCTCAGAATACAGATTCCGGCCCTAAAAACCCGCTGTTTAATGTATATTAATTCTGTAACCTGCCTATGAAATCTACGAAAACAGGCGCTCAGTCCAGATTTTCTCACAGTCTTTTTTTATCTTTTCAGTCTCTGACTTAATTGCTACCGTAACCTCGGTTTTAGTCGATTGGGCCCTTACTTTGCTGTCAAGTTGTTTTAAAGTTGCTCATCTGATTTCATATCCGGGCTCTGTGGAGCTCAGGAAAATTACGAGTCCATTCTGCTTCCTCCAAGCCGTTCGAGATCCCGAATGAAGGCGCGTTCCTCCATCTGCCTGGAGGGCATTCATCAAGACCGGAGGGTATTCCTAAAGATGGACGTGTAGCCGGCAGGGTACATAGGGTAATATCTTCGGTATTACGGGCTTCCCCGATCATATTTTTTACGAAGATGATGAGTCTGCCTGCCTAAGGTATATAAATCACGGGGTCAACTCACTATTTGGCCGTCTTTGAATTATTATGAGGAAGAGATCTGTACCACTACTGTGTTTTTGCTCACTTTTATAGCGTTTATCTTAAGGGGCCTTCTGTGAGGTTCTCACCTCTGACACTTCAGAATCACATCGAACATAGTTATATCATATACTTGGTATTCAACCTAAGATATGCGGGTTTGCATTCTGTGTGCGCGCGCGCGGTTGTCATACTAACCCTTTCACGCTCTCTGAATATGCAAGAATGCTCTGGCATAGTTTTCTCTCTAACATCAGAATCGCGTAATTCTTTTGTTTTAATTTAAAGGTATCAGATGTTTGAATTCAACCATAATTGTTTTGCATTTTTTTGCAATTTATTTTAGTTTTCAGACATTTCCTTAATATATGAAATCTTGAAAATGATACATTTTGGCCTGTTCACCCTTAACCCTCTTCCCACAGTAACACAGACAACAAAACTGTCGTATACCACTGTATTTGACAACCTATGGTGCGAATTCATTTTAAGTTAAATCATTTGGTTTTTTTTAAAGCCATGGTTGATTGATGATGAAAAATACCTTTAAATGATATAATCGGATGAATACTTTAAAACACCAGAAAGAGAGAGACTTGGAAATACAAAATCCATACTTCCTCCATACATGTCCACTTGCATAAGAAGGTAAAGCTGTGTTTTTTCTAGAATTTACTTACCTGGGTCAGTGAGCCCAAATAAACTGATATATTGGCTTATAACCCTATAAAACTCTTCACAGAACCACAAAAAAATCATTAGAACAAGGATTTGTTTGCGATCCCCAGTCTGAGTTAAGAACCAAGTTTATTTTAATCGATAACAATCACCAACAGAATTAGCGTAGAAGACTCTTTTGTTTATATATCTCTAAAAATTAAGTAATAAGTAGAAAAGCGGGGAAATAGGATAATACTGTTTGGGTTTTAAAGAAAAAATATATAAAATTGTTTTTTTTTTTTAATTTTAAAAAAATTTCTGAACTGTAATTCAATTCTTAGAGCAGATCTTATTTCTTCGTTTCGTTTTGCTTCACTATTTATCTGTTACCTTTAGCAATTGGTCTTTCGACTGCTTAGACAGGTGTGCAACAATTCGTGGTGGTTTCTGGTCAATAAGAGATTTGACTGGAAGCGAAAAGAAATATTATTATAAAGAAATAATTATAAACTTGATGCGTTTTATTTTAAATTTTATAATCAGCAGGTTTGACGTTTAAATTGCTTGGTGTTATCTGTTATAGCATCGTTATGCCCTTCTCACGTTCTTGTCACCTACATTGTCATTGTTGTCTGTATATGATTGTTACGTAGTCACATTTGAATTCTATAGTTTTTTTACTACTACTACTACTACTATTAATAATAATAATAATAATATAATAATAATAATAATAATAATAATAATAATAATAATAATAATAATAATTAATAATAATAATAATAATAATAATAATAATAATAATAATAATAATTTACTAATATTATTTTATTTGTAGTTACGCTTCAATTTATTTTAGAATATATATATTGATATATTGATGTATATCCTAACTGATACAAAACTCAAAAAAATATTATTTACTATTTAATTAATTAGTTAGAAAACTATTAGGCACTACACTTATGATATACTAAAAAAATTAAATGGGAAATATAATTATTATTAATCGAATAATTTCTACCACAAGCTATCGGAACGATTCCTTTTAGTCAGGGTCAGTTAAGATGTAATGTGTTTAAATTCTTTCGAATGCTGCCATCACACTGCAACTTTTAAATACAATTATTTACTGACTCTTTTAATAGTTTTAAAAAGTAGCAGAGACTTTACAATTAACAAACAATCCTAGATGTGACGATCAATGCAATGAGGTTGCTAACAAAACTATGAAATGCAAAGAATGATCAAAGAATCAGATGATCTCTCGTTATATTACGTGTACATTCTGACATGTAACGAAAGAATAATGAGATCCCAAAAAGAGATCAGCTCACATTCTATTGAATGTTTTTAGGCTTCAAACTACACGACAAAATTATTCCTAATGTCTGTTCTGGGTATTAGACGCTTAAGAAATCTGGAAGGGGGTTTTTAAAACGGTTTTCTTGAGAGCTTGACAGCCACAACTTCTTCGTTTTCTTCATTTAGAGAGAACAGAGGGTGACCCGCCACCAGTAGAGACACAGAGATGGTCCGGCATCGCAGAGATGCAAACCACACGAAATAAATCACCAATGTGGCGATCGGATGGGGTCGATTCCATCATAACCAACATTAGATGCGACCCGCCCCCCTTAAAAAAAAAACACAAAATGTCTGCATCAGTGAGAATAAACTATTATTAGTTATCATCGATGTTATATCTCACTTAAAAACATGGAGAAAAATTCAGATTCTCAGAAAGAACTGAACTTTTTTTTTTGCATCTCTCCCACCCCCCAAAAGTCTGTACCCCGATCTCGCCAGATTTACCTGAGCTGACGTTTTTCTGAAGTTCCCGGAAAGAATCCTTTAATGTCTTTTCTTCCAACTTTATCTTGGAGTTGCGGTTCAATGGGCGCTCTTCGATCTTCCTGTCTATTATGTTCATCGTGCATACGGCAGGTGGAAATCAGTTCCACAGCCGAACATATCACCAACCGACGTAGAGTCCAGAAGCCAAAAGCCGCTGAGTGTTCATAGTGACGTCAGGGCGATGACGTTACAAAATAGCACGTGGACCATTAATGCACATTTCAGATCTAAACAAAAGACAATGAAAACTACTTTACAGTATCCCACTTTTTCAGAACATTAAGGTGGAGATCTTATATGTGTGTATATTTACTTGTTCAAACGTCACTGTTTGCCTTTGCAGTTCAACAGCCCAAATCGATGGTACAAGATCATGCAATGACGGATCTTATGAAATATATGGCCAAAGATTTGCATCGAGCTAAAAGGTAACGGCTATAAAGATCTTGTCTTCAAACTCATGTTCGTACCTGTCGCCATAATTTATAGGTATCTTTCGAAAGTCATGCACTTGTGTCATCAGATTGTCACGTTTTAAAATTGTGCTCCTTCCCTACCATCAAACATGTAGAAAGGTCCAAAGGCAGTACGCAAACGTAACAGTATTACACAAATCCAACTCTGACAGGGGGGGGGATTAGAAAACTTTCAAGTAAAGAAAAAAAACTTTGGCTATGGCCGTGAGTACAGGGTGTCTCGAAAGTGCGTATAGATACTTCGGCACGCTGCCATACAAAGGCATTTCTTCTTCCAACATTAGAGCACTGTTCATTCGGAAGCTTACAAATGGTAGGTCCAAGCAGCGCGACAACGTTCGCCTTGACGACAGGTATCTTCGTTGTGTGTGGCCAAATCGTACTGGAATTCTTGGATGAACACTTTATCGATTGGTGGATGGCACGAGGCTTATACACGGCCACGGTGTCCAAATCTTAAACCGATAAATATTTTCCTGTGATATTTGAAAAACACAAGGGTTTTGCCGATTCTTCAGCAACCACTTCGGTTAGGCGTACAGCGGCGTGTCACGTGGGATGTCCACAGCGGACATTCTCAAGCATTTCATGCAGTGCTTCAAGTTTGAGATCTCTCACGTATGAAGCAGAATCTCTATCTTATGAAATACGGTGTATATATCGTTTTGGGACACCCTGAGTTACGATACAGGTAAAAACTACTAGTCGAATTGAAAGTGAATACTGACCAATATTAATAGCATAGACCCGACGCTTAATGGCGATTAGGACTCGTAAAATACTTATGAAAACCTGTCAAATGTATACTACTTTCAATCTAATCTTTCCTTCCTTTCTTGCCACTGTGTTATTTTACTAAAGAAAATATAGACTGTATTACTTTACTGTCTCTTATCATTTGTCTCTGTGCATACGTAAATAATAATAATAATAAAATAATAATAATAATAATAATAATAATAATAATATAATAATAATAATAATAATAATAAAATGATGATGATGATATGATGATGATGATGATGATGATAATATAATAATAATAATAATATAATAATAATAATAATAATAATAATAATAATAATAATAATAATATACAAGCTCTTTAATCATACGTTCTTTTGAATTCGTTCTTAGAGAGGTAATTTCAGTCTTACAAATATTTTTCTATTATTTTATTCACTGCTGGGCACTTAGTTGTTTGGTTAGCTAAATCTACACCAGGGTAGGACTCACCGTGTACACTAGAAGACTGCGAGAAGTTAGAATCAAGCGGCACAAGTCGCGAAATGAATGAAACAACGGTAAATATCCGTACCAGTCGAAATCGCCTTCTGCCATTCTGAACTATCCGGAAGCATGGCAGCGCCGAACCCCCGTTCGAATGCTTCTTCTCGCAGAGACTCCACGAACTGGTCGTTGTCCTGTAGCATGTAAGTTCTTGCCACGGCCCGGGAAGAGAAACGGGCTTAATAACAGACCAGGGCTTACGGTTCTGGGTTAGACGGTTCTATGACATTATCGCTCTATCTGATTTTTTTCACGATGCTCTCCTTGAACCATCTACGACACCTGTTGAGAGAGTAGCATCGCGAATAATGCGACTATCCGTATACAGGTTCTCATTGTCTTTGCAGTGCCTAGTTCCCTTCAGTGGTAGGCACTTAGACGCATGAGATTTTCCAATACCTTTCAATGGGGAAATTGCTGCGCTACTTTGATGTCCGATTCATTCTACACCGATATTTTTGTTGCGGAGTTCTCATGTTAATCTATCGTCTTGTAATCCACACAATATTTTCTTTTCTTAAACTCAATTAATCTATTTGTTCAGCATCGTACAGATTTGGAGGATTTAAACTAAATACCTTTGTTCGTATAATCGGGTTAAAAGAACTTAGTCCGGAAAATTTCAGCCTCGCTCAGGTATTACTTCACCTTTTTTTTCCTCAGATTCTTGTTAGACATTTCGGAATCATGAAAACATAATTGTTTGCGAGAATGACTAACAGAGAACGTTGTACTGTGAGACCTGTGGCCGGTGTGGAGACGTCATGTCCCTGGTCTGTAAGTGGACGGAGAGTTGTCTTTCCTTCATCAGCGATAACTGTTATGGCAACGTGAGAGATCGTCTTAGGATGACAGCAACTTCGCCTCGCCAATGAATTAATATCTGAGCCGATATCACTTTTTAAATGAAAGAAATAAACTTTTGTTGTCTTTTTTTTTGTGGATTTCATTGCTATGTTCGTGAACTGTGAAAAATTAACATTAGTCATTTTAGATAAGGTTATGGTGATAACTGAACTCTTTGTATTGTTTTAATTTTCCTAGCTACTTGTTATTATTATATTAATTGAAAATATAATAGATTAAGTCTCTTTGGGAGCAGAATAGCAGTTTTGTTAAGACAAGTCCATCATGACTTACAATACGACCAGATATTTAGACAATAGGATGATTGAATATTAAGTAAAAATGGACAAATATTTTTCCCACTTAAAAATTCTAGATTTTTGTCACTACTTTGAAGAGAACAATATAAATTGCCTTTATCCGTTGTTTTGTTGAGTAATGATTGATTTATATGATATGAGCTCACGTATTTTTCGATATTATTTGAAAAATCTTTATAGTAACCCGTCTTGCCTATCTATTTTAAACAGGTATATACAATTTTTTACCTTTTTAAGGCGTACAAAATTAACTAAAGTAATTTATAATGCATCCATAGTTATTGTTGCACGTGAAACCTATGTGAGTTATTGTATACACCCTGGTGCTTTGTTGTTGGTTTGATATGTCATCTTAATATTCTAAAAATAAATAATAATAATAATTGATAAAATTTTAAAAATGGGGAATGAAAATAAACAGATTCATAGCTCTATTTTATTTTCCATCACTTTGAAATCCGATTCGCCGAAGTTCTAACAAACTGACAGAGAAAAAATCAAGTCAAAGATACTTTCAAAATGTAAAGTTTACCATTGATAGCAGGTTTTGATATCATGCACGGTATAAATTTTAAAAACGAAGAATAAAAATTAATCTAGTACTTTGCCGCAGGTTTGTCATCATCTCATAAGCCGTCACTGTAAAGGCCAGCTGCTTTTTCAGATTCCTAAACAAGTCAGCTGAAACAGAGCCGTTATACAATTTTTAAAAGCCCCTTTGGATTCAAGAAAATCCAGTTTCCTATAAAATTCGGCTTTGCTATGATTATCAATAAAGGACAGGGCCAATCATTGAAAATTGTTGGACTCGATTTGGGTAGCCCTATTATTCTCATGGACAACTACTGTATGTTGGATGCTCCAAAGTTGGCCAAAACAAAAACCTGCTTTGCGTTTCACCCCAAGGTAGAACTATAGTAATTTTCTAATAGAGAGAATCTTAAGGAAGTTAAATTTAAATGTACAGCTTATAAAACGCCAAGAAATCTATCGTTAGCATCAATTCGATGTTCGTTCAGTGTGTTTAAACAAATAAAATTTCTAACCTTTTTATTAGAAAAGACATTTCTCTACACTGTGCAGTGCCGGTTAGCCCAGAGAGTATACTGTACCAATAGTAATAACAGTCTGTACTCTTTAAATGTTTACATTTTTCAAATTCGCTAAATGAATAATGAATGTTCCATAAAACAATAACAAAATATTTTATTGCTTTGTCATTCCATTTTATTTATTTTTTTAGCATGAATTTAAAAATACTGAAAAAAGGGGGGCAAGGTTATCTCCCTTGTTAATGATTTTCAAATCCCCGGACGTATTTGAACAAAATGTGATCGTTGTCTTCCGGGATAAAACTGCTAACCCCTACAATAGAAGAAGAAGAAAACAAAACAAGGGTTAATTCCAGACACGTGGTCATCAAGAGAATCATACTTACCTAATCTCTATAAATTGAAAGTAGGTCTCTTAAATATAAAGAAAAAAACGTATGTGGACGTGAAACTATTTTCTAAAATCTGGACATTCCATCAGTAGTAGTTATATATTCTTGTTTACATGATAACAAATTAATATATATATAAATTTACGTTTTAATTTGTAGCTATAAATGCTGTAAGTGAAAATGTTAAAATTTCCATAATTTGAAAAAAACGCTGGTGAAGATTCACAATAAATAAAAGAAGTTACAGAAAGATTCATTCAGCTTCATCCCGTCAGTGGTTAGGGAGAACGCTGCGGGTTATCTGTCCTGAGAATCAATGTGCACGACAGCATATGGTTAGGGAGAACTTTGCGGGTTATCTGTCCTGAGAATCAATGTGCACGACAGCATATGGTTAGGGAGAACGCTGCGGGTTATCTGTCCTGAGAATCAATGTGCACGACAGCATATGGTTAGGGAGAACGCTGCGGGTTATCTGTCTGAGAATCAATGTGCACGACAGCATATGGTTAGGGAGAACGCTGCGGGTTATCTGTCTGAGAATCAATGTGCACGACAGCATATGGTTAGAGAGAACGCTGCGGGTTATCTGTCCTGAGAATCAATGTGCACGACAGCATATGGTTAGAGAGAACGCGCGGGTTATCTGTCCTGAGAATCATGTGCACGACAGCATATGGTTAGGGAGACGCTGCGGGTTTCTGTCCTGAGATCAATTGCACGACAGCACATAGAAGAAGTCAGTGCGCCCCGTACCCGCCTGTTATGACGTCATGAAAACACTTTATGTATGCAGATAAATGGCCTGACAAGCCCGGATGTAACAGCTGGCATCACTCTCGTAATCCAGTCCCTTTTTATTTCTAGCTTTTCCGCTATCTGGTGTGCGACGATATACCTACATTCTGATAGAAAAGGGCTTGTTCCAGATATGGTAAATCTAACGGATAAGCCTACGTTTCTGTGAGCCAGCGCTCTTTGTTACTTCATCTAGGACAGATAACTTCAGTGCTATCAAAGTATAATGTTGTTGTTTTCTTTACTTACCAACAGGCAGAGTTTCGTTTGGCATCCGGATGATCTTCCACCAGGTCTTGTCTTTCTTCCAGTCCCCTTCCAGGTTGTTTATACTCGAGATAAAATACCCGTACAGATAGTGGTAGTTAGCAGAAAATCTACAGCATAAAACAGGATACACGTCTGTATTACCCAGGAAGTAGAAATACATCAAAATGTATACATTCATGTCCGAGGAGTGTTTCGATTACCCGGGCATTCACTTGACATTTACTCTTGAAGTCACTTAAACTAACTAAAACGTTAAATAATCTGATTAAAATTAACCCTAACTCTAACCTTAATATTAAACATTGCTAAATTAAAATTACACTAATTCTAACTAATATTATTTAAACTAACCGTAACGCTAAACGTGGCCAGAAACATTGTAAAAACATTTATATTAATGGCAAATATTATCATTTAATCTAACTTTGACATGCAACCTAAAGAGATTAATTCAGACTAACCGTAGTCCTAAACCCTTATCCGAAATAAGATTTATGCCAACGGTAAATCTATTCTTAACCAATGTATTTTCACTTACTGTAACATTAAAGAAAGCGATCCGATCTGAACGAAAACATAAACAATTTTAATTAAATATCCCCCTCAATTAACTAGTCGTAATAAACACTAATCTCTTGTATTTTAACTAAAATTAACTTTTAATAACTAAATTAAATATAATAAGTTTAAATAACATTTACCATTAATTACAGAATGATGTAAACTATGAAGTTTACATTAGAGCAGTAGTTTTAATTAGTGATAGCCTGTACTTCAAACTTGAGGGTAACATGTATTTGCATAAAATTAGGTTGTTTCTTTAATAAATAATTCCAATATAAACTGGAAATTTGGAAATAAATTGTCCGTTATTTTTTTAAAACTTTATCTAAATTTCAATGATTTCACTTGTATTAAAAACATTATTAAATATATCGACTGAACATTTTATTGTGGAAGATTATGGAAAAATTATCAAAAAACACTTAAATATCTCGTGACGTAAAATAGCACCACATGGGATAACCAATGAAAGCCATCAGATTAGTGAGCCAAACTTTCCTCTTTTGTATTTTTCGAGGCGATGGTTTATAAGAAACTTTCCTAAGAACTGTGATTGGCCTCAAATGCCTTATACCGAATCTATCCTTATTCTCTAGCATCTCGTTTACGTGAAGTACCTTTGAGTGCGACCACAGGGTTTTAAAAAGCCCCGTCTTTAAAACGATTAGGTTCAATTGTGTTACACTAATCTTATCCCTTGTAATCATAGATCTCGAACTCACACATGCGACACTTGTGCCAGGAAAGGGTCAATAAATAGGTAACAGATACACCTGTCTGAACACAGATACACACACGCGTACATACACATATATAATTAATACGTACTGACATATACCACATACTGCACCAGGAAAAGGTCGGAAAGTAGGATTTTAACAGATATACTTGCTTAAAGTTAAGGTTTTTAACGACTGCTTT